>CM026400.1:47775518-47805489 GCA_014843695.1 Archivesica marissinica
CCTACATTATATACTAGAGGACATAGAAAACGCACACCTACATTATATACTAGAGGACATAGAAAACGCACACCTACATTATATACTAGAGGACATAGAAAACGCACACCTACATTATATACTAGAGGACATAGAAAACGCACACCTACATTATATACTAGAGGACATAGAAAACGCACACCTACATTATATACTAGAGGACATAGAAAACGCACACCTACATTATATACTAGAGGACATAGAAAACGCACACCTACATTATATACTAGAGGACATAGAAAACGCACACCTACATTATATACTAGAGGACATAGAAAACGCACACGTACATTATATACTAGAGGACATAGAAAACGCACACCTACATTATATACTAGAGGACATAGAAAACGCACACCTACATTATATACTAGAGGACATAGAAAACGCACACCTACATTATATACTAGAGGACATAGAAAACGCACACCTACATTATATACTAGAGGACATAGAAAACGCACACCTACATTATATACTAGAGGACATAGAAAACGCACACCTACATTATATACTAGAGGACATAGAAAACGCACACCTACATTATATACTAGAGGACATAGAAAACGCACACCTACATTATATACTAGAGGACATAGAAAACGCACACCTACATTATATACTAGAGGACATAGAAAACGCACACCTACATTATATACTAGAGGACATAGAAAACGCACACCTACATTATATACTAGAGGACATAGAAAACGCACACCTACATTATATACTAGAGGACATAGAAAACGCACACCTACATTATATACTAGAGGACATAGAAAACGCACACCTACATTATATACTAGAGGACATAGAAAACGCACACCTACATTATATACTAGAGGACATAGAAAACGCACACCTACATTATATACTAGAGGACATAGAAAACGCACACCTACATTATATACTAGAGGACATAGAAAACGCACACCTACATTATATACTAGAGGACATAGAAAACCACACCTACATTATATACTAGAGGACATAGAAAACGCACACCTACATTATATACTAGAGGACATAGAAAACGCACACCTACATTATATACTAGAGGACATAGAAAACGCACACCTACATTATATACTAGAGGACATAGAAAACGCACACCTACATTATATACTAGAGGACATAGAAAACGCACACCTACATTATATACTAGAGGACATAGAAAACGCACACCTACATTATATACTAGAGGACATAGAAAACGCACACCTACATTATATACTAGAGGACATAGAAAACGCACACCTACATTATATACTAGAGGACATAGAAAACGCACACCTACATTATATACTAGAGGACATAGAAAACGCACACCTACATTATATACTAGAGGACATAGAAAACGCACACCTACATTATATACTAGAGGACATAGAAAACGCACACCTACATTATATACTAGAGGACATAGAAAACGCACACCTACATTATATACTAGAGGACATAAAACGCACACCTACATTATATACTAGAGGACATAGAAAACGCACACCTACATTATATACTAGAGGACATAGAAAACGCACACCTACATTATATACTAGAGGACATAGAAAACGCACACCTACATTATATACTAGAGGACATAGAAAACGCACACCTACATTATATACTAGAGGACATAGAAAACGCACACCTACATTATATACTAGAGGACATAGAAAACGCACACCTACATTATATACTAGAGGACATAGAAAACGCACACCTACATTATATACTAGAGGACATAGAAAACGCACACCTACATTATATACTAGAGGACATAGAAAACGCACACCTACATTATATACTAGAGGACATAGAAAACGCACACCTACATTATATACTAGAGGACATAGAAAACGCACACCTACATTATATACTAGAGGACATAGAAAACGCACTCCTACATTATATCTAGAGGACATAGAAAACGCATACCTACATTATATACTAGAGGATATAGAAAACGCACACCTATATTATATACTAGAGGACGTAGAAAACGCACGCCTACATTATATACTAGAGGACATAGAAAACGCACACCTACATTATATACTAGAGGACATAGAAAACGCACACCTACATTATATACTAGAGGACATAGAAAACGCACACCTACATTATATACTAGAGGACATAGAAAACGCACACCTACATTATATACTAGAGGACATAGAAAACGCACACCTACATTATATACTAGAGGACATAGAAAACGCACACCTACATTATATACTAGAGGACATAGAAAACGCACACCTACATTATATACTAGAGGACATAGAAAACGCACACCTACATTATATACTAGAGGACATAGAAAACGCACACCTACATTATATACTAGAGGACATAGAAAACGCACACCTACATTATATACTAGAGGACATAGAAAACGCACACCTACATTATATACTAGAGGACATAGAAAACGCACACCTACATTATATACTAGAGGACATAGAAAACGCACACCTACATTATATACTAGAGGACATAGAAAACGCACACCTACATTATATACTAGAGGACATAGAAAACGCACACCTACATTATATACTAGAGGACATAGAAAACGCACACCTACATTATATACTAGAGGACATAGAAAACGCACACCTACATTATATACTAGAGGACATAGAAAACGCACACCTACATTATATACTAGAGGACATAGAAAACGCACACCTACATTATATACTAGAGGACATAGAAAACGCACACCTACATTATATACTAGAGGACATAGAAAACGCACACCTACATTATATACTAGAGGACATAGAAAACGCACACCTACATTATATACTAGAGGACATAGAAAACCACACCTACATTATATACTAGAGGACATAGAAAACGCACACCTACATTATATACTAGAGGACATAGAAAACGCACACCTACATTATATACTAGAGGACATAGAAAACGCACACCTACATTATATACTAGAGGACATAGAAAACGCACACCTACATTATATACTAGAGGACATAGAAAACGCACACCTACATTATATACTAGAGGACATAGAAAACGCACACCTACATTATATACTAGAGGACATAGAAAACGCACACCTACATTATATACTAGAGGACATAGAAAACCACACCTACATTATATACTAGAGGACATAGAAAACGCACACCTACATTATATACTAGAGGACATAGAAAACGCACACCTACATTATATACTAGAGGACATAGAAAACGCACACCTACATTATATACTAGAGGACATAGAAAACGCACACCTACATTATATACTAGAGGACATAGAAAACGCACACCTACATTATATACTAGAGGACATAGAAAACGCACACCTACATTATATACTAGAGGACATAGAAAACGCACACCTACATTATATACTAGAGGACATAGAAAACGCACACCTACATTATATACTAGAGGACATAGAAAACGCACACCTACATTATATACTAGAGGACATAGAAAACGCACACCTACATTATATACTAGAGGACATAGAAAACGCACACCTACATTATATACTAGAGGACATAGAAAACGCACACCTACATTATATACTAGAGGACATAGAAAACGCACACCTACATTATATACTAGAGGACATAGAAAACGCACACCTACATTATATACTAGAGGACATAGAAAACGCACACCTACATTATATACTAGAGGACATAGAAAACGCACACCTACATTATATACTAGAGGACATAGAAAACGCACACCTACATTATATACTAGAGGACATAGAAAACGCACACCTACATTATATACTAGAGGACATAGAAAACGCACACCTACATTATATACTAGAGGACATAGAAAACGCACACCTACATTATATACTAGAGGACATAGAAAACGCACACCTACATTATATACTAGAGGACATAGAAAACGCACACCTACATTATATACTAGAGGACATAGAAAACGCACACCTACATTATATACTAGAGGACATAGAAAACGCACACCTACATTATATACTAGAGGACATAGAAAACGCACACCTACATTATATACTAGAGGACATAGAAAACGCACACCTACATTATATACTAGAGGACATAGAAAACGCACACCTACATTATATACTAGAGGACATAGAAAACGCACACCTACATTATATACTAGAGGACATAGAAAACGCACACCTACATTATATACTAGAGGACATAGAAAACGCACACCTACATTATATACTAGAGGACATAGAAAACGCACACCTACATTATATACTAGAGGACATAGAAAACGCACACCTACATTATATACTAGAGGACATAGAAAACGCACACCTACATTATATACTAGAGGACATAGAAAACGCACACCTACATTATATACTAGAGGACATAGAAAACGCACACCTACATTATATACTAGAGGACATAGAAAACGCACACCTACATTATATACTAGAGGACATAGAAAACGCACACCTACATTATATACTAGAGGACATAGAAAACGCACACCTACATTATATACTAGCGGACATAGAAAACGCACACCTACATTATATACTAGAGGACATAGAAAACGCACACCTACATTATATACTAGAGGACATAGAAAACGCACACCTACATTATATACTAGAGGACATAGAAAACGCACACCTACATTATATACTAGAGGACATAGAAAACGCACACCTACATTATATACTAGAGGACATAGAAAACGCACACCTACATTATATACTAGAGGACATAGAAAACGCACACCTACATTATATACTAGAGGACATAGAAAACGCACACCTACATTATATACTAGAGGACATAGAAAACGCACACCTACATTATATACTAGAGGACATAGAAAACGCACACCTACATTATATACTAGAGGACATAGAAAACGCACACCTACATTATATACTAGAGGACATAGAAAACGCACACCTACATTATATACTAGAGGACATAGAAAACGCACACCTACATTATATACTAGAGGACATAGAAAACGCACACCTACATTATATACTAGAGGACATAGAAAACGCACACCTACATTATATACTAGAGGACATAGAAAACGCACACCTACATTATATACTAGAGGACATAGAAAACGCACACCTACATTATATACTAGAGGACATAGAAAACGCACACCTACATTATATACTAGAGGACATAGAAAACGCACACCTACATTATATACTAGAGGACATAGAAAACGCACACCTACATTATATACTAGAGGACATAGAAAACGCACACCTACATTATATACTAGAGGACATAGAAAACGCACACCTACATTATATACTAGAGGACATAGAAAACGCACACCTACATTATATACTAGAGGACATAGAAAACGCACACCTACATTATATACTAGAGGACATAGAAAACGCACACCTACATTATATACTAGAGGACATAGAAAACGCACACCTACATTATATACTAGAGGACATAGAAAACGCACACCTACATTATATACTAGAGGACATAGAAAACGCACACCTACATTATATACTAGAGGACATAGAAAACGCACACCTACATTATATGATTATTATTTACATGAAAACGAAATACTATTACATGTTTAGTTTAGGCTATTAAATTCCAGTTGGCTTTCAAGCCCATGAGGACATACATACATAATATATACAGTTAGCGAACAGTGCAAACATAATGCATACATACATTTATACAAATGAGCTCCCACAATCATAGCCATTTATATCTATGTGTAAATACTAAATACATGTAATATTTATCTGATATGTGTCTTATAATTAAAGCAAAACAAGTCTTTATTTCTAACACGGAGAAGGTCAAAAGACGCAACAAAACACAAAACCAAACATACAAAATTGAAGTTGTTGCAAAGTTACATGAACACGAAATACGAAGGATTCCATCACAGATATATCACATCTTTATTATAAAACACAAACTAAACAACTAAACATATTCCAAAATGTTTAAAACTATGTATTTATATAGTTATTGTTTTTCATGTAAAACACACACTTATCCGAAGTGTGCGTTTTCTATGTCCTCTAGTATAGTGTACTTATCCGAAGTGTGCGTTATCTATGTCCTCTAGTATAGTGTACTTATCCGAAGTGTGCGTTTTCTATGTCCTCTAGTATAGTGTACTTATCCGAAGTGTGCGTTTTCTATGTCCTCTAGTATAGTGTACTTATCCGAAGTGTGCGTTTTCTATGTCCTCTAGTATAGTAAACACTTGGTGCACAAACCAGGATACCCGACAAAGCTGACGATTAGACCTATATCACAAACACGAGTAGGTTATTTTTGGTAATCCAGGAAGATGTCCCAATCTCGATAAATTACATCCGAGCTACACCAACAATGCAGGGGGAAGTGTTGGTGTTTTTACTTCGTATCCGAACATAACCAGGGAAAATACGTTACCGGTTGCCCATATGAGTGACGCCTCCTGAAGAGATTAGTCAATTTAGATTGTTGGAGGATAGTGCATGATACAGATAGAGGCCCCTTCGAGGGTCGCCTCTGGTTCTTTTACGTGCACCGTGTAAAGCACCCACATGAGACCTCTATTTAAAAAAAAGTTAAAACTTTATTTATTAAACAACGATTGCGAAACAAGTTTTAGCAACTTGTGTTAATCACTCTCGTTAAATCTCGTAATATAGGAAATGTCCTACTCATATAAGACCACGGTTTAACGTTCCATCAGAAATACTGTTAATTGTATTATGGTCAGACGGGGGATCGAACTTGCGATCCCTGGATTACCAGTCCAACGTGCACAGTTAACAACTGGACTACAGATCGTCTGTATATATATATATATATATGGAAATAAGGGGGTGATTTCTTGTTGTTTTATATTCGTTTATTTATCGTCGCCCCCTGGTTAATCGGGGCGACGCCCCATATGTGTATTAGTCATTTTATTGTTTGGAGGATAGTGTAAGACACAGAAGATGCTCCAATTCCAGAAGCATCCCTGGTTCTTTGTCAACCCTGGTGATTAGCATGCACCGATCGATATATGACGCCTCGGTTTCATGTCCCATCTGGAAAAACTGGGGCATCGAACCTGCGATCATTGGATTCGCAGACCAACGTGTATCATCAGTACTAGTATTGTGTACCGACACGGTTCATTTCGAGCTTAGGACATATAACTTAGGCAAGCAGCGTACTCATTTACCGCGTGATAATCCAGGGATCGCAGGTTCGATCCCCCGTCTGACCCTAATAAAATTAACAGTCTTTCATATGGCACTTTAAACCGAGGTCTCGTGTCGGTGCTGTACACCGTGCACGTAAAAGAACCAGAGGAGACTCTGGAATGGGTCTCTGTCTGTATCATTGCACTATCCTCCAAAACTCTAAAATGACTAATCTCTTCAGGAGGCGTCGCTCATATGGGCAACCGGTAGCGACGATAAATAAACGTAAAACACACACACACGCACGCACGCGCGCACGCGCGCACACACACACACACACACACTCATTTACCGCGTGTGTTACATGCACACTATTCCAACCGAGCAAGACATGTACATGGACTATGTCGGAGTTAACAGCCCACCATTTCCGTGCCCTTGGGGACCCAAGGCTACATTTAATCTAAAAGCTTTATAGTAAGTAAGTAAATATTTTATTATAGTGACATGTGCATCCGACATTATATATACTACAGATAATAAATATACAAACAAGCACCCGGCCCAGTGGACCTATATGTCATAATATAATATAAAATCGTGATTATGTACAAAATTGATACAGGTATACATGAAATTCAGAATTAAGTATTCATTTATATTCATATTCGTATATACTTTGTTTTAATTGGCTAACAGGTATTACGTGTATTTAAATTAGTGATTCAACGACGCTGTACCATTTATCCATAGCATTAAATAACAACACCCGGTGCGCAACACCGAGCGTGGGTACACGAATATCTATCAACAATATGCGACGATGTTATTCGGGCTTGCGGTTTGAATCAGTCAGTGATGTATCTATGCTATAAATCGGAACTGACGTAATCATGTAATCGCTGTATATAGGTAAACTGTGTACCCGTGACTTGTACACCTACGCTCTATATATCACGCTGTATACAGTCATTCATACGATTTAGATATTAGAGTCACACATGCACCATTGGTGACGTAGTTCTGGACTGGGTCCAGTGTGTCGGATTGAAAAAATCACCTTGTGTGTTGCGATATTTTCTCTAGTTGGTCATCAGGTTACATCATGAATATTTCTAGCTCAGTCCATTTGAGACTAGTTTAGCTTAGTTTATAATACACGTTATTTTATTAAATTGTGTATTCGTTTCTTTGTTCATTTTTGAGGTGTGTTTTAAGTCGCATATATAAACAGCTTAGGACTCTCCAGCTACTATTGGTCCAACTAAACACCGTCCGATCAGGACCGATATTTGGGTAGAACCACAGACCGTCCACTAACCAGTTGCATAGCTTCCTCAAATTAAATCATTCTAAATCCTCAGTGGTGAGGAGTAAGTGATTTGAGGTCAACGCCCATAAGCATTCGGCCACGGATGCCACTTTATTGAGGGAGAGATAATAGTGACTGTGGATTCATATGTATCAATATAAAAGTAAAATTGGGAAAATATGGCCACACACGAACCTGCTTTTGTGAAATTACAATTTGTAAATTACCTCCCTTTATGCGTATTTTATAGCATTATATTTCCAACTGAGGAAAAAACGCATACAGAGACTGTAAACTACAAGGTCAGGGTTGCATATTCACCTCTAGCAATTGCAAACTTGCATTATTTTCATAATACAATGACATTCAGAGGGTATACCAATTTACTAAAGTTAAATCTTTCGCAATAAAATACTCGTGAACCCGGAACATTACATATGACTTAATCAAATGACATGTTCTTTTTTTGGGGGTAGACTAGGTATTATATGGTATATAGTACACGGAAAACAGATAAAGGTGGCACGTGGCCAAATTTGAGGTCAACTTCTTAAAAATTGTCTTGTTCGAATAACGTACTAGTTATATAATATACACACGTATACGCTTGGGTCTTGACAAAATGACAACATTTTAATGGTTTCGTTTTTTAAAAAAAATATTTATTTTTCCGGCGCGATATAGCCTGAACTATGCTGAAGCGCCGTTAAACCAAATACTCACTAAATATGTATATAAGAACATTATGATACACCATAGGCTTGACACTATACATATATACATTTTTAGGTCGTATCAAAGACAGTTTAAGAATGACACCCCGTCACTACCAAATGCCATACATAACTATATCGGCAGAGGGTATAGCTGCCTTTACCCCCATAACGCCCTGCTTGCACATTCTCCTGGATTGTATTGCCGTTTGCTGTTTGCTGTGGCTGAATGCATAATTTCGAAACCCCACTAACACTGGGGTTGCACATTCCCTCATGGCCAGCTACGCCATTGATCGGTTAGCGTCATGACCATCCCCACGACGTGTATCTTAAGAACTCGTTCTTTTACTTATGCAATTATGAAGTATGTGAGATGGTACGATGGTCGCCAGATCGGACAGGTGGGTTTTCTCCGGGTACTCCGGTTTCCTCCCACACGAATGACCACATATACGCTTTCATCCGAGCCAACGAGAGTGATTAATATAAGTTGTTAAAACTTGCTTCGCAATCGTTGTAAAATAAATAAAGTATATAAAAAAAAAAATTATGTCTATTTCTTATTTGCCCAAAACACATTACAAAACTCAAAAACAACGAACTAATTATTGTAATTAACTTCCGTTATAGACCCGTGCTAAAATCCTCGTGTCAGGGCGATGTTTAAAGCTCGATGTGTGTGTTTTACATTTATGTATCGTCGCTACCGGTTGCGACGCCTCCTGACGAGATTAGTTATTTTAGATTTTTGGAGGATAGTGCAATGATACAGACAGAGACCAATTCCAGAATCTCCTCTGGTTCTTTTACGTGCATGGTGTAAAGCACCGACACGAGACCTCGGTTTAACGTCCCATCTGAGAGACTGTTAATTTTATTAGGGTCAGGCGGGGGATCGAACCTGCGATCCCTGGATTACCAGTCCAGCGTGTTACCACTGGACTACAGATCCGCCTCGATGTAACTGTTCTGATCATATATATGTTACATGTTTGTATGCTCTTCAATATTGGAGGATAAATAAAGAATATACTTTGTATATTTTGAAATCTAGCGCGCTCGCTTCTCACCAATACATCCTGGGTTCGGTCCTCGGACCGGGAAGTATGTGAGATGGTATGGTGCTCGCCAGATCGGACAGGTGGGTTTTCTCCGGGTACTCCGGTTTCCTCCCACAGGAATGACCACATTTACGCTTTCATCCGCGCCACCGACAGTGATTAATATAAGTTGTTAAAACTTGCTTCGCACTCGCAAATGTGAGATATTCTAAGAAAGAGATGAGTATCTGATTACTCTTGCTTAGTCATCAATACTAACATCTGCACACTCACGCTAAATATATATATTCTTTTTAATCTCTCAAAATTATTGGGTATTATTATATTGGGTATAACAATACGTTGTTTTATTAAGACAGGTTTGACTGTATTCATACTCGTCCCCGCCTCTGACCGAGCCGATGAATAAATTGCGAACATACCTTCATATAAGCACCCTCTATTTCAGCAATAGTTGTGTCAAACTCGTATATTTATATGACTGACCAGGCAAAATATATCAACGCCTGTTTCCAGGCTATCTAGGCTATCTGCTTGAGAGAGAGAGGAAGAGAGGGAGAGGGGGAGATTGAGAGGGAGAGGAATGGAGGGAGAGGAGGGAGAGTGCGAGGGTATGCGGGAGAGAGGGCGGGAGGGAGAAGAGGGAGAGAGGGGAGGTGAGATGGAGGGAAGGAAGGAAGGAAGGAAGGAAGGAGGGAGGGAGGGAGGGAGGGAGGGAGGGAGGGAGGGAGGGAGAAGAAGCCAATGAATAAATTGCGAACATACCTTCATATAAGCACCCTCTGTTTCAGCAATAGTTTTGTCAAACTCGTTTCTCGAGGCCATTTTCTGACTCAAACTCTCGTTGACCTTGGCGAGTTTCTCCGTCAATATTCTGATATCATTCTGAAGTTTCTGTTTTTCCTCCTCTTCTTGCATGATCTGCTTGTGAAGTTCATCTCTCTTCCCACACAGGTCATTGATACCTGCAAGTTACCAGTCGCTATATATTATCCTTATTATTATCCAAAACCCGAGGACATAGAAAACGCACACTTCGGATACGTGTATTTTTACATGAAAAACAATAACTATATAAATACATATATGCATTTTCTTAAAGCGACATTACCTTGCAAAAAGCAAATAAAATGCATTTTTTCACTTATAAATGCATTGCTACTACACATTATTTCGAACACTAACATTGAATCAATAAACAGTGTTTTTTGGATTGAAAGTAGAATTTCATATAACGGTCATCAATGCTCCTGAATTGAGGTTTGTTTGTCATCGGAGTCAATTCTAAACGCGAGATAATGTCGTTTAGAGATAATTTAACTAAGAATAGTCTACAAATAAATAGGCACAACTACGAGATATAACGGTAAATATCTACCATAAATCGTGTTATTCAGGATACACGAGTATTACGCATGGATGTTTTTATGTCAACAAACTGCGTATATGACGATTGTTTATTAGTTGAAATACTCAGTATGTGAGGCAAATATTTGGGGAAATATTATACCATATAATAGGAAAATAAATTATGTAGACATTTGTGTTTTCACTGATGTAGTGTCGCTTTAAAGTTCTTCAGTTTGTGTTTTGTAACTTTTGTAATAAATATATGATATATCTTTGATGGAAGCCTTCGTATTTCGTTTTCATGTACATAATAATCATATAATGTAGGTGTGCGTTTTCTATGTCCTCTAGTATATAATGTAGGTGCGCGTTTTCTATGTCCTCTAGTATATAATGTAGATGTGCGTTTTCTATGTCCTCTAGTATATAATGTAGGTGTGCGTTTTCTATGTCCTCTAGTATATAATGTAGGTGTGCGTTTCTATGTCTCTAGTATATAATGTAGGTGGTGCGTTTTTAGGTCCTAATTGTCGTATTTTATAAATCCATTGTACTATTATAATCATGTACTATATATAATCCAATGTACTATATATAATCCATGTATATAATAATACCAATGTAGTATATATAATCCAATGTACTATATATAATCCAATGTACTATATATAATCCAATGTACTATATATAATCCAATGTACTATATATAATCCAATGTACTATATATAATCCAATGTACTATATATAATCCAATGTACTATATATAATCCAATGTACTATATATAATCCAATGTACTATATATAATCCAATGTACTATATATAATCCAATGTACTATATATAATCCAATGTACTATATATAATCCAATGTACTATATATAATCCAATGTACTATATATAATCCAATGTACTATATATAATCCAATGTACTATATATAATCCAATGTACTATATATAATCCAATGTAGTATATATAATCCAATGTACTATATATAATCCAATGTACTATATATAATCCAATGTACTATATATAATCCAATGTACTATATATAATCCAATGTACTATATATAATCCAATGTACTATATATAATCCAATGTACTATATATAATCCAATATGCAGTTTTCACTTATAGTCCTATCTTTCGATTGCATTTGATTTGTATATATGTTGAGGGCCTCAATATATATATATATATTAACTTTTGTTAAATAAGATCTCTTGTAAAATAAAGTCTTTATTATTATTATTATTATTACTATTATTATTATTAGTATTAGTATTGTTTATTTATTTTAATGCGTGGGGGATACAACTTATGAATCTGCCATAAGCTTCACAATTAAAATGTATCTATAAAATCATATTTAGTTCAGACTCGCATACAATTTAGTTACTGCACCAAGGGAGAGAAGAAGCATGCGTGTCCGGACAGGATCGCAAGAGTTACAGTTACTGGTAGGGAAAGAAGTAACTAATGTATGTCGGATTTTACTTTCATGCGACCAGCAAATATCATGGTTGAATACGTGTATTTTTGAATATTCCAAGCATTGCTATATACCCGTACTCTTAATAAAATTAATATAATACAATTAATCCTTCTATTTAAAGCGCCACTACATCGGTGAAAAGTCAAACGTTCTACATTGTATATGGTATAATTGTTTTGCTTTTTTAATATTTGTCTCGTATACCACGTTTGTTGGCATAACAAAATAATGTATACATAGGGTCAACATGCATGCGTAATACAACGTGTGTATTTTGAATAACACGATTTGTGGTACATATTTACCGTTATATCTCACAGTTCTGCCTATGCATATTTAATTGTTTACACATCTGATTAGATTTTCTCCAAATGTCAGTATCGGACTCCAATAATAAAAACAAACGTAAATTCAGGAGCGTGGCTGACCGCTATATGAAATCCTACTTTCGCTTGTGATAGTTTATAGACTACAAAAGCACAGTTTATTGATTCGATGAATTTGTAGCAGCAATATATTTGTACGAAAAAAACCCGCATTTTTTTTGCTTTTTGCGATGTAATGTCGCTTTTAAGCGTTGTAGTAATCAACAGTAAACTAACTCATAAATGACGGACACACCCATTGCAAGGTGACGGGCAATTGTCGGCCCCCCTCGTCAACAAACCGATCACGGAAACTCCTGTTTTAGTTTATTTATACCAATTATTTTAGTTCGATTGCAATTCCAGTTCTTAAAACATTATAGTGTTCGCTTTCGAGACCTAACACATGATGGAATCCGTGTGGAATTTAAATGCCTTGCCTATCGACACAAAATGTAGCAGCTAGAGCTGGGCTCGAACTCCGGACCTATCACACCTGAAGCGCACGCCCTAGCACTACGCTATCACGACGGTTTTATTTTTATACTATGTATTGTTCTCTATTACGTATATAATATACATTGTATAAGTATGTATTGTTCTCTATTACGTATATAATATACATTGTATAATATGTATTGTTCTCTATTACGTATATAATATACATTGTATAATATGTATTGTTCTCTATTACGTATATAATATACATTGTATAATATGTATTGTTCTCTATTACGTATATAATATACATTGTATGATATGTATTGTTCTCTATTACGTATATAATATACATTGTATAATATGTATTGTACTCTTATCAAGCTCTACACATATAGTATGACATACAGTCTACATCCGCTATGTCGAATTCCGTCGGACCGAACAAACTACTTCGACATAACCGAAGTTTCACTTAACGAAATTCGACATGAACGGAGCCGGTTATACATGTATGTAAAATGGTAGTGTCTGAAACGGGACTTTGATCCGACTTCGAGATATCCGGAGAATTCGACATAACCCACTTTGACATAACGGATGTAGACTGTATATACTCTTAACTCTCAATTAGATGGCTTTCCCTTCTTAATGTTTAAAACACTCGGTGGCCTAGCACCTGTCTATCTGCAGAGTCATTCAGATTTATATCCGATGTTCGAACTCAAAACTTGCGATCATCCGCCACTCTCCAACTTTACCCTCCTAAACCGACTACTGAACTTTTCAGTAGACAATCGGTCTTATACTCAGGGTCACACGTGTGGAATTCCCTCCCTTATCATATCGAAACAGCACATTCTGTTCCACAGTTCGAAGATTTATACATCAGGTGGTGCACAGAACATACCAATAACCTTATAAACTGATACTAGTACATTATAATTATACATGAATATAAGTATTAGTTCTTGCAGCTTATATCTTATTTCCTATGAAAGTTTTACTGGTTACTGTTTACATGATTCATTATGCTATTTCATGTTTTAATTTGTTGAGGTAGATTGACTTAATTGTTCAAATGAGTTCTATCGTTAAATAAAATCTCTACTAGTATTATTATTATTATTATTATTCAATCGCAATCGTATATAAATGTGTATAAATTATTTTCAGCTTTAGCATTACAATGTACTATATATAATTCCAATATGCAGTTTTCACTTATAGTCCTATCTTTTGATTGCATTTGATTTGTATATATAGATAGCTTAACTTTTGGTTCTCTAGTAAAATAAAGTCTTTATTATTATTATTATTATTATACGTCCATTGCTGCATGTGCTAATTTGATTACCACTATGCTGGGTACTTTATTGTGGCAGGTGTACTGTGTGACGTCTCGTGGACTGTGTGACGTCTCGTGGAATGTGTGTCGTCTCGTGGACTGTGTGACGTTTCGTGTACTGTGTGACGTCTCGTGGACTGTGTGACGTCTCGTGGAATGTGTGTCGTCTCGTGGAATGTGTGTCGTCTCGTGTACTGTGTGACGTCTCGTGGACTGTGTGACGTCTCGTGTACTGTGCGACGTCTCGTGGACTGTGTGACCTCTCTTGTACTGTGTGACGTCTCGTGGACTGTGTAACGTCTCTTGTGTTGTTAGAGGGACTATAACATTCCTAATTAATTAGCACGTGCTATACCTATTACCATCTCTATTTGCGTACGTCAGTCCAGTTGCTAACTTGATGCACTTACAGTGTACTTTATAATGTCACAACATGATGTACTTTTATTGTTTGAACACTGGGCTTAGCCAGAGCTCCAGATAAGCTTTTAGCGTAAAGAGTATTTTACCCCCTGAAATTATATTCAATTCTGATTTCTAAATTTCAAATAGTATTTTCACCCCCTGAAAATTTAGTCAATGCTGATTTCTCAATTTTACCATCGACAACCATGAACTGTGTACATGTTACGTATTTAATCTATTACTGTTGTTACTTGTACTTTGTTAATAAAAATATACCACGATACCGCGAGAACTTTCTGTAAGCCGCTTGGCAAACGATAGTATAACCGCAGCAACTCAGCATCTATGTTCACACTTGGTCCTATTTCAATCCCATTACGTAAATCATGACGTACATCTATAGCATTTACGTCTAGAATGAAATTCTTATCATAGACTGGTTGTGCAGTTGTTAACAGTATAACCACAGAAACATTGCCTCTCTGTTCACACTTGGTCCTATTTCAATCCCATTACGTAAATCATGACGTACATCTATAGCATTTACGTCTAGAATGAAATTCTTATCATAGACTGGTTGTGCAGTTGTTAACAGTATAACCACAGAAACATTGCGTCTCTGTTCACACTTGGTTCTATTTCAATCCCATTACGTAAATCATGACGTACATCTATAGCAGTTACGTCTAGAATGAAATTCGTATCATAGACGGGTTGTGCAGATGTTAACAGTCGAACTGCGAATCCAGGAATCATTGGCCTGGACCCTAATAGCATTCCGGTAGTCTTTCATATTGGACTAGAAACCGAGGTCTTCTGTATTGGTTATGTACACCGGACACGTTAAACAACCAAGAATGTTTCTGTAATCTATAAACCGAGGCCTCCTGTATTGGTTATGTACATCGGACACGTTAAACAACCAAGACTGTTTCTGGAATCTATAAACCGAGGTCTCCTTTATTGGTTATGTACACCGGACACGTTAAACAACCATGAATGTTTCTGAAATCTATAAACTGAGGTCTCCTGTAGTGGTTATGTACACCGGACACGTTAAACAACCAAGAATGTTTCTGTAATCTATAAACCGAGGTCTCCTGTAGTGGTTATGTACATCTGACACGTTAAACAACCATGAATGTTTCTGTAATCTATAAACCGAGGTCTCCTTTATTGGTTATGTACACCGGACACGTTAAACAACCATGAATGTTTCTGAAATCTATAAACCGAGGCCTCCTGTATTGGTTATGTACACCGGACACGTTAAACAACCAAGAATGTTTCTGTAATCTATAAACCGAGGTGTCGTGTATTGGTTATGTACACCGGACACGTTAAACAACCAAGAATGTTTCTGTAATCTATAAACCGAGGTGTCGTGTATTGGTTATGTACACCGGACACGTTAAACAACCATGAATGTTTCTGAAATCTATAAACCGAGGTCTCCTTTATTGGTTATGTACACCGGACACGTTAAACAACCAAGAATGTTTCTGTAATCTATAAACTGAGGTCTCCTGTAGTGGTTATGTACATCGGACACGTTAAACAACCAAGAATGTTTCTGTAATCTATAAACCGAGGTATCCTGTATTGGTTATGTACACCGGACACGTTAAACAACCAAGACCGTTTCTGTAATCTATAAACCGAGGTGTCGTGTATTGGTTATGTACACCGGACACGTTAAACAACCAAGACTATTTCTGGAATCTATAAACCGAGGTGTCGTGTATTGGTTATGTACACCGGACACGTTAAACAACCAAGAATGTTTCTGTAATCTATAAACCGAGGTCTCCTGTAGTGGTTATGTACATCGGACACGTTAAACAACCAAGACCGTTTCTGTAATCTATAAACCGAGGTATCCTGTATTGGTTATGTACACCGGACACGTTAAACAACCAAGACTATTTCTGGAATCTATAAACCGAGGTGTCGTGTATTGGTTATGTACACCGGACACGTTAAACAACCAAGACTATTTCTGGAATCTATAAACCGAGGTGTCGTGTATTGGTTATGTACACCGGACACGTTAAACAACCATGAATGTTTCTGTAATCTATAAACCGAGGTCTCCTTTATTGGTTATGTACACCGGACACGTTAAACAACCATGAATGTTTCTGTAATCTATAAACCGAGGTCTCCTTTATTGGTTATGTACACCGGACACGTTAAACAACCAAGAATGTTTCTGTAATCTATAAACCGAGGTCTTCTTTATTGGTTATGTACACCGGACACGTTAAACAACCAAGAATGTTTCTGGAATCTATAAACCGAGGTGTCGTGTATTGGTTATGTACACCGGACACGTTAAACAACCATGAATGTTTCTGAAATCTATAAACCGAGGTCTCCTTTATTGGTTATGTACACCGGACACGTTAAACAACCAAGAATGTTTCTGTAATCTATAAACCGAGGTCTCCTGTAGTGGTTATGTACATCGGACACGTTAAACAACCAATAATGTTTCTGTAATCTATAAACCGAGGTATCCTGTATTGGTTATGTACACCGGGCACGTTAAACAACCAAGACCGTTTCTGTAATCTATAAACCGAGGTGTCGTGTATTGGTTATGTACACCGGACACGTTAAACAACCAAGACTATTTCTGGAATCTATAAACCGAGGTGTCGTGTATTGGTTATATACACCGGACACGTTAAACAACCAAGAATGTTTCTGTAATCTATAAACCGAGGTCTCCTGTAGTGGTTATGTACATCGGACACGTTAAACAACCAAGAATGCTTCTGTAATCTATAAACCGAGGTATCCTGTATTGGTTATGTACACCGGGCACGTTAAACAACCAAGACCGTTTCTGTAATCTATAAACCGAGGTGTCGTGTATTGGTTATGTACACCGGACACGTTAAACAACCAAGACTATTTCTGGAATCTATTAACCGAGGTGTCGTGTATTGGTTATGTACACCGGACACGTTAAACAACCAAGACTGTTTCTGGAATCTATAAACCGAGGTGTCGTGTATTGGTTATGTACACCGGACACGTTAAACAACCAAGACTATTTCTGGAATCTATAAACCGAGGTGTCGTGTATTGGTTATGTACACCGGACACGTTAAACAACAATGAATGTTTCTGTAATCTATAAACCGAGGTCTCCTTTATTGGTTATGTACACCGGACACGTTAAACAACCATGAATGTTTCTGTAATCTATAAACCGAGGTCTCCTTTATTGGTTATGTACACCGGACACGTTAAACAACCAAGAATGTTTCTGTAATCTATAAACCGAGGTCTCCTTTATTGGTTATGTACACCGGACACGTTAAACAACCAAGAATGTTTCTGGAATCTATAAACCGAGGTGTCGTGTATTGGTTATGTACACCGGACACGTTAAATAACCATGAATGTTTCTGAAATCTATAAACCGAGGTCTCCTTTATTGGTTATCTACACCGGACACGTTAAACAACCAAGAATGTTTCTGTAATCTATAAACCGAGGTATCCTGTATTGGTTATGTACACCGGGCACGTTAAACAACCAAGACCGTTTCTGTAATCTATAAACCGAGGTGTCGTGTATTGGTTATGTACACCGGACACGTTAAACAACCAAGACTATTTCTGGAATCTATAAACCGAGGTGTCGTGTATTGGTTATGTACACCGGACACGTTAAACAACCAAGAATGTTTCTGTAATCTATAAACCGAGGTCTCCTGTAGTGGTTATGTACATCGGACACGTTAAACAACCAAGAATGCTTCTGTAATCTATAAACCGAGGTATCCTGTATTGGTTATGTACACCGGACACGTTAAACAACCAAGACTATTTCTGGAATCTATTAACCGAGGTGTCGTGTATTGGTTATGTACACCGGACACGTTAAACAACCAAGACTGTTTCTGGAATCTATAAACCGAGGTGTCGTGTATTGGTTATGTACACCGGACACGTTAAACAACCAAGAATGTTTCTGTAATCTATAAACCGAGGTCTCCTGTAATGGTTATGTACACCGGACACGTTAAACAACCAAGAATGTTTCTGTAATCTATAAACCGAGGTGTCCTGTATTGGTTATGTACATCGGACACGTTAAACAACCAAGACTGTTTCTGTAATCTATAAACCGAGGTCTACTGTATTGGCTATGTACGCCGGACACGTTAAACAACCAAGACTGTTTCTGGAATCTATAAACCGAGGTCTCCTGTAGTGGTTATGTACACCGGACACGTTAAACAACCAAGAGTGTTTCTGTAATCTATAAACCGAGGCCTCCTGTATTGGTTATGTACACCGGACACGTTAAGCAACCAAGAATGTTTCTGGAATCTATAAACCGAGGCCTCCTGTATTGGTTATGTACACCGGACACGTTAAACAACCAAGACTGTTTCTGTAATCTATAAACCGAGGTATCCTGTATTGGTTATGTACACCGGACACGTTAAACAACCAACACTGTTTCTGTAATCTATAAACCGAGGCCTCCTGTATTGGTTATGTACACCGGACACGTTAAACAACCAACACTGTTTCTGTAATATATAAACCGAGGTATCCTGTAGTGGTTATGTACACCGGACACGTTAAACAACCAAGACTGTTTCTGTAATATATAAACCGAGGTCTCCTGTAGTGGTTATGTACACCGGACACGTTAAACAACCAAGAATGTTTCTGTAATCTATAAACCGAGGTCTTCTGTATTGGTTATGTACACCGGACACGTTAAACAACCAAGGTGTAAGCAAGGCACATCACACACATTGCTTAGTACCCGTTAACCACGTAGGGTCCCGGTTTCGATACTCGGTCAGGGCACGTAGTTGACGGTGTAAGCAAGCACACCACACACATTGCTTAGTACCCGTTAACCTAATAGGGTCCCGGTTTCGATACTCGGTCAGAGCACGTATTTGACGGTGTAAGCAAGGCACATCACACACATTGCTTAGTACCCGTTAACCACGTAGGGTCCCGGTTTCGATACTCGATCAGGACACGTATGTTACGGTGTAAGCAAGGCACATCACACACATTGCTTAGTACCAGTTAACCACGTATGGTCCCGGTTTCGATACTCGGTCAGGGTACGTATGTGACGGTGTAAGCAAGGCACACCACACACATTGCTTAGTACCCGTTAACCACGTAGGGTCCCGGTTTCGATACTCGGTCAGGGCACGTATGTGACGCTGTAAGCAAGGCACATAACACACATTGCTTAGTACCAGTTAACGACGTAGGGTCCCGGTTTCGATACTCGGTCAGGGTACGTATGTGACGGTGTAAGCAAGGCACAACATACACATTGCTTAGTACCAGTTAATCACGTAGGGTCCCGGTTTCGATACTCGATCAGGACACGTATGTTGCGGTGTAAGCAAGCACACCACACACATTGCTTAGTACCAGTTAACCACGTAGGGTCCCGGTTTCGATACTCGATCAGGACACGTATGTTACGGTGCAAGCAAGCACACCACACACATTGCTTAGTATCAGTTAACCACGTAGGGTCCCTGTTTCGATACTCGGTCAGGGCACGTATGTGATGGTGTAAGCAAGCACACCACACACATTGCTTAGTACCCGTCAACAGCTTAGGTCGGCCAAGTATGCCCAGGTAAAACATAGACAATCGTGGTTCATTCTAGAAGGCAACATGGGCGAAATAGTCGCCCTAGGAACCATGATTTCGCCCCGGGGGCCCCACTTCTCCCTAATTTTTTGTTAATTTATTTTTACAATTTTATAATTTTACAATATAATTTTTTTTCCAGTAAGATACACTGACCCATTAGAAAGCACATTCTATATTTAATGGTCATACCGTGTATTTTAACATTGAATGTTGAACATTATTAAATAACACCATTTAAGAGCGCGCTTACTCATTCTCACAAAAAATGTGACCTTATACTGAGCCCTGGCCCGGAGGTTATAAAACTTTTCTCAGATCTCAATTCCAAGTGATCTGATTTGTTGATTCTGAGTGTGACTGTCAGCTGAACCAATCAGACAATTGAGACTGAGTTGTGAGATTGGAGAAAAGTTTTATAACCTCCAGGCCTGGACAATGTTCAATTTGCAAAATAAATAATATCATTTAAAATCCACATCTACATTTCACTCGCATACACACATGGTATATAAAAAACACTAAATTGTTCATAAATAGGTCATAGTTCTCCTACTAGCGTCCACCTAGGCCACTATAGATCGCCATACTTGGTGTTGCTCTGCAGCTATTACATCAGGCTACATACGTATATAGGTCATATGGGGTCGCATCGTCTAGTTTGTACAGACGGATCTGTAGTCAAGTGGTAACACGCTGGATTGGTAATCCAGGGATCGCAGGTTCTATCACCCCGTCTGACCCTAATAAAATTAACAGTATTTCAGATTGGACTGTAAACCGAGGTCTCGTGTCGGTGCTTTACACCGTGCACGTAAAAGAACCAGAGAAGACTCTGGAATGTGTCTGTCTGTATCATTGCACTATCCTCCACACATATAAAATGACTAATCTCTTCAGGAGGCGTCGCTCATATGGGAAAACGATAAATAAACGTAACACACACTCGTCTAGTTTGCTCGCTATACAGTACCAAAGGGGCCCGGAACCGTCATTCTGTGGTTTTAGAAGGGGTGCTGACCAATTATTGACTAAGTGTATCGTCCACCCAGGCCAATATAGAGAGTCATAAATTGTCTTTGCTTTGCAGCTATTCCACGAGGCTACATAATATATATCGTATATCCGGTCATATGAGGTCACATCGTCTAGTGTTCTAGCTATTCAGTACCAAAGACGGTTTTCGAAGCGTGGTTGTCCGTTGCAGCGTCCACCCAGGGCAATATAGAGAGTCAAACTTGACGTTGCGTTGCAGCTATTGTACCAGGCTACATACGTATACCCGGTCATATGGGGTCACATCGTATAGTACATCGTATAATACGCATGTACGCACGTGCGTAAGATTTATTTTGACAGTTCCTGAAAATGAAAATTATAAATGCGAACAATGCAATAAAACTGAATCGTAAGGGGGACACAGACATTGGTCATTCACAAGAAAGCAGACATGATGTTCATAGTATGCAATAGTCACCTCGTAATCCATAAATAGGCATAGCTACGCACCTGGTCACATTGCCTAGTTGGCATGATTTTCGCTACCAAATAGGCTATTGTCCTTAATTGTAATTTGGTTGTTTTATACCCAATGAATGAGATTGTCATAATAATGGAAAAATACAAGGGGAGGTAAAAATTCGTAAATTCACTTTCCCGGAAATAGTTGGTTAGTGCTGGGCTGCAAATGAGGACATGAGGGCAGCATTGCGTTCCCTGTCAGATATACATATGAACACATGGACATACGTATTGGATAGTTGATGGATTTGGTTAAGTAAATGCCACGCATTGATAAGGATATTTTTTCTACTGCTCAATTGCAGCCCGGCGTTACTGGTTTCCGGCGATGCTGTACATAACAGACCTATATTAGTATATATTTTGAATGTTCATACACTGCAAACAATTTCAAGTGACAGAATAAACAACATTTTACTTTTCATTCATTAAAATCGAGTGTTACTTTTTCAAAGTTTTGGAGAAGTCTTATAAAACGGCGGCACATCGGTCCCAGTAATCCGGAATGACGTCACCAGTTTTCACCTAAGTGGAAATTGCCTCCAGCACGAGCAATAGTATCATAAGTATGTAAGCAAAACTTTTTAACAAAACGATATAAATACGGAACACTATCTTATCTATCGCGGGGATGTAGACATGTTGCGCATCAAAAACAGCAAAAGTGGAAGTCGTGATAGCACAGTGCATCAGGTGCGAAAGATCTGGAGTTCGAGCCCCGCACTGGAGCCGTTACGATTGTGCACTTAGGCAAGGCATTTAATTTCCAAGTTCAACTGTATTTCGGAAAGAATTTTAGTAGCAATGCACTTGGTACAGGGAAAAAGTGCATTTTTTGCGATGTAATGTCGCTTTAATAAACGGGTATTTTATAATTTTAACTTAAACGTTTATATGAAATACTTGCAGTAATTCTGATGGATGCGACTCGGTTGTTGTTGGTTGTCGTTGGAGCAATGGTATCCATGGCTACACAGATATCCGTGGACACAAAAGGCTACATTATGTACTGTCCTTGTATGGGTAGGTACACACTAACAATGCGAAAATGGTTTCCTATATGTCAAGTGTACAGGTACAAGCCGGTGTACAGGTACAAGCCGGTGTACAGATACAAGCCGGTGTACAGGCACATGTCGGTGTGTACAGGTACACTCCAGCGTACAGAGCCCATATATATGTTATATCTGGGTACACATATATCTGAGTGAATGGACTACTACCATACATAAATGCCTATAAGACACGTTTTTTATCACCTGATTGTGGCCTCAACGTGGCTTTCCACGTGAGCGCGAAAAACAAAACATGTGTTAAATAGTATCCATAATTTTGTTGTGGAAAAGAAAGCACTGAAAATTTCTTTAACGTGCACTGGCCAAACGTGCAATTATGTTTGATCTGGTGTCCATATTATCAACCCGTCTTATATGCGAGTGCATACCAAAACCCACAGATTTCAGGACCAAAGTAGGTTTGTCGTTTTATAGGCGAGATGGCCGTATAGGCGATTGTGGACGATATATGAACAATGAAGTACCAAGCATATGGGTGTGAACGTTACAATTTTCCGGAGTGAATAATAATTTTACAAATCAATATTTATTGATTATCATTAACCCATTTCATTCTGGATACATTTAAAGGCTTTTGCAAACAACATAGATCCAGATCAGCCGCAGCGTAACGCTGCATGCTGATCAGGATAGATCTATGTTGTTTGCTACATAGCTAAGTGTCTTAGCAAGATCATCTGAATAGCAAACAGCATAGAGCCTGATCAGACGGAACATTCTGTCGCTGCTGATCTGGCTCTATGTTCTTTGCAAATACGGTTTGAACGGTATCCAGATTTTTTAATGTATTTCCTGGTGTTGGTTTTTGTATCATTTTTTAAGGGTTTATTCTAGAGTGGAAAAAAGGGCAGCGTGGGTCAGAAAAGTGGCAGTGTGCATTAAGTCGCGATGAGGTGCGGGAGGGGGGTATTTTGAGGATAGCCTCTAGAAAATTTTTGCTAATTTTCTGTGATTGATCAAAGAGGCAGTAAGGCAGTACATATTGGAGGAAAGGGCGGACGAGTTCTAAGTTATATAGGTCTGTCCGTCCGAGGGCACTCGCCTGTTGAGGCGTATATAAAAATAATTTAAAAATATTTTTTGTTTTTAAAAAGTGCAGGGCGAGGCAGCCTGACATTCCACTCTAGAATAACCCATATATATTACCAGGCATGTTTCAGCTATTGCAATAAATGTTCAGGAAGAGCGCTACTTCTGGTCTGATCTGATTGTGAGGAAGAGCGCTACTTCTGGTCTGATCTGATTGTGAGGAAGAGCACTACATCTTGTCTGATCTGATTGTGAGGAAGAGCGCTACTTCTGGTCTGATCTGATTGTGAGGTTAATAGTTCTCCTTGTTTTATTGCAGGAAGGTTTGGGAACCAAGCTGACCATTTCTTGGGAGTCTTACTTCTGATTGTGAGGTTCATAGTTCTCCTTGTTTTATTGCAGGAAGGTTTGGGAACCAAGCTGACCATTTCTTGGGAGTCTTACTTCTGATTGTGAGGTTAATAGTTCTCCTTGTTTTATTGCAGGAAGGTTTGGGAACCAAGCTGACCATTTCTTGGGAGTCTTACTTCTGATTGTGAGGTTAATAGTTCTCCTTGTTTTATTGCAGGAAGGTTTGGGAACCAAGCTGACCATTTCTTGGGAGTCCTGAGTTTTGCCAAGGCGCTGGACAGAACGCTAGTACTGCCGCCGTGGGTCGAGTACCACTTTCAATCACCAAGATCTGTAGGATTTTATTTCTCCATATTTACATTATTGTTATACTCGCCTTGAGCCCCCCCCCCCCCGTCCAATCAACTGGAATGTAAATGCAATCGGCCCTCGGACGTTGCTGATTGGTTAATGTTGTTGTTTGACGTCACAAATCAAACACGTCAATAATACCCCACAGTGCATTAGTAACGTCACTGTTCCAGGGTTCCCTCTGTCGGTTGCCAAAGGCGAAAATTGAGCCAAAAAATAAATACTGGGGCTAAATTTTGTGAATTGGCGAAAATATTTAGCGTAACCCTTTCCCCCCCCGGCACATAGCTTTGTGAACTATATGGCACTTAGTTGGCTCCCAAGTTTTTTAAATCGGCTCCAGTGTTTTTCAATTGGCGATAGAAGTGGCGCAGACAAACGTTCAGGCAGAGGGAACCCTGCATACTATGCACATTTGTTACTGATATCCTTGTAGAATTTGTCTACTGCGCAGTACTTTGACTCTTCACAAATCTGAGTGGAGGTGTTGCAGATAGCATACCATCATGTGATCTCTTATGGCCAATCAAAATCCCTGATGCAAAACTTGTAGAAAGATTTGACATCTTCGTTGTGGGTACAAGTTCCTTTTGACACATATTTCAAAGTGCAACCATTACTATACCATCATGTGATCTCTTGTGGCCAATCAAAATCCCTGATGCATAACTTGTAGAAAGATTTCACATCTTCTTTGTAGGTACAAGTTCCTTTTGACAAATATTTCAAAGTTGAACCATTACTAGAATTCCACAGGGTGATCACGATGGAGTCGTTCATGGACAACTTGGCAGAGCAGGTGTGGCCAGAAGGAAGCAGGGCTGGTAAGTTATTATTTATAGAACTTTTATAGTGAAAGTGCTGTTCACAGGATCCGAGTGATAGTGTGCATTATTCTAGTGGGTAATTGTACGTTGTACCGTGTATTTCCGGTCATAAGTCGCCCTCGGCCATAAATCGAGGGCAAATTTTGGCTTGGAAATTCCGATTTAATCTGGATCCATCCATAAGTCGAGGGTACTTTGTGGACATCTGACATTCATTTTAACAATGGTTTTTCTCTCGTTTTTGAATGAAACGGAGTTAAATTTGAGGTATCTGGTTGACTTTATTCCATTACAAATCATAGCCAATACACTGATGCACAACAATAATTTATAAAGCTTGTTTATCAGCTTTTCTATGGTTTATAATGTAAATAATTGTCTAATTCAAATAAAACAAACATACACAAATAAAGTTCCAACAAATAAAATATAAATTCAACTTTTCTTCAAACTGTTTTCATCCATAAGTTCACCTAGTACCAGGGTTCATTCTAGGTCAGAAATTTTGGGAGAAGTGAGAAAGCGCGTGATCGCTTCCTTAAATGGTGTTCTTTAATATACTTCTGCAAAATAGGGTTAAAATGCACAGTACAACCATTAAATACAACCAGGGTTGATATAAATCATGATTTTTTTAAAAAATCCAAAAAATCGGATTGTTTTTATTTAAATCAATTTTTTTGATTTTAATTGATTTTTTTGATTTTAATAGTAGTTATTTTAAAATATATAGTGATACTAAAATAAAACACAAAGGTAATTTCAATGCATTTATGATTTAAATATATACATTACACATAGTTTAGAATAAGATGATTTAAATATATATGGAGAGGTTCTCCTCATCATGTGTATGAGTAGTCGGAGTATATGTAGTATGTGGAGTAGCTGGAGAGTCTGGAATAGCATCATGCGCTTGCTGCTCAGTGTCGCGACTGTCGGCAGTGATCAGGTCGCACATACTAGTAGTGTTACTGTTACAATCTTGAACATGTTGCTTCATACGAGAGACCAGTCCCTGCATTTGTTTCGCACACTTTTTACATTTAGCCTTACATCCAGACTTTCCATGAACAGTAAACTTGTCAAAATACAACCATACACAATCTTTTTTTCTACCAGACATTGTGAAGATTGATGTGCAACTTCCCTTTATTATAATACTGATCAACAAAGTTGCTTCTTATTAACTGAAGTTTTTGAACATATCAATATTAGGTCAAATTTGAAATAGATACATCTACAGTGTATATATATAGTCTATTAGCCATTTTAAATAATTATAGATAAATAGATCTATTTTAGGCCAATGGTCATTACTGAAATGAGTCATGGGAACTAATTGAATAGTTTTGAATAGCTTTAAAGCATAAATGACTCTGTACTACTTACTTTCTTTAATACAATCATTACAATGCAAATAATTACCTTCAAAGCATGCCCCCAATTACCAAAACCAAAGACATGTGTGGACACTTACCTCTATACTAACTGTGACCGGCTTATAATTATCTAATCCGTGATAAATAGTTTAATCCATTGTTTTTAACACCAATATTTTTTTTTGATTTAAATCATGATTTTTTTCAGGTGATTTAAATCATACAACTCTGAATACAACATTTGAATAGAAGGAGTGCTCTATAATGGGCCAGTGTATCTTACTAGACAACATTTTTTTTTTTTTAAGTGGGCGAAGTCATGGTCCCTATGGCGCCAATTTCGCCCACATCGCCCTCTAAACTGATCCCTGTAGTACTTTTCATCACATTTATGAATGAGAAAAATGTTGACTTATGGCTGGGAGTATATGGTAACGTGGGATAAGCAACCTGTTGCGGGGAGTGGGGACAATGCCTGCTGTAGCTCCAGTCTGTGTCTGCTTATTAGAAGTAAAACTTGCAAATTGACAGTTTGTGAATCTGGAAAGTGAAGGCTTCATACAAGTAAAACTAACACTAGTATACTGGTGGTTTGTGACTCCAGAAATGCGACTGTTTCATTCATGCAACATCGGTACTGCATGTTTGTGAATCCAGAAACCGGACTGATTTTACAAGCAATACTAATATATTGGTACTGCATGTTTGTGAATCCAGAAACCGGACTGATTTTACAAGCAATATTAATATACTGTACTGTATGTTTGTAAATCCAGAAACCGGACTGATTTTACAAGCAATACTAATATATCGGTACTGCATGTTTGTAAATCCAGAAACCGGACTGATTTTACCAGCAATACTAATATAACGGTACTGCATGTTTGTAAATCCAGAAACCGGACTGATTTTACAAGCAATATTAAAATAATGGTACTGCATGTTTGTAAATCCAGAAACCGGACTGATTTTACAAGCAATATTAATATAATGGTACTGCATGTTTGTAAATCCAGAAACCGGACTGATTTTACAAGCAATATTAATATAATGGTACTGCATGTTTGTAAATCCAGAAACCGGACTGATTTTACAAGCAATATTAATATAGCGGATTTTACAAGCAATATTAATATAACGGTACTGCATGTTTATAAATCCAGAAACCGGACTGATTTTACAAGCAATACTAATATATCGATACTGCATGGTTGTGAATCCAGAAACCGGACTGATTTTACAAGCAATACTAATATAACGGTACTGCATGTTTGTGAATCCAGAAACCGGACTGATTTTACAAGCAATATTAATATAACGGTACTGCATGGTTGTGAATCCAGAAACCGGACTGATTTTACAAGCAATACTAATATATCGGTACTGCATGTTTGTAAATCCAGAAACCGGACTGATTTTACAAGTAATACTAATATAACGGTACTGCATGTTTGTAAATCCAGAAACCGGACTGATTTTACAAGCAATACTAATATATCGGTACTGCATGTTTGTAAATCCAGAAACCAGACTGATTTTACAAGCAATTTTAATATAACTGTACTGCATGGTTGTGAATCCAGAAACCGGACAGATTTTACAAGCAATATTAATATAACGGTACTGTATGTTTGTGAATCCAGAAACCGGACTGATTTTACAAGCAATATTAATATAACGGTACTGCATGTTTGTAAATCCAGAAACCGGACTGATTTTACAAGCAATATTAATATAATGGTACTGCATGTTTGTAAATCCAGAAACCGGACTGATTTTACAAGCAATATTAATATAACGGATTTTACAAGCACTACTAATATAACGGTACTGCATGTTTGTGTCCGCCTCCGTGGTCGAGTGGTTAAGGTCGCTGACTTGTATACCACTGTAACCTATCATCACTGATGGTCACGGGTTCGAGCCCCGCTCAGACCGTGTCTCATTTATATGAAAAAGTTGGCAGTTTCTTACGGAGGTTGGTGCACCCAAGTACTGGTTAACCGCTGGAGCCTGCCCAGGAAAGGTGTTGTTAGGTAAACTGCCCGCCGGCGATATAGCCCGAAATGGTGCTGATGCAGGCGTAAAACCCGAC
>CM026400.1:47806489-47829482 GCA_014843695.1 Archivesica marissinica
AGGTCTCCTGTAGTGGTTATGTACATCGGACACGTTAAACAACCAAGAATGTTTCTGTAATCTATAAACCGAGGTATCCTGTATTGGTTATGTACACCGGACACGTTAAACAACCAAGACCGTTTCTGTAATCTATAAACCGAGGTGTCGTGTATTGGTTATGTACACCGGACACGTTAAACAACCAAGACTATTTCTGGAATCTATAAACCGAGGTGTCGTGTATTGGTTATGTACACCGGACACGTTAAACAACCATGAATGTTTCTGTAATCTATAAACCGAGGTCTCCTTTATTGGTTATGTACACCGGACACGTTAAACAACCATGAATGTTTCTGTAATCTATAAACCGAGGTCTCCTTTATTGGTTATGTACACCGGACACGTTAAACAACCAAGAATGTTTCTGTAATCTATAAACCGAGGTCTCCTTTATTGGTTATGTACACCGGACACGTTAAACAACCAAGAATGTTTCTGGAATCTATAAACCGAGGTGTCGTGTATTGGTTATGTACACCGGACACGTTAAACAACCAAGACTATTTCTGGAATCTATAAACCGAGGTGTCGTGTATTGGTTATGTACACCGGACACGTTAAACAACCAAGAATGTTTCTGTAATCTATAAACCGAGGTCTACTGTAGTGGTTATGTACATCGGACACGTTAAACAACCAGACCTCTAAAAAAAAGAAGCTGGAATCTATTAACGAAGAAGTGTCGTTATTGGTTATGTACACCGGACACGTTAAACAACCAAGACTATTTCTGGAATCTCTATTTACCGAGGTGTCGTGTTTTGTTATGTACACCGGACACGTTAAACAACCAAGACTATTTCTGGAATCTATAAACCGAGGTGTCCTGTATTGGTTATGTACACGGACACGTTAAACACCAAGACGTTTCTGGAATCTATAAACCGAGGTGTCGTGTATTGGTTATGTACACGGACACGTTTAACAACAAGACTATTTCTGGAATCTATAAACCGAGGTGTCGTGTATGGTTATGTACACCGGACACGTTAAACACCATGAAGTTGTTTCTGTAATCTATAACCGAGGTCTCCTTTATTGGTTGTTGTACACCGACACGTGTAAACAACCATGAATTGTTTTTTTCTGTAATCTATAAACCGAGGTCTCCTTTATTGGTTATGTACACCGGACACGTTAAACAACCAAGAATGTTTCTGTAATCTATAAACCGAGGTCTCCTTTATTGGTTATGTACACCGGACACGTTAAACAACCAAGAATGTTTCTGGAATCTATAAACCGAGGTGTCGTGTATTGGTTATGTACACCGGACACGTTAAACAACCATGAATGTTTCTGAAATCTATAAACCGAGGTCTCCTTTATTGGTTATGTACACCGGACACGTTAAACAACCAAGAATGTTTCTGTAATCTATAAACCGAGGTCTCCTGTAGTGGTTATGTACATCGGACACGTTAAACAACCAATAATGTTTCTGTAATCTATAAACCGAGGTATCCTGTATTGGTTATGTACACCGGGCACGTTAAACAACCAAGACCGTTTCTGTAATCTATAAACCGAGGTGTCGTGTATTGGTTATGTACACCGGACACGTTAAACAACCAAGACTATTTCTGGAATCTATAAACCGAGGTGTCGTGTATTGGTTATGTACACCGGACACGTTAAACAACCAAGAATGTTTCTGTAATCTATAAACCGAGGTCTCCTGTAATGGTTATGTACACCGGACACGTTAAACAACCAAGAATGTTTCTGTAATCTATAAACCGAGGTGTCCTGTATTGGTTATGTACATCGGACACGTTAAACAACCAAGACTGTTTCTGTAATCTATAAACCGAGGTCTACTGTATTGGCTATGTACGCCGGACACGTTAAACAACCAAGACTGTTTCTGGAATCTATAAACCGAGGTCTCCTGTAGTGGTTATGTACACCGGACACGTTAAACAACCAAGAGTGTTTCTGTAATCTATAAACCGAGGCCTCCTGTATTGGTTATGTACACCGGACACGTTAAGCAACCAAGAATGTTTCTGGAATCTATAAACCGAGGCCTCCTGTATTGGTTATGTACACCGGACACGTTAAACAACCAAGACTGTTTCTGTAATCTATAAACCGAGGTATCCTGTATTGGTTATGTACACCGGACACGTTAAACAACCAACACTGTTTCTGTAATCTATAAACCGAGGCCTCCTGTATTGGTTATGTACACCGGACACGTTAAACAACCAACACTGTTTCTGTAATATATAAACCGAGGTATCCTGTAGTGGTTATGTACACCGGACACGTTAAACAACCAAGACTGTTTCTGTAATATATAAACCGAGGTCTCCTGTAGTGGTTATGTACACCGGACACGTTAAACAACCAAGAATGTTTCTGTAATCTATAAACCGAGGTCTTCTGTATTGGTTATGTACACCGGACACGTTAAACAACCAAGGTGTAAGCAAGGCACATCACACACATTGCTTAGTACCCGTTAACCACGTAGGGTCCCGGTTTCGATACTCGGTCAGGGCACGTAGTTGACGGTGTAAGCAAGCACACCACACACATTGCTTAGTACCCGTTAACCTAATAGGGTCCCGGTTTCGATACTCGGTCAGAGCACGTATTTGACGGTGTAAGCAAGGCACATCACACACATTGCTTAGTACCCGTTAACCACGTAGGGTCCCGGTTTCGATACTCGATCAGGACACGTATGTTACGGTGTAAGCAAGGCACATCACACACATTGCTTAGTACCAGTTAACCACGTATGGTCCCGGTTTCGATACTCGGTCAGGGTACGTATGTGACGGTGTAAGCAAGGCACACCACACACATTGCTTAGTACCCGTTAACCACGTAGGGTCCCGGTTTCGATACTCGGTCAGGGCACGTATGTGACGCTGTAAGCAAGGCACATAACACACATTGCTTAGTACCAGTTAACGACGTAGGGTCCCGGTTTCGATACTCGGTCAGGGTACGTATGTGACGGTGTAAGCAAGGCACAACATACACATTGCTTAGTACCAGTTAATCACGTAGGGTCCCGGTTTCGATACTCGATCAGGACACGTATGTTGCGGTGTAAGCAAGCACACCACACACATTGCTTAGTACCGTTGTGGGTGGTTTGTTGTGGGTTGTTGGTGTGGGTTTGTTGTGTTGTTGGTGGTTTGTTGGTGGGTGTTGTGGGTGTGGGTTGTTGTGTTGTGGGTGGTTTGTTGGTGGGGTTGTGGTGTGGGTTTGTTGTGTTGGTGGGTGGTTTGTTGGTGGGTGTTGTGGGTGTGGGTTTGTTGTGTTTGTGGGTGGTTTGTTGTGGGTTGTTGGGTGTGGTTGTTGTAGTTAACCACGTAGGGTCCCGGTTTCGATACTCGATCAGGACACGTATGTTACGGTGCAAGCAAGCACACCACACACATTGCTTAGTATCAGTTAACCACGTAGGGTCCCTGTTTCGATACTCGGTCAGGGCACGTATGTGATGGTGTAAGCAAGCACACCACACACATTGCTTAGTACCCGTCAACAGCTTAGGTCGGCCAAGTATGCCCAGGTAAAACATAGACAATCGTGGTTCATTCTAGAAGGCAACATGGGCGAAATAGTCGCCCTAGGAACCATGATTTCGCCCCGGGGGCCCCACTTCTCCCTAATTTTTTGTTAATTTATTTTTACAATTTTATAATTTTACAATATAATTTTTTTTCCAGTAAGATACACTGACCCATTAGAAAGCACATTCTATATTTAATGGTCATACCGTGTATTTTAACATTGAATGTTGAACATTATTAAATAACACCATTTAAGAGCGCGCTTACTCATTCTCACAAAAAATGTGACCTTATACTGAGCCCTGGCCCGGAGGTTATAAAACTTTTCTCAGATCTCAATTCCAAGTGATCTGATTTGTTGATTCTGAGTGTGACTGTCAGCTGAACCAATCAGACAATTGAGACTGAGTTGTGAGATTGGAGAAAAGTTTTATAACCTCCAGGCCTGGACAATGTTCAATTTGCAAAATAAATAATATCATTTAAAATCCACATCTACATTTCACTCGCATACACACATGGTATATAAAAAACACTAAATTGTTCATAAATAGGTCATAGTTCTCCTACTAGCGTCCACCTAGGCCACTATAGATCGCCATACTTGGTGTTGCTCTGCAGCTATTACATCAGGCTACATACGTATATAGGTCATATGGGGTCGCATCGTCTAGTTTGTACAGACGGATCTGTAGTCAAGTGGTAACACGCTGGATTGGTAATCCAGGGATCGCAGGTTCTATCACCCCGTCTGACCCTAATAAAATTAACAGTATTTCAGATTGGACTGTAAACCGAGGTCTCGTGTCGGTGCTTTACACCGTGCACGTAAAAGAACCAGAGAAGACTCTGGAATGTGTCTGTCTGTATCATTGCACTATCCTCCACACATATAAAATGACTAATCTCTTCAGGAGGCGTCGCTCATATGGGAAAACGATAAATAAACGTAACACACACTCGTCTAGTTTGCTCGCTATACAGTACCAAAGGGGCCCGGAACCGTCATTCTGTGGTTTTAGAAGGGGTGCTGACCAATTATTGACTAAGTGTATCGTCCACCCAGGCCAATATAGAGAGTCATAAATTGTCTTTGCTTTGCAGCTATTCCACGAGGCTACATAATATATATCGTATATCCGGTCATATGAGGTCACATCGTCTAGTGTTCTAGCTATTCAGTACCAAAGACGGTTTTCGAAGCGTGGTTGTCCGTTGACTAAGTGCAGCGTCCACCCAGGGCAATCTAGAGAGTCAAACTTGACGTTGCGTTGCAGCTATTGTACCAGGCTACATACGTATACCCGGTCATATGGGGTCACATCGTATAGTACATCGTATAATACGCATGTACGCACGTGCGTAAGATTTATTTTGACAGTTCCTGAAAATGAAAATTATAAATGCGAACAATGCAATAAAACTGAATCGTAAGGGGGACACAGACATTGGTCATTCACAAGAAAGCAGACATGATGTTCATAGTATGCAATAGTCACCTCGTAATCCATAAATAGGCATAGCTACGCACCTGGTCACATTGCCTAGTTGGCATGATTTTCGCTACCAAATAGGCTATTGTCCTTAATTGTAATTTGGTTGTTTTATACCCAATGAATGAGATTGTCATAATAATGGAAAAATACAAGGGGAGGTAAAAATTCGTAAATTCACTTTCCCGGAAATAGTTGGTTAGTGCTGGGCTGCAAATGAGGACATGAGGGCAGCATTGCGTTCCCTGTCAGATATACATATGAACACATGGACATACGTATTGGATAGTTGATGGATTTGGTTAAGTAAATGCCACGCATTGATAAGGATATTTTTTCTACTGCTCAATTGCAGCCCGGCGTTACTGGTTTCCGGCGATGCTGTACATAACAGACCTATATTAGTATATATTTTGAATGTTCATACACTGCAAACAATTTCAAGTGACAGAATAAACAACATTTTACTTTTCATTCATTAAAATCGAGTGTTACTTTTTCAAAGTTTTGGAGAAGTCTTATAAAACGGCGGCACATCGGTCCCAGTAATCCGGAATGACGTCACCAGTTTTCACCTAAGTGGAAATTGCCTCCAGCACGAGCAATAGTATCATAAGTATGTAAGCAAAACTTTTTAACAAAACGATATAAATACGGAACACTATCTTATCTATCGCGGGGATGTAGACATGTTGCGCATCAAAAACAGCAAAAGTGGAAGTCGTGATAGCACAGTGCATCAGGTGCGAAAGATCTGGAGTTCGAGCCCCGCACTGGAGCCGTTACGATTGTGCACTTAGGCAAGGCATTTAATTTCCAAGTTCAACTGTATTTCGGAAAGAATTTTAGTAGCAATGCACTTGGTACAGGGAAAAAGTGCATTTTTTGCGATGTAATGTCGCTTTAATAAACGGGTATTTTATAATTTTAACTTAAACGTTTATATGAAATACTTGCAGTAATTCTGATGGATGCGACTCGGTTGTTGTTGGTTGTCGTTGGAGCAATGGTATCCATGGCTACACAGATATCCGTGGACACAAAAGGCTACATTATGTACTGTCCTTGTATGGGTAGGTACACACTAACAATGCGAAAATGGTTTCCTATATGTCAAGTGTACAGGTACAAGCCGGTGTACAGGTACAAGCCGGTGTACAGATACAAGCCGGTGTACAGGCACATGTCGGTGTGTACAGGTACACTCCAGCGTACAGAGCCCATATATATGTTATATCTGGGTACACATATATCTGAGTGAATGGACTACTACCATACATAAATGCCTATAAGACACGTTTTTTATCACCTGATTGTGGCCTCAACGTGGCTTTCCACGTGAGCGCGAAAAACAAAACATGTGTTAAATAGTATCCATAATTTTGTTGTGGAAAAGAAAGCACTGAAAATTTCTTTAACGTGCACTGGCCAAACGTGCAATTATGTTTGATCTGGTGTCCATATTATCAACCCGTCTTATATGCGAGTGCATACCAAAACCCACAGATTTCAGGACCAAAGTAGGTTTGTCGTTTTATAGGCGATTGTGGACGATATATGAACAATGAAGTACCAAGCATATGGGTGTGAACGTTACAATTTTCCGGAGTGAATAATAATTTTACAAATCAATATTTATTGATTATCATTAACCCATTTCATTCTGGATACATTTAAAGGCTTTTGCAAACAACATAGATCCAGATCAGCCGCAGCGTAACGCTGCATGCTGATCAGGATAGATCTATGTTGTTTGCTACATAGCTAAGTGTCTTAGCAAGATCATCTGAATAGCAAACAGCATAGAGCCTGATCAGACGGAACATTCTGTCGCTGCTGATCTGGCTCTATGTTCTTTGCAAATACGGTTTGAACGGTATCCAGATTTTTTAATGTATTTCCTGGTGTTGGTTTTTGTATCATTTTTTAAGGGTTTATTCTAGAGTGGAAAAAAGGGCAGCGTGGGTCAGAAAAGTGGCAGTGTGCATTAAGTCGCGATGAGGTGCGGGAGGGGGGTATTTTGAGGATAGCCTCTAGAAAATTTTTGCTAATTTTCTGTGATTGATCAAAGAGGCAGTAAGGCAGTACATATTGGAGGAAAGGGCGGACGAGTTCTAAGTTATATAGGTCTGTCCGTCCGAGGGCACTCGCCTGTTGAGGCGTATATAAAAATAATTTAAAAATATTTTTTGTTTTTAAAAAGTGCAGGGCGAGGCAGCCTGACATTCCACTCTAGAATAACCCATATATATTACCAGGCATGTTTCAGCTATTGCAATAAATGTTCAGGAAGAGCGCTACTTCTGGTCTGATCTGATTGTGAGGAAGAGCGCTACTTCTGGTCTGATCTGATTGTGAGGAAGAGCACTACATCTTGTCTGATCTGATTGTGAGGAAGAGCGCTACTTCTGGTCTGATCTGATTGTGAGGTTAATAGTTCTCCTTGTTTTATTGCAGGAAGGTTTGGGAACCAAGCTGACCATTTCTTGGGAGTCTTACTTCTGATTGTGAGGTTCATAGTTCTCCTTGTTTTATTGCAGGAAGGTTTGGGAACCAAGCTGACCATTTCTTGGGAGTCTTACTTCTGATTGTGAGGTTAATAGTTCTCCTTGTTTTATTGCAGGAAGGTTTGGGAACCAAGCTGACCATTTCTTGGGAGTCTTACTTCTGATTGTGAGGTTAATAGTTCTCCTTGTTTTATTGCAGGAAGGTTTGGGAACCAAGCTGACCATTTCTTGGGAGTCCTGAGTTTTGCCAAGGCGCTGGACAGAACGCTAGTACTGCCGCCGTGGGTCGAGTACCACTTTCAATCACCAAGATCTGTAGGATTTTATTTCTCCATATTTACATTATTGTTATACTCGCCTTGAGCCCCCCCCCCCCCCGTCCAATCAACTGGAATGTAAATGCAATCGGCCCTCGGACGTTGCTGATTGGTTAATGTTGTTGTTTGACGTCACAAATCAAACACGTCAATAATACCCCACAGTGCATTAGTAACGTCACTGTTCCAGGGTTCCCTCTGTCGGTTGCCAAAGGCGAAAATTGAGCCAAAAAATAAATACTGGGGCTAAATTTTGTGAATTGGCGAAAATATTTAGCGTAACCCTTTCCCCCCCCGGCACATAGCTTTGTGAACTATATGGCACTTAGTTGGCTCCCAAGTTTTTTAAATCGGCTCCAGTGTTTTTCAATTGGCGATAGAAGTGGCGCAGACAAACGTTCAGGCAGAGGGAACCCTGCATACTATGCACATTTGTTACTGATATCCTTGTAGAATTTGTCTACTGCGCAGTACTTTGACTCTTCACAAATCTGAGTGGAGGTGTTGCAGATAGCATACCATCATGTGATCTCTTATGGCCAATCAAAATCCCTGATGCAAAACTTGTAGAAAGATTTGACATCTTCGTTGTGGGTACAAGTTCCTTTTGACACATATTTCAAAGTGCAACCATTACTATACCATCATGTGATCTCTTGTGGCCAATCAAAATCCCTGATGCATAACTTGTAGAAAGATTTCACATCTTCTTTGTAGGTACAAGTTCCTTTTGACAAATATTTCAAAGTTGAACCATTACTAGAATTCCACAGGGTGATCACGATGGAGTCGTTCATGGACAACTTGGCAGAGCAGGTGTGGCCAGAAGGAAGCAGGGCTGGTAAGTTATTATTTATAGAACTTTTATAGTGAAAGTGCTGTTCACAGGATCCGAGTGATAGTGTGCATTATTCTAGTGGGTAATTGTACGTTGTACCGTGTATTTCCGGTCATAAGTCGCCCTCGGCCATAAATCGAGGGCAAATTTTGGCTTGGAAATTCCGATTTAATCTGGATCCATCCATAAGTCGAGGGTACTTTGTGGACATCTGACATTCATTTTAACAATGGTTTTTCTCTCGTTTTTGAATGAAACGGAGTTAAATTTGAGGTATCTGGTTGACTTTATTCCATTACAAATCATAGCCAATACACTGATGCACAACAATAATTTATAAAGCTTGTTTATCAGCTTTTCTATGGTTTATAATGTAAATAATTGTCTAATTCAAATAAAACAAACATACACAAATAAAGTTCCAACAAATAAAATATAAATTCAACTTTTCTTCAAACTGTTTTCATCCATAAGTTCACCTAGTACCAGGGTTCATTCTAGGTCAGAAATTTTGGGAGAAGTGAGAAAGCGCGTGATCGCTTCCTTAAATGGTGTTCTTTAATATACTTCTGCAAAATAGGGTTAAAATGCACAGTACAACCATTAAATACAACCAGGGTTGATATAAATCATGATTTTTTTAAAAAATCCAAAAAATCGGATTGTTTTTATTTAAATCAATTTTTTTGATTTTAATTGATTTTTTTGATTTTAATAGTAGTTATTTTAAAATATATAGTGATACTAAAATAAAACACAAAGGTAATTTCAATGCATTTATGATTTAAATATATACATTACACATAGTTTAGAATAAGATGATTTAAATATATATGGAGAGGTTCTCCTCATCATGTGTATGAGTAGTCGGAGTATATGTAGTATGTGGAGTAGCTGGAGAGTCTGGAATAGCATCATGCGCTTGCTGCTCAGTGTCGCGACTGTCGGCAGTGATCAGGTCGCACATACTAGTAGTGTTACTGTTACAATCTTGAACATGTTGCTTCATACGAGAGACCAGTCCCTGCATTTGTTTCGCACACTTTTTACATTTAGCCTTACATCCAGACTTTCCATGAACAGTAAACTTGTCAAAATACAACCATACACAATCTTTTTTTCTACCAGACATTGTGAAGATTGATGTGCAACTTCCCTTTATTATAATACTGATCAACAAAGTTGCTTCTTATTAACTGAAGTTTTTGAACATATCAATATTAGGTCAAATTTGAAATAGATACATCTACAGTGTATATATATAGTCTATTAGCCATTTTAAATAATTATAGATAAATAGATCTATTTTAGGCCAATGGTCATTACTGAAATGAGTCATGGGAACTAATTGAATAGTTTTGAATAGCTTTAAAGCATAAATGACTCTGTACTACTTACTTTCTTTAATACAATCATTACAATGCAAATAATTACCTTCAAAGCATGCCCCCAATTACCAAAACCAAAGACATGTGTGGACACTTACCTCTATACTAACTGTGACCGGCTTATAATTATCTAATCCGTGATAAATAGTTTAATCCATTGTTTTTAACACCAATATTTTTTTTTGATTTAAATCATGATTTTTTTCAGGTGATTTAAATCATACAACTCTGAATACAACATTTGAATAGAAGGAGTGCTCTATAATGGGCCAGTGTATCTTACTAGACAACATTTTTTTTTTTTTAAGTGGGCGAAGTCATGGTCCCTATGGCGCCAATTTCGCCCACATCGCCCTCTAAACTGATCCCTGTAGTACTTTTCATCACATTTATGAATGAGAAAAATGTTGACTTATGGCTGGGAGTATATGGTAACGTGGGATAAGCAACCTGTTGCGGGGAGTGGGGACAATGCCTGCTGTAGCTCCAGTCTGTGTCTGCTTATTAGAAGTAAAACTTGCAAATTGACAGTTTGTGAATCTGGAAAGTGAAGGCTTCATACAAGTAAAACTAACACTAGTATACTGGTGGTTTGTGACTCCAGAAATGCGACTGTTTCATTCATGCAACATCGGTACTGCATGTTTGTGAATCCAGAAACCGGACTGATTTTACAAGCAATACTAATATATTGGTACTGCATGTTTGTGAATCCAGAAACCGGACTGATTTTACAAGCAATATTAATATACTGTACTGTATGTTTGTAAATCCAGAAACCGGACTGATTTTACAAGCAATACTAATATATCGGTACTGCATGTTTGTAAATCCAGAAACCGGACTGATTTTACCAGCAATACTAATATAACGGTACTGCATGTTTGTAAATCCAGAAACCGGACTGATTTTACAAGCAATATTAAAATAATGGTACTGCATGTTTGTAAATCCAGAAACCGGACTGATTTTACAAGCAATATTAATATAATGGTACTGCATGTTTGTAAATCCAGAAACCGGACTGATTTTACAAGCAATATTAATATAATGGTACTGCATGTTTGTAAATCCAGAAACCGGACTGATTTTACAAGCAATATTAATATAGCGGATTTTACAAGCAATATTAATATAACGGTACTGCATGTTTATAAATCCAGAAACCGGACTGATTTTACAAGCAATACTAATATATCGATACTGCATGGTTGTGAATCCAGAAACCGGACTGATTTTACAAGCAATACTAATATAACGGTACTGCATGTTTGTGAATCCAGAAACCGGACTGATTTTACAAGCAATATTAATATAACGGTACTGCATGGTTGTGAATCCAGAAACCGGACTGATTTTACAAGCAATACTAATATATCGGTACTGCATGTTTGTAAATCCAGAAACCGGACTGATTTTACAAGTAATACTAATATAACGGTACTGCATGTTTGTAAATCCAGAAACCGGACTGATTTTACAAGCAATACTAATATATCGGTACTGCATGTTTGTAAATCCAGAAACCAGACTGATTTTACAAGCAATTTTAATATAACTGTACTGCATGGTTGTGAATCCAGAAACCGGACAGATTTTACAAGCAATATTAATATAACGGTACTGTATGTTTGTGAATCCAGAAACCGGACTGATTTTACAAGCAATATTAATATAACGGTACTGCATGTTTGTAAATCCAGAAACCGGACTGATTTTACAAGCAATATTAATATAATGGTACTGCATGTTTGTAAATCCAGAAACCGGACTGATTTTACAAGCAATATTAATATAACGGATTTTACAAGCACTACTAATATAACGGTACTGCATGTTTGTGTCCGCCTCCGTGGTCGAGTGGTTAAGGTCGCTGACTTGTATACCACTGTAACCTATCATCACTGATGGTCACGGGTTCGAGCCCCGCTCAGACCGTGTCTCATTTATATGAAAAAGTTGGCAGTTTCTTACGGAGGTTGGTGCACCCAAGTACTGGTTAACCGCTGGAGCCTGCCCAGGAAAGGTGTTGTTAGGTAAACTGCCCGCCGGCGATATAGCCCAAAATGGTGCTGATGCAGGCGTAAAACCCGAAATATAACATAACATAACAAATATAACTGCATGTTTGTGAATCCAGAAACCGGACTGATTTTACAAGCAATACTAATATATCGGTACTGCATGTTTGTGAATCCAGAAACCGGACTGATTTTACAAGCAATATTAATATACTGTACTGTATGTTTGTAAATCCAGAAACCGGACTGATTTTACAAGCAATACTAATATATCGGTACTGCATGTTTGTAAATCCAGAAACCTGACTGATTTTACAAGTAATACTAATATAACGGTACTGCATGTTTGTAAATCCATAAACCGGACTGATTTTACAAGCAATTTTAATATAACTGTACTGCATGGTTGTGAATCCAGAAACCGGACTGATTTTACAAGCAATACTAATATAACGGTACTGCATGTTTGTGAATCCAGAAACCGGACTGATTTTACAAGCAATATTAATATAACGGTACTGTATGTTTGTGAATCCAGAAACCGGACTGATTTTACAAGCAATATTAATATAACGGTACTGCATGGTTGTGAATCCAGAAACCGGACTGATTTTACAAGCAATACTAATATATCGGTACTGCATGTTTGTAAATCCAGAAACCGGACTGATTTTACAAGTAATACTAATATAACGGTACTGCATGTTTGTAAATCCAGAAACCGGACTGATTTTACAAGCAATACTAATATAACGGTACTGCATGGTTGTGAATCCAGAAACCGGACTGATTTTACAAGCAATATTAATATAACGGTACTGCATGTTTGTGAATCCAGAAACCAGACTGATTTTACAAGCAATATTAATATAACGGTACTGTATGTTTGTGAATCCAGAAACCGGACTGATTTTACAAGCAATATTAATATAACGGTACTGTATGTTTGTGAATCCAGAAACCGGACTGATTTTACAAGCAATATTAATATATCGGTACTGCATGTTTGTGAATCCAGAAACCGGACTGATTTTACAAGCAATATTAATATATCGGTACTGCATGTTTGTGAATCCAGAAACCGGACTGATTTTACAAGCAATACTAATATATTGGTACTGCATGTTTGTGAATCCAGAAACCGGACTGATTTTACAAGCAATACTAATATATCGGTACTGCATGTTTGTGAATCCAGAAACCGGGCTGATTTTACAAGCAATATTAATATACTGTACTGTATGTTTGTAAATCCAGAAACCGGACTGATTTTACAAGCAATACTAATATATCGGTACTGCATGTTTGTAAATCCAGAAACCGGACTGATTTTACCAGCAATACTAATATAACGGTACTGCATGTTTGTAAATCCAGAAACCGGACTGATTTTACAAGCAATATTAAAATAATGGTACTGCATGTTTGTAAATCCAGAAACCGGACTGATTTTACAAGCAATATTAATATAATGGTACTGCATGTTTGTAAATCCAGAAACCGGACTGATTTTACAAGCAATATTAATATAATGGTACTGCATGTTTGTAAATCCAGAAACCGGACTGATTTTACAAGCAATATTAATATAGCGGATTTTACAAGCAATATTAATATAACGGTACTGCATGTTTATAAATCCAGAAACCGGACTGATTTTACAAGCACTACTAATATAACGGTACTGCATGTTTGTGACTCCAGAAACCGGACTGATTTTACAAGCAATACTAATATATCGGTACTGCATGGTTGTGAATCCAGAAACCGGACTGATTTTACAAGCAATACTAATATAACGGTACTGCATGTTTGTGAATCCAGAAACCGGACTGATTTTACAAGCAATATTAATATAACGGTACTGTATGTTTGTGAATCCAGAAACCGGACTGATTTTACAAGCAATATTAATATAACGGTACTGCATGGTTGTGAATCCAGAAACCGGACTGATTTTACAAGCAATACTAATATATCGGTACTGCATGTTTGTAAATCCAGAAACCGGACTGATTTTACAAGTAATACTAATATAACGGTACTGCATGTTTGTAAATCCAGAAACCGGACTGATTTTACAAGCAATACTAATATAACGGTACTGCATGGTTGTGAATCCAGAAACCGGACTGATTTTACAAGCAATATTAATATAACGGTACTGCATGTTTGTGAATCCAGAAACCAGACTGATTTTACAAGCAATATTAATATAACGGTACTGTATGTTTGTGAATCCAGAAACCGGACTGATTTTACAAGCAATATTAATATAACGGTACTGTATGTTTGTGAATCCAGAAACCAGACTGATTTTACAAGCAATATTAATGTATCGGTACTGCATGTTTGTGAATCCAGAAACCGGACTGATTTTACAAGCAATATTAATATATCGGTACTGCATGTTTGTAAATCCAGAAACCGGACTGATTTTACAAGCAATATTAATATATCGGTACTGCATGTTTGTAAATCCAGAAATCTGACTGATTTTATTTTGTTACATTGTTCATTATATAATTTCAACATAATAGGGTTAAAATACACAATATGCAACTAAAGACAATATTTGAATAGGAATGCTCTATAATGGCCAGTTCTGGGCAATATTTTGTCTGAAAATTGTAAAAATATTAAAATTTTTTAGGGATAAGTGGTGCCCCCAGGGGGGTGAGTCAGGGTTCCAAGGGTGACTACTTCGACCATGTCGCCCTCTAGAATGAGCCCTGTTATGAAATCAGCACTCGTGTAAGATACTATATAATGTAAGATACTGTAATATATATATAATGTAGTGTTGTTTGTTTTTAGTGTTCTGTTACCAGGCTAGGAAACACGGTGCCAAAGAAAATGACTGCAATGCCAAAGAAGGGAATCCATTTGGCCCCTTCTGGGACACATTTAATATTGAGTTTGACAAATCGGAATTTTACCAACCATTGTATCATGACAGTTCTCCACAAGAGATTCAAAGATGGACAGACAGGTGAGATCAGAGGTGCTTTATTCCCCACATATTGTATCATGACAGTTCTCCACAAGAGATTCAAAGATGGACAGACAGGTGAGATCAGAGGTGCTTTATTCCCCACATATTGTATCATGACAGTTCTCCACAAGAGATTCAAAGATGGACAGACAGGTGAGATCAGAGGTGCTTTATTCCCCACATATTGTATCATGACAGTTCTCCACAAGAGATTCAGAGATGGACAGACAGGTGAGATCAGAGGTGCGTTTTTAAAAAAAACTTTATTTATTTTACAACGATTGCAAAGCAAGTTTTAACAACTTATATTAATCACTCTCGTTGGCTCGGATGAAAGCGTATATGTGGGAGGAAACCGGAGATAAAACCCACCTGTCCGATCTGGCGACCACCGTACCATGGTTTATTCCTCACATATTGTACCATTGCCAGGACTCATTCTAGGTCAGAATATTTGAGAGACGTGAGAAAGTGCTCGATTGAATGGGGTTATTTAATAAATATCAACAAAATAGTTTATACAAATTTATTTTAGCTCTATTGCGAAACAAGTTCTTACAACTTATATTAATCACTCTCGAGACCTCATTCCTGATGGAATCCAATGCCATGGTGGAGAGAGAAGAAGCAACGTGGAATTTAAATGCCTTGCCTAAGGGCACAATTCTAACGGCTCCAGCGGGATTCGAACTCCGGACCATTCGCACCTGAAGCGAACGCGCATCAACTGTGCTATCACGACTTTCACTCAACAAAATAGGGTTAAACTGCACAGTATGACCATTAAATACAACATTTGAATAGTAGGAATGCTTTATAATGGGCCAGTGTAGCCTACTGGACAAAATTGTGTATGAAAATTTAAAAAAAAAAAAATTAACATTCTTTTTCAGATTGAATTTTTTTAGGGACAAGTGTGGCCCCCAGGGGGCGAATTCACTGTCCCTAGGGCGACTATTTCGCCAATGTCGCCCTCTAGAATGAGCCCTGATTGCATTAAATAGAAAAATGATCCGCCTAAGTACTCCAAATTCCAATACATGTATATAGTTTATTATGGCGTTGCCGAGTGGTTACGGTCATTGACTTCCAATCACTTGCCCAACAATTACATATTTGCATAATTCTAAAAAACCATAAAATATAAATTTATGCTTTCATAACTTGCATACTGTTTCTAAGGGTTGTTCCCTGCCGTCCGCCTCCGTGGTCGAGTGGTTAAAGTCGCTGATTTGTATACCACTGTAACCTATCATCACTGATGGTCACGGGTTCGAGCCCCGCTCAGACCGTGTCTCATTTATATGAAAAAGTTGGCAGTTTCTTGGTGCACCCAAGTACTGGTTAACCGCTGGAGCCTGCCTAGGAAAGGTGTTGTTAAGTAAACTGCCCGCCGGCTATATAGCCCGAAATATAACATAAATATAACATAATTGTTCCCTGCCTCCCTAGCAATATTGACGCAAGTTAACAATGGCCGGACGGCGCGTGATGGGATTGCTTCTCGATCGTAGTATTCACTCCATTGGACAAAAGTACTCATCAAACATGTATTTTCCCCCCCAACAATCGGTTTCACCGATGTTCAAAACCGCCTTTGTCGTCCAATGCATCACGATCGGCCGCTTGCCGATTCAATTATTAGATTAATCGCACCTACCACTGACCTTGAAAGTTGTGGTTTTGTTGGCAAGTTTAAAAGACAGTTTTTGTTTCGCTGGATCAGCACTGAAACGGTCAATCACATATGATGAGACAAGACAGTCTTTGGGAAGTGACCTTGTTAAATAGATTATCACTGGACATTATTAAATTATGTGGAAGTCGTGATAGTGCAGTGGTAGCGTGTTCGCTTCAGTTGCGAAAGACCCGGAGTTTGAGCCCCGCTGGAGCCGTTGCACTACCTCTTCTCTCTCCCTCGTGGCGATGGATTCCATCAGGAATGATGTCTCGAAAGTGATTAGTATAAGTTATAACCAATTATGTTCATTGTAAGGAATTAATTATCTTATTAATCAGGTTTCGTGTTTGTGAGTAATTAGTTTTTTAACATGCAGCCGAGGGTAATACATGCAGTTTATTGGGTTGTCCACAGCATCGAGGGGCAATAGTTCATTGGGTCGTCCACAGCATCGAGGGGCAATAGTTCATTGGGTTGTCCACAGCATCGAGGGGCAATAGTTCATTGGGTTGCCCACAGCATCGAGGGGCAATAGTTCATTGGGTCGTCCACAGCATCGAGGGGCAATAGTTCATTGGGTTGTCCACAGCATCGAGGGGCAATAGTTCATTGGGTTGTCCACAGCATCGAGGGGCAATAGTTCATTGGGTTGTCCACAGCATCGAGGGGCAATAGTCATCGGTTGTCCACAGCATCGAGGGGTAATAGTTCATCGGTTGTCCACAGCATCGAGGGGTAATAGTTCATCGGTTGTCCACAGCATCAAGGGTAATAGTTCTCGGTTGTCCACAGCATCGAGGGGTAATAGTTCATCGGTTGTCCACAGCATCGAGGGGCAATAGTTCATTGGGTTGTCCACAGCATCAAGGGGTAATAGTTCATCGGTTGTCCACAGCATCGAGGGGTAATAGTTCATCGGTTGTCCACAGCATCGAGGGGTAATAGTTCATCGGTTGTCCACAGCATCGAGGGGCAATGGTTCATTGGGTTGTCCACATCATCGAGGGGTAATAGTTCATCGGTTGTCCACAGCATCGAGGGGCAATAGTTCATTGGGTTGTCCACAGCATCGAGGGGCAATAGTTCATCGGTTGTCCACAGCATCGAGGGGTAATAGTTCATCGGTTGTCCACAGCATCGAGGGGTAATAGTTTTGACTGTTCCCCGAATGGCAACGAAATAGTTGTTTATTACCCAAGAAAGATGCTAGCATCCTTCCTTTCAATTAATTTGTTTAATTCAGGGATCATTCTAGAGGGCGATGTGGGCGAAATAGTCGCCCTAGGGACCCTGACATCGCCCTCTGAGGGCCCCACTTCTCCCTAACAAATTTTGTCTAGTAAGATACACTGGCCCATTATAAAGCACTCCTTCTATTCAAATGTTGTATTTAATGGTTGTACTGTGCATTTTAACCCTATTTTGCAGAAGTATATTAAAGAATACCATTTAAGGAAGCGATCACACGCTTTCTCACTTCTCCCAAAAATTCTGACCTAGAATGAACCCTGTTAATTCCACAACACTAACTAACATTTGCAAAGCGCGACACTGTCTCCTTTTTTGTTGATGTTTTACAGTTCTGTGCAATACCAATGTTTACTGGCTGGCGACCGTTTTCCGTCCAAAAAAAAAAGGGTTGAATATATATATATTGCAGGGTCATTTCTTTTACATTAATAAATAGGTCAGTTTGTCTTATATATCGAATAACAGCTGCTAATAGTAAGGGAGGTAAGCGCTGATGGTGAGGCTCACCCAACCAAACACGAACCCCCAATGCCCTTACTCCGAAAACCCCCTCCAAACCAAGCTTCTCATCTGGTTAGGGGGCTGTACGGTTTTAGAGAAGTTTAACTGTATTGTCACATTCTTGTAAAACGTTGAAACAAATGTTGATGTCGTACCCATCCATTACATGAACGATTTCCCAGCAGACTGCATCAATGTACAAGCATGATTGTTCATACACTAATTTTAGGTACACGGGTACAGATTTCCCCGTGCTTGCATTCACTGGGGCACCAGCACCGTTCCCGGTACAGCAGCACAATCTCGCTCTTCACAAATACCTCCAGTGGTCAGATAGCTATGCAGAACTAAGAGACACGTTCATAAAGGAGAAAATTGGAGACAAACAGTTTGTGGGCATACATCTTAGACTGGGCTCAGATTTTGTGAGTGATTTTTACTATGCCAGGGATCATTCTAGAGGGCGTTGTGGGCGAAATAGTCGTCCTAGGGGCCCTCACTTCTCCATAAAATTGTTTTTATATATCTCCATTATAAAGCACTCCTTCTATTCATATGTTGTATTTAATGGTCATACTTGTGCAGTTTAACCATATTTTGTTGAAATTTATTAAATAACACCATTTAAGGACGCGATTGCAAGCCTATTCACTTCTCCTAACAATTCTGACATAGAACGAGCCCTGCTATACTGAAGATAGTCGGAGAACATGCACCTGTCCATCTGTCCAGCCACACTATATTTGTGAAATATAGCTCGCTGGGTTCTGGAGAGAATGCACCAGTCCATCTGTCCAGCCACACTATATTTGTGAAATATAGCTCGCTATGTTCTGGAGAGGATGCACCAGTCCATCTGTCAGGCCACACTATATTTGTGAAATATAGCTCGCTATGTTCTGGAGAGGATGTACAAAAGTCTGACAACGGTCATGGCGGTAGGGATATCACATATCGGGCATAATGGCAGACACGTTCGAGTTTATAAATGTCTAACCTGCCCGAAGGCTGTTGAGGTGTATAAAAAAAATTCTTTTTAAAAAGGGGGTGGGAAATATTTCAAAAGGGCAATAGAGCGCGGCTAAAAAGGGGCAGTGTGTGGCGCCATGTCTAGAACAAACCCTACAACAGTCACTGGTGTAGTGTTGGATATGGCAGCCTTGTAAGGTTGTGAACCGATATGGATGTCGACAGATCAGACATGTGCATTTTCTCTGTGTGCTCGGGGTCCGCCTCCGTGGTCGAGTGGTTACGGTCACTGACTTGTCCGCCTCCGTGGTCGAGTGGTTACGGTCACTGACTTGTCCGCCTCCGTGGTCGAGTGGTTACGGTCACTGACTTGTCCGCCTCCGTGGTCGAGTGGTTACGGTCACTGACTTGTCCGCCTCCGTGGTCGAGTGGTTACGGTCGCTGACTTGTATACCACTGTAACCTATCATCACTGATGGTCACGGGTTCGAGCCCCGCTCAGACCGTGTCTCATTTATATGAAAAAGTTGGCAGTTTCTTACGGAGGTTGGTGCACCAAAGTACTGGTTAACAGCTGGAGCCTGCCCAGGAAAGGTGTTGTTAGGTAAACTGCTCGCCGGCGATATAGCCCAAAATGGTGCTGATGCAGGCGTAAAACCCGAAATATAACATAACTGTGTGCTCAGGTTTCCTCCCACACAAAAGACCACATTTACATCTGTGCCAAAACTCAAGATGAATTGTTAAGATTTGTTTAGTAATAGTTTTTAAGATGGAAGTACAATTTATACCTAAATATATGTGTTTTCATTGGTGCATTTTAAGTTGGTTATATAGTGACACAGTCATATGTAGCATGTATTCACTGCGTGTTACAGGAGAACGCGTGCACGCATCTAGACGCCAGTCCCAGTATGTTTGGAGCAGTTCAGTGTCTGGGTTACAGAATGGAGCACGGAAAAGCATCGAAAGAAATGTGCTACCAGTCGGAAAGTACAATACTCCGAGATTTGTCCAAAGCTTTAAAGGACACGGGTACGTTATCACGTCATACAGTTCATCTTATTTAAAGCGACACTACATCGGTGAAAACGCAAATGCCTGCCGAATGTAATTTACTATTAATATATGGTATAATTTTTTTCCAAATATTTGCCTCAAAAACTGAGTATTTCAACAAATAAACAAACGATACACGGTTTGTTGACATAACAAAATAATGTAAATAGGGTCAACATTCATGCGTAATACAAAGCGTTTATCCTGAATAACACGAGTTATGCTACATATTTACCGTGATATCTCACATATTTATTTGTAGACTAATCTAAATTAAATTATCTCTAAACGAAAGTATCGCGTGTTTAGTATTGACTTCAATGACAACAAACGTCAATTCAGGAGCCTGGATGACCATTATATGAAACCCTACTAATCCTAGCAAAGTTATTTGATATTCACAATTACAAATATAATTTTGATTGAGTAAATAACGTCATGAAACTACAAAAATGTGCCGTAAAACTACAAAAATGTCTCTCGCCAAACCATGTTTTATTGCAGATTTAAACATGGTAAATTCCTTCATTGCGTATACAGACAAAATGCTGAGCCATGTTGGACTAGAAAATTAATCGGAATGTTACCAGTTTGATACTCAAGAGAAATGTAAGGCTGCAGAACAAGCAGTCGCCTAGCAACGATCACACCCATGCTAGAACAAACAGTCGCCTAGCAACGATCACACCCATGCTAGAACAAACAGTCCCCTAGCAACGATCACACCCATGCTAGAACAAACAGTCGCCTAGCAACGATCACACCCATGCTAGAACAAAGTCGCTTAGCAACGATCACACCCATGCTAGAACAAACCGTCGCCTAGCAACGATCACACCCATGCTAGAACAAACAGTCGCCTAGCAACGATCACACCCATGCTAGAACAAACAGTCACCTAGCAACAATCACACCCATGCTAGAACAAATAGTCGCCTAGCAACAATCACACCCATGCTAGAACAAATAGTTGCCTAGCAACGATCACACCCATGCTAGAACAAACAGTCGCCTAGCAACGATCACACCCATGCTATTGATAGAAAGGCTTCAATATTTAAGAAATAATAAGTATCAACCGTGGCCTTCGCATAAGAACTTCAAACTCAGGTTATTCTGCGATATACCACGGTTGATACTTATTATTTCGATTCTAACACGACTTACTTCTAATAATTTTAAAGGAGTATTTTCTTCAAACGCCGCTGCATTTGGCTTTCGAAATTTCCTCCCGCGTAAGGGGTGAGATGACGTTATTTTTTATGGAAAATATCAATCTAGTGCATAAATGAACAAAAGTTGTAACTGATCAATAATTTTATTTATTTTGTCAAATAAAACTGTACAGAATAGTAACTGAAACGTTACTTAATAGAAAAACAAGACGGACAAGAGATTATCTGATTCTAAAAATAGCTCACTTCCGCGAATTCCCACAGTAGAATTTACAAACATCACGTGACTTTCATTCATAAAACTTTACATGCATTGTATAAATGGAATAGCCGAAACACGGTGCGCGCAGCATAGTTCAAGGTAGGTATATCGCAGAATAACCCAAGGCAGATTTTACTCTATAAGTATGTATGTTATTAGCTGGGTCGTGTTAGAATTTAAAATAAACATGTGAGGTGGCCGAGTGGTTACGGTTGTTGTGTTTCCAGATATTTGTCTGCACGATCTGTGGTACCGCGGAAGAAATTTGCTCCGGGTGTTATATGTTTTAGTTGGTGTTCAAACTTGCATGTTTTTTAAATGTAAAATAATAAGTCGTATAAGAATAATTATTCGCTGTATGTGTACGAACATTTCCCTTAAAAAATTTGGTTTCAACCAAGCCACTATCGCCTGCATAACATTAACAACCAAGCCACTATCGCCTGCATAACATTAACAACCAAGCCACTATCGCCTGCATAACATTAACAACCAAGCCACTATCGCCTGCATAACATTAACAACCAAGCCACTATCGCCTGCATAACATTAACAACCAAGCCACTATCGCCTGCATAACATTAACAACCAAGCCACTATCGCCTGCATAACATTAACAACCAAGCCACTATCGCCTGCATAACATTAACAACCAAGCCACTATCGCCTGCATAACATAACACCAAGCCACTATCGCCTGCATAACATTAACAACCAAGCCACTATCGCCTGCATAACATAACAACCAACCACTATCGCCTGCATAACATTAACAACCAGCCACTATCGCCTGCATAACATTAACAACCAAGCCACTATCGCCTGCATAACATTAACAACCAAGCCACTATCGCCTGCATAACATTAACAACCAAGCCACTATCGCCTGCATAACATTAACAACCAAGCCACTATCGCCTGCATAACATTAACAACCAAGCCACTATCGCCTGCA
>CM026400.1:47830482-47854251 GCA_014843695.1 Archivesica marissinica
CTCTAGTATATAATGTAGGTGTGCGTTTTCTATGTCCTCTAGTATATAATGTAGGTGTGCGTTTTCTATGTCCTCTAGTATATAATGTAGGTGTGCGTTTTCTATGTCCTCTAGTATATAATGTAGGTGTGCGTTTTCTATGTCCTCTAGTATATAATGTAGGTGTGCGTTTTCTATGTCCTCTAGTATATAATGTAGGTGTGCGTTTTCTATGTCCTCTAGTATATAATGTAGATGTGCGTTTTCTATGTCCTCTAGTATATAATGTAGGTGTGCGTTTTCTATGTCCTCTAGTATATAATGTAGGTGTGCGTTTTCTATGTCCTCTAGTATATAATGTAGGTGTGCGTTTTCTATGTCCTCTAGTATATAATGTAGGTGTGCGTTTTCTATGTCCTCTAGTATATAATGTAGGTGTGCGTTTTCTATGTCCTCTAGTATATAATGTAGGTGTGCGTTTTCTATGTCCTCTAGTATATAATGTAGGTGTGCGTTTTCTATGTCCTCTAGTATATAATGTAGGTGTGCGTTTTCTATGTCCTCTAGTATATAATGTAGGTGTGCGTTTTCTATGTCCTCTAGTATATAATGTAGGTGTGCGTTTTCTATGTCCTCTAGTATATAATGTAGGTGTGCGTTTTCTATGTCCTCTAGTATATAATGTAGGTGTGCGTTTTCTATGTCCTCTAGTATATAATGTAGGTGTGGTTTTCTATGTCCTCTAGTATATAATGTAGGTGTGCGTTTTCTATGTCCTCTAGTATATAATGTAGGTGTGCGTTTTCTATGTCCTCTAGTATATAATGTAGGTGTGCGTTTTCTATGTCCTCTAGTATATAATGTAGGTGTGCGTTTTCTATGTCCTCTAGTATATAATGTAGGTGTGCGTTTTCTATGTCCTCTAGTATATAATGTAGGTGTGCGTTTTCTATGTCCTCTAGTATATAATGTAGGTGTGCGTTTTCTATGTCCTCTAGTATATAATGTAGGTGTGCGTTTTCTATGTCCTCTAGTATATAATGTAGGTGTGCGTTTTCTATGTCCTCTAGTATATAATGTAGGTGTGCGTTTTCTATGTCCTCTAGTATATAATGTAGGTGTGCGTTTTCTATGTCCTCTAGTATATAATGTAGGTGTGCGTTTTCTATGTCCTCTAGTATATAATGTAGGTGTGCGTTTTCTATGTCCTCTAGTATATAATGTAGGTGTGCGTTTTCTATGTCCTCTAGTATATAATGTAGGTGTGCGTTTTCTATGTCCTCTAGTATATAATGTAGGTGTGCGTTTTCTATGTCCTCTAGTATATAATGTAGGTGTGCGTTTTCTATGTCCTCTAGTATATAATGTAGGTGTGCGTTTTCTATGTCCTCTAGTATATAATGTAGGTGTGCGTTTTCTATGTCCTCTAGTATATAATGTAGGTGTGCGTTTTCTATGTCCTCTAGTATATAATGTAGGTGTGCGTTTTCTATGTCCTCTAGTATATAATGTAGGTGTGCGTTTTCTATGTCCTCTAGTATATAATGTAGGTGTGCGTTTTCTATGTCCTCTAGTATATAATGTAGGTGTGCGTTTTCTATGTCCTCTAGTATATAATGTAGGTGTGCGTTTTCTATGTCCTCTAGTATATAATGTAGGTGTGCGTTTTCTATGTCCTCTAGTATATAATGTAGGTGTGCGTTTTCTATGTCCTCTAGTATATAATGTAGGTGTGCGTTTTCTATGTCCTCTAGTATATAATGTAGGTGTGCGTTTTCTATGTCCTCTAGTATATAATGTAGGTGTGCGTTTTCTATGTCCTCTAGTATATAATGTAGGTGTGCGTTTTCTATGTCCTCTAGTATATAATGTAGGTGTGCGTTTTCTATGTCCTCTAGTATATAATGTAGGTGTGCGTTTTCTATGTCCTCTAGTATATAATGTAGGTGTGCGTTTTCTATGTCCTCTAGTATATAATGTAGGTGTGCGTTTTCTATGTCCTCTAGTATATAATGTAGGTGTGCGTTTTCTATGTCCTCTAGTATATAATGTAGGTGTGCGTTTTCTATGTCCTCTAGTATATAATGTAGGTGTGCGTTTTCTATGTCCTCTAGTATATAATGTAGGTGTGCGTTTTCTATGTCCTCTAGTATATAATGTAGGTGTGCGTTTTCTATGTCCTCTAGTATATAATGTAGGTGTGCGTTTTCTATGTCCTCTAGTATATAATGTAGGTGTGCGTTTTCTATGTCCTCTAGTATATAATGTAGGTGTGCGTTTTCTATGTCCTCTAGTATATAATGTAGGTGTGCGTTTTCTATGTCCTCTAGTATATAATGTAGGTGTGCGTTTCCTACGTCCTCTAGTATATAATGTAGGTGCGCGTTTTCTATGTCCTCTAGTATATAATGTAGGTGTGCGTTTTCTATGTCCTCTAGTATATAATGTAGGTGTGGGTTTCTATGTCCTCTAGTATATAATGTAGGTGTGCGTTTTCTATGTCCTCTAGTATATAATGTAGGTGTGCGTTTTCTATGTCCTCTAGTATATAATGTAGGTGTGCGTTTTCTATGTCCTCTAGTATATAATGTAGGTGTGCGTTTTCCTATGTCCTCTAGTATATAATGTAGGTGTGCGTTTCCATGTCCTCTAGTATATAATGTAGGTGTGCGTTTTCTATGTCCTCTAGTATATAATGTAGGTGTGCGTTTTCTATGTCCTCTAGTATATAATGTAGGTGTGCGTTTTCTATGTCCTCTAGTATATAATGTAGGTGTGCGTTTTCTATGTCCTCTAGTATATAATGTAGGTGTGCGTTTTCTATGTCCTCTAGTATATAATGTAGGTGTGCGTTTTCTATGTCCTCTAGTATATAATGTAGGTGTGCGTTTTCTATGTCCTCTAGTATATAATGTAGGTGTGCGTTTTCTATGTCCTCTAGTATATAATGTAGGTGTGCGTTTTCTATGTCCTCTAGTATATAATGTAGGTGTGCGTTTTCTATGTCCTCTAGTATATAATGTAGGTGTGCGTTTTCTATGTCCTCTAGTATATAATGTAGGTGTGCGTTTTCTATGTCCTCTAGTATATAATGTAGGTGTGCGTTTTCTATGTCCTCTAGTATATAATGTAGGTGTGCGTTTTCTATGTCCTCTAGTATATAATGTAGGTGTGCGTTTTCTATGTCCTCTAGTATATAATGTACGTGTGCGTTTTCTATGTCCTCTAGTATATAATGTACGTGTGCGTTTTCTATGTCCTCTAGTATATAATGTAGGTGTGCGTTTTCTATGTCCTCTAGTATATAATGTAGGTGTGCGTTTTCTATGTCCTCTAGTATATAATGTAGGTGTGCGTTTTCTATGTCCTCTAGTATATAATGTAGGTGTGCGTTTTCTATGTCCTCTAGTATATAATGTAGGTGTGCGTTTTCTATGTCCTCTAGTATATAATGTAGGTGTGCGTTTTCTATGTCCTCTAGTATATAATGTAGGTGTGCGTTTTCTATGTCCTCTAGTATATAATGTAGGTGTGCGTTTTCTATGTCCTCTAGTATATAATGTAGGTGTGCGTTTTCTATGTCCTCTAGTATATAATGTAGGTGTGCGTTTTCTATGTCCTCTAGTATATAATGTAGGTGTGCGTTTTCTATGTCCTCTAGTATATAATGTAGGTGTGCGTTTTCTATGTCCTCTAGTATATAATGTAGGTGTGCGTTTTCTATGTCCTCTAGTATATAATTAGGTGTGCGTTTTCTATGTTCTAGTATATAATGTAGGTGTGCGTTTTCTATGTCCTCTAGTATATAATGTAGGTGTGCGTTTTCTATGTCCTCTAGTATATAATGTAGGTGTGCGTTTTCTATGTCCTCTAGTATAATGTAGGTGTGCGTTTTCTATGTCCTCTAGTATATAATGTAGGTGTGCGTTTTCTATGTCCTCTAGTATATAATGTAGTGTGCGTTTTCTATGTCCTCTAGTATATAATGTAGATGTGCGTTTTCTATGTCCTCTAGTATATAATGTAGGTGTGCGTTTTCTATGTCCTCTAGTATATAATGTACGTGTGCGTTTTCTATGTCATCTTGTATATAATGTACGTGTGCGTTTTCTATGTCCTCTAGTATATAATGTACGTGTGCGTTTTCTATGTCCTCTAGTATATAGAATGTAGGTGTGCGTTTTCTATGTCCTCTAGTATATAATGTAGGTGTGCGTTTTCTATGTCCTCTAGTATATAGAATGTAGGTGTGCGTTTTCTATGTCCTCTAGTATACATACAAGTATTAATTCCCCACATAATTGTCTTCTGAGTATGTTCTGGGGTTGTTTTCTCTATAGCAGGATAATATGTAATAAAAATCTATTAAAAGGGCGTAGCCATGCATGCCGTGATGTAATTAGTATGAAGCTGTGAAACAATCAACTATTTGTGATGCACAGCGTATCAGTTATCTAGCTATGCATTAGTTATGAATTCCCAAACGCCCCTTGATATTATGTAAAATTTGCAATCTAACCAGGCCACTCAACTTCGAATAGAATAAAATAAATCTACTTTGCTGCTGGGAGCCTGGGAAACATATATAGATATAGGTAAACTGCATTACGTATCATGCATGAATTACCAATATCTCAAGTATAGGATGGTTGCGTCATATGACATGTTATATATTACTAGATTGTATCTTACCTGTGGTGACTTGCACAAACCACAAAGTCATCCAATTACATAACTAATGAAAACTTTGCATGCGCATGCTCAGGAATTGTTAAAAATATCATAAAACATGTTTGCATACTTTTGTTTATCATCGTCCCTGGTTACTCTGGGCGACGACTCAGTCTATTTAATGTATTGAATGTTTAGATGCACGATACAGAATACGATCCAATGCACCCTTGGTGATTTTACATGTCCGGTGCAATTAATAGATGCACGAGATCTCGGTTTACGGACCCATCTGACAGACTGTTCATATTATTATGGTCAGATTGGGGGTCGAGCCTGCGATCCCTGGATACGCAGTCCAACGTGTATCATAATCAGTGCGTGTTTGACAAGATATAGGTACATGTAATGACAAGATATAGGTGCATGCACCGACAATATATAGGTGCATGTACCGACAAGATATAGGTGCATGCATGTACCGACCAGATATAGGTGCATGCACCGACAAGATATAGGTGCATGTACCGACCAGATATAGGTGCATGTAATGACAAGTTATAGGTGCATGTACCGACAAGATATAGGTGCATGTAATGACAAGATATAGGTGCATGCACCGACAATATATAGGTGCATGTACCGACCAGATATAGGTGCATGTAATGACAAGATATAGGTGCAGGTAATGATAAGATATAGGTGCATGTACAGACAAGATATAGGTGCATGCACCGACAAGATATAGGTGCATGTACCGACCAGATATAGGTGCATGCACCGACAAGATATAGGTGCATGTACCGACCAGATATAGGTGCATGTAATGACAAGATATAGGTGCATGTAATGACAAGATATAGGTGCATATAATGACAATATATAGGTGCATGTAATGACAATATATAGGTGCATGTACCGACAAGATATAGGTGCATGTAATGACAAGATATAGGTGCATGTAATGACAAGATATAGGTACATGCAACGACAAGTTATAGGTGCATGCAACGACAAGGTATAGGTGCATGTACCGACAAGATATAGGTGCATGTACCGACAAGATATAGGTGCATGCATGTACAGACAAGATATAGGTACATGTAATGACAAGATATAGGTGCATGCACCGACAATATATAGGTGCATGTACCGACAAGATATAGGTGCATGCATGTACCGACCAGATATAGGTGCATGCACCGACAAGATATAGGTGCATGTACCGACCAGATATAGGTGCATGTAATGACAAGTTATAGGTGCATGTACCGACAAGATATAGGTGCATGTAATGACAAGATATAGGTGCATGCACCGACAAGATATAGGTGCATGTACCGACCAGATATAGGTGCATGTAATGACAAGATATAGGTGCATGTAATGACAAGATATAGGTGCATATAATGACAATATATAGGTGCATGTAATGACAAGATATAGGTGCATGCATGTTCTGACCAGATATAGGTACATGCACCGACAATATATAGGTGCATGTACCGACAAGATATAGGTGCATGTACAGACAAGATATAGGTGCATGCATGTACAGACAAGATATAGGTACATGTAATGACAATATATAGGTGCATGTACCGACAAGATATAGGTGCATGTAATGACAAGATATAGGTGCATGCAATGACAAGATATAGGTACATGCAACGACAAGTTATAGGTGCATGCAACGACAAGGTATAGGTGCATGTACCGACAATATATAGGTGCATGTAATGACAAGATATAGGTGCATGTACCGACACGATATAGGTACATGTACCGACACTATATAGGTGCATGTAATGACAAGTTATAGGTGCATGCATGCACCGACAAGATATAGGTGCATGTACAGGCAAGATATAGGTGCATGTACAGACAAGATATAGGTGCATGTACCGACAAGATATAGGTGCATGCACCGATAAGATATAGGTACATGTACTGACAAGATATAGGTGCAAGTACCCACAAGATATAGGTGCATGTACCGACAAGATACACGGTTCAAAATGAATTTAACTGCATTGAGTAAGATGTGCGGACGTGCGTATAACAATAGATGTTGAAATGAACTTGCTCACCCATTCATCGATATACTGTTATGTTGGAGAGAACTTAGGGTGTCCACCCGAACCCAGCAACATGATTGGAATTTCCGAAGTGGGGGGTGATGGATTCACCCTGGTGTCAACGACGTAGTTGCACTTTCTGATTATGAGTGTCGCAGGCCCGTAGCCAACCTTTTTATGGGGGTCGTTTCGATGTCCAGAGGGGAATTCGATGTCCCGAGACCGTTACGTGGTCAGGGGGCATACCCCGAGAACATTTTGAAATTTAGATGGTCTGAAATGCCAGTTCCTGCATTGTACATAGTTTAAAAAACGACAGCATATAGAGAAAGTTCAGAGAAAGCCTCTTATAAACTATTCATAGGTGTTGCTTGCATCAATATTATTATAGTAACTGTGTAAATATTCTGATAGAGTGCATGAACAAGTGGACCTCGGGGAATTATGGGGGGTCTGACCGCTCCTACCCCCTAGTTACGGGCCTGCTGCGTATATTATCACCATAGCCTGTCCAGCCTTTCATGCAACCAATATATATACACATATACAGTTTCATACAATATACATCATATAATTAACAGTCATAGCATATCACAAGACATATATAATGTGGAATCGTGATAGCCAAGTTGTACAGGTTCGACCCCCCCCCCCGTCTGACCCTAATAAATTTAACAGTCTTTCAGATGGGATGTTAAACCGAGGTCTCGTGTCGGTGCTTTACACCGTGCACGTAAAAGAATTAGAGGAGACTCTGGAATGGGTCTCTGTCTGTATCATTGCACTATCCTCCAAAATCTAAAATTACTAATCTCTTCAGGAGGCGTCGCTGATATGGGTAACCGGTAGCGACGATAAATAAACGTAAAACACACACAAGGGTTAGGGTTAATAGTTTTAACGCGTTCGCCTCAGGTGCAAAAGGCCCGGAGTTCGAGGTCCGCTGGAGCCGTGACGATTGTGTCATTAGGCAAGGCATTTAGATTCCACATTGCCTCTTCTCTCTCCCGCGTGGCGATGTATTCTATTTCATCAGGAATAACGTATCGATAGTGATTAATATAAGTTGTAAGAACTTGTTTCGCAATCGAGCTCAAATAAATTTGTATAAACAAAATATATACTGACGACAATTGCATTGGCAGATTTAAGAAATGTATATATATGTATGTATGTATGCTCCATTAATGTCAAACCCATTGCAGGGACCTAGACATGTTTTCCTGGGCAGGCATAGCCGACCTAAGTGGTTAACCAGTACTAAGCAATGTGTGTGAGGTGACTTGCTCAATGATACTACATACGTGGCGTGACCGAGTATCGAACTCGGGACCGTTTCCAAATCCGACGCTCTACCACTGGACGACGGACGCCACACGAAATACAATATACGATGTGTAGTTTAATTTAGACAATGAAAATCAAGTCTGTACCTATTTACATGCGATCGATGTTTCTCAAAAGGTAACAGGTTATCTTTGATTGATTGAGTTTATTTATCCTCGCCCCCGGCGAACCATATGGGCGAGCGTACTAAGCTGATTATTCCTCTGTGGTGATTATGATGACATCCTCAGATGGCTTCTTCTTTCCGTGCCAGGGTGACAAGGCCTGGTCTGTACGTGGTCCTTTAGAGGGCCACCCTCCTCACTGTTGGTCACCCCGCAGCAGCATTTATACGGATCTGGCAGTTAGACATCTGGTCGTCGATTGTCACTCAGGGAAGCGTGGATGCCACGACCGTTGCCGCTCCCTCAGGTCCGCCGTCTCGTCTATCCGCCGGAGAAGTAGAAGAAGGAGAAAGATCGAAGAAGCCAGCGAAGATATAGTGTGCATTCAACACTATCTAGAAGAGACGGCGGATCTGTCCTAATGTGCCATAGCCGTGGGTCCACATGCTGGCGAGTCTCCCCCTTCGCAAGATCGACGACCAGAAGATCCCAGATTCCTACGCTGCTCCTGCGGGATGTACCCCGGTCACGACGTGCACGTCGTGAAGAGATCGACCGGTAACAGGTTATCAGTCAATGTACATGTATATGTTATCGGGGTGGCAGTAGACGCTAGTAGGATCTGGTTATGGAATAACAGCAAACAGCAACCGATTCCAACTAAAAGAACGAATACACGCACATCGGACAGTATCTGCAATATGGGTGTAATGGATAATCCAGCCAACGACACATGCTGTGGCTATAAGTACAGAAACTGTAATTTAATTTAACGTTTTTATTACTTCCACAAACGGGTTATGTTTTCACGCCTGTTTTTATGTTTTTGGCTTCCCTGTTTGTATGTGTATTATATATATATAATATATGTGTGTGTATGTATGTATGTATGTATGTATGTATATATATGTCTATGTATGTATATATATGTGTATATGTATGTATATATAACAGACGGATCTGTAGTCCAGTGGTAACACGCTGGGCTAGTAATCCAGGGATCGCAGGTTCGATTCCCCGTCTGAACTTAATCAAATTAACAGTCTCTGTATCATTGCACTATCCTCCAACAATCTCAAATAACTAATCTCTTCAGGAGGCGTCGCTCATATGGGCGACCTATTTCTGATTGATGCGACATCTCTTATATCCGTGTAGGCCAGGCGTCAGACTGATAGGTAATCCGGAGCCATGGGATGTGGAATTCGTTCATGTGAGAACAAATATATTCATATGACTGACCAGGCAGAATATATTACCGCCTGTTCCCAGGCTAGCAGACACCATTTGATAAACGTTTATCACAATACAAAAAACCTGTGTCAGTGATCACCTCCATTAAGCAGCCAGCCTGTATTAAACAGCCAGTTTCCAGAATCCCACTATGTCTCTCAGCTTGTTTTACAATCCATTTCAAATATACTGTGTGTATATAGATATATATGCCCAAGTGAAGCCCCACATATATGGTCTTAAATAAAACCCCATAAAAGACAACATTTCTGTTCAAGTCTTTATTATTATTATTATTATTATTATTAATAACCTTATTTTATTCAGTTCATTCAAAATATATATATTTTGAATGAACTGAATAAAATAAGTTTAATAATAATAATAATAAAGACTTTATTTTACGAGGGAGCTTACATAACACATGGCTAATACAAAAAGGCCCTCAACATATATATATACAATGACATAGAAAACATATTAATTAAAGAAACACTATGTTGTTTTATTATACAGTTGTCCTCTATTCAACAGCCACCTGTGCTTAGCAGCCACTTTCTGTAGTTCCTTTGGCTGGCTGTTTAAGACAGGGTTGACTGTGTATATTGTATCACAGAGTACGCTTAATAAAAACGTGAATGTTTATTTCATTTATGGGGTTATCGTCGCACCAAAAACTTCCAAAAATCATATGGAGGAATACCCAAGTACAACCACCGACCCTCCGCAAGCCAGCTGGATAACCGTGTACAACCACCGACCCTCCGCAAGCCAGCTGGATAACCGTGTACAACCACCGACCCGCCGCAAGCCAGCTGGATAACCGTGTACAACCACCGACCCTCCGCAAGCCAGCTGGATAACCGTGTACAACCACCGACCCTCCGCAAGCCAGCTGGATAACCGTGTACAACCACCGACCCTCCGCAGGCCAGCTGGATAACCGTGTACAACCACCGACCCTCCGCAAGCCAGCTGGATAACCGTGTACAACCACCGACCCTCCGCAAGCCAGCTGGATAACCGTGTACAACCACCGAACCGCCGCAAGCCAGCTGGATAACCGTGTACAACCACCGACCCGCCGCAAGCCAGCTGGATAACCGTGTACAACCACCAACCCGCCGCAAGCCAGCTGGATAACCGTGTACAACCACCGACCCTCCGCAAGCCAGCTGGATAACCGTGTACAACCACCGACCCTCCGCAAGCCAGCTGGATAACCGTGTACAACCACCGACCCTCCGCAAGCCAGCTGGATAACTTCCCTACTCGTAGAATCCGACACGCCCAGTGGGATTCGTACCTACAACGGTGAGGACAACGTGATAACGTTATGTTGTACAGAGATGAAACTATTATAATTATCAGGGGCCAGGGATCTAGGATTTACCAAGGTAGGGTGAACAGTGTTTGGTGTACGGGGGGAGCCGCCACTGAATATTTACGTCGTTGAGGATTTTCGTATATTTGAAGACTGACAAGAAATACTATATAAATATATGTAATAGAAGGACGATTGAAAACTCACGCTGCATAATACACACTCGGATAGTGTATTGAGTGAATGTATATATATATGTAATAGAAGGACGATTGAAAACTCACGCTGCATAATACACACTCGGATAGTGTATTGAGTGAATGTATATAAATATGTAATAGAAGGACGATTGAAAACTCACTCTGCATAATACACACTCGGATAGTGTATTGAGTGAATGTATATAAATTATGAAGTGCATAATTTAGTAATTAAATGCAAACATGTTGACAATAACATGACGCCCTGTCCAGCATAATAGTATATACCACATCCCTGCTGGAACATCCGCGAATCATATGAGAACCAAGTATTGTTGCAAAAGTTCAACTAGTCTACATAAATATATTAATCTGGCCATTTCTGGAATCCAGCTCAAGCCTGTATTTCTATGCGCACATCAGTGAAAGCTAGGAACTAGTTCCCTGAAAACAATAGAACAATTTTAATACCTATAATACGAATACATAGCAGTAATTCTTATCACATACATTCCCATTCGTCCAGAAAAATCACTCCCAAGTACAGTTCTCTAGTTTGTTCACAATAAATACGTATGGTATGGGGCATTACTTACGTACAAGTTCAAACCTTCCTATTTCGTCTCTCTCGCCCACAGCGTTGCAATGACGTCATCAAACATTGATCTGTCGCCAATACTATTTTGTATGCTGAATGTCTGCTAATAAATATCAAATACGTTTTTTCCACCAGACAGTGTATGCTAGCATATTATAAGCTGGATTATAACTCGTCTTCATATTCTATAAAAATCAATGCAGTCACCTGGCGGAGTGCGTATATCGAAAGACTAATTGACCAGACTGCTAACTACGCCTTCGATTCAGAGGTTTAATATATTATCCGAAATTGAACAAGATAGAGCGACGTTGATGAAGCTTGCGATTATCAGTAGCATAAAAGCACATTGTGTGTTTTACGTTTATTTATCGTCGCTAACGGTTGCCCATATGAGCGTCGCCTCCTGAAGAGATTAGTCATTTTAGATTTTTGGCGGATAGTGCAATGATACAGACAGAGACCCATTTCAGAGCCTCCTCTGGTTCTTTTACGTGCACGGTGTACAGCACCGACACGGGCCTCGGTTTAACGTCCCAACTGAAAAAATACTGTTAATTTTATTAGGGTCAGACGGGGGATCGAACCTGCGAGTTCTGGATTTATACCAGTCAAGCTTGCGATTATCAGTATGTTAACATATATAACATGCTGTATTATGTTGTCACCGGCAACAGTTATCGGAAACAATACTGTTCCGATTGTTCTTTCATCACTAACCGTAGTACCGTCCAGACCGATAGTTTGCCACTGGCCGTAGTACTGACCAGACAGATAGATTGCCACTGACCGTAGTACTGTCCAGACAGATAGTTTGCCACTGACCGTAGTACTGTCCAGACAGATAGTTTGCCACTGACCGTAGTACTGTCCAGACAGATAGTTTGCCACTGACCGTAGTACTGTCCAGACCGACAGTTTGCCACTGACCGTAGTACTGTTCAGACCGACAGTTTGCCACTGACCGTAGTACTGTCCAGACCGACAGTTTGCCACTGACCGTAGTACTGTCCAGACCGACAGTTTGCCGCTGACCGTAGTACTGTTCAGACCGGTAGTTTGCCACTGACAGTATAGTACTGTCCAGACCGGTAGATTGCCACTAACCGTGGTACTGTTCAGACCGGTAGTTTGCCACTAACCGTGGTACTGTCCAGACCGGTAGTTTGCCACTAACCGTGGTACTGTTCAGACCGGTAGTTTGCCACTAACCGTGGTAATGTTCAGACCGGTAGTTTGCCACTAACCGTGGTAATGTTCAGACCGGTCTGTTGTCCCTCAATGCTCAGTTATTCCAATACATAACAATAACGCTATATGTGTGACATGGTAAACGGACAAAACCCCACTGGACAAAATCCCACAGGACAAAACCCCACTGGACAGAACCCCACTCAGATTAAAACCCACTAGGACAAAACCCCACTTCACTCAAATTTCAAATTCAATGGTATCACAAGTTTATTACAATGGATCATATCACAAGTCTTATACAGTCAATGGAACCGTGTCGACTTCCATCTCACACAGTGTCCAATGCACCTCAGGGTATCTGGAACTGACTTGGTACCATCATTACGGTGAATACATAGAGTGTGTAGCTTTGTCTGGAGCTTCGGTGTGTGGCACGCTTGGCTGGTGGTTCACCACGCTCATCTCGATAAGTATAACATTAGTTTAACATAAACAATTCATTATTAGTTACATTGTCAAATGACTAGAAGCAGATAATTTGATTATCATTAATTTCATTTATATAACTTACACCAGAGTATTGAGTTAGGAAAACGTATTACATCACTAATTATTTGCAGGAGATATTTACCTCAGCATCAGTCGTCACACCTCCCTTACAGCTATATGCTGCACGGTTGGAGCACTCCCATCGTACAGTCTTCCTAGCGTACTTCCTAGTGTACATGTACCCATCATGTACTAGCTTCAAACCACCCTTGTGGTTAGTGGTGATCTCCATGTTGTCGGTTGAGCATATATATCAAGTATCAAGTTGGTTGTGTAGTGAGAGAGTTATCAGAGAATACTGAATATTCCGTGTGTGTTTTTACGTTTATTTATCGTCGCTACCGGTTACCCATATGAGCGACGCCTCCTGAAGAGATTAGTTATTTTAGATTTTGGAGGATAGTGCATGATACAGATAGAGACCCATTCCAGAATCTCCTCTGGTTCTTTTACGTGCACGGTGTAAAGCACCGACACGAGACCTCGGTTTAATGTCCCATCTGAAAGACTGTTAATTTTATTAGGGTCAGACGGGGGATCGAACCTGCGATCCCTGGATTACCAGTCCAGCGTGTTACCACTGGACTACATATCCGTCTGTAATATTCCAGTTTTCTGTGTGCCTTATATTCACATCAGCTGTGATGTAGCTAGCAATCAAGGATTAGTAATTAATTAGTAACAGAGGATAATCCCATTGAAGTGTGCAATTAATGGCTTCACTAGGAGGAATCAATTAAGAGCACCCTTGAAGTTCAATTACAAATATATTTGAAGTTCAATTAGAAATTCAATTAGCAATGTAGATCTTTACATGTATTTTAACAGTTTGACTTCTCAGCCATATAGATCATCCAATTAGTAACAGAGGATAATCCCATTGAAGTGTGCAATTAATGGCTTCACTAGGAGGAATCAATTAAATTTATTTTATTATTATTTTTACAACTTTGGAAAGAAATATTCATAGTGGGGTTTTGTCCAGAATTCTGATTAAGGAGTGGGGTTCTGTCCGAGAGGGGTTTTGTCTTGTGGGGTTATGTCCTGTGGGGTTGTGTCCTGGATTCGTGTGACATTGCATGCTATTTGTGAGATTTGACTGTAGATCGTGTGTGCCTTAAAGAAATCTGGAATATTTGTAATATGTTGCTAATTTCTAATTATCAAATTTTAAAATCTGAAGTCATTGTTCAGCTGTTAACACTTATTGTGTACTTATCTATAATTCACAACTAGTATCATAGTGCAACTTTCATTTCCCACCCTACAGCATAAAGTTAGAATTAATACAATGCAGGCTCCCAGTTTGAAATGTCTAATCAGATTGGGTATTGTTTTGTTAAAAATCAAGTTGTATCTTTTAGTTTTCTTATCTTTAGAAGCATCTCGATAATTTTGTCTATTATGAGGTCAACCGGCGAACCATGTGGGCGAGCGTAAAATTAATATATTCATAAGAAATAAGATATACAGGGGTCTGTAGCCCAGGGGTTAACGCGCTGGGATTGCGAATCCTGGCCGTCCGATTAGCGCAGTGTTTAGCGCGCTCACTTCTCACTAATGCAACCCGGGTTCGATCCTTGGACCGGGAAATGTGTGAGATGGTACGGTGGTCGCCATATCGGAGAGGTGGGTTTTCTCCGGGTACTCCGGTCTCCTCCCACACGAATTAGCACATTTACGCTTTCACCCGCGCCAACGAGAGTGATTAATATAGAGTTGTTAAAGCTTGTTTCGCAATCGTTGTAAAATAAATAAAGTTTAAACTTTTAAATCAGATTTGATCCATAGATAAAGTGAATCTAGCACGGGATGCAGATAAAGAAATCCCACACGAGGGCTGAGGATGCGTGCAAAGAACGGGGCGCTGTCAGATTCAAGTGCTAGATTCAATTTATCTAAGTTCTTAAAGCTTGTTTCACAATTGTTGTAAAATATATAAAGTTTAAACATTAGAGGGTTTAGATACGTATTCTGCACACAGTTTATTTACGGAGTGACCAGTAGCATAACATACGATGTCATGTAGCATAACATATGATGTCATGTAGCATAACATATGATGTTATGTAGCATAACATACGATGTCATGTAGCATAACATACGACGTTATGTAGCATAACATATGATGTCATGTAGCATAACATACGATGTTATGTAGCATAACATACGACGTTATGTAGCATAACATACGACGTTATGAAGCATAACATATGATGTCATGTAGCATAACATACGATGTCATGTAGCATAACATACGACGTTATGTAGCATAACATACGACGTTATGTAGCATAACATACGACGTTATGAAGCATAACATATGATGTCATGTAGCATAACATATGATGTCATGTAGCATAACATACGATGTCATGTAGCATAACATACGACGTTATGTAGCATAACATACGACGTTATGTAGCATAACATATGACGTCATGTAGCATAACATATGATGTCATGTAGCATAACATACGATGTCATGTAGCATAACATACGATGTCATGCAACAATTACTAATGTGCGGTACGTATGTGAGATGGTACGGTGGTCGCCAGATCGGACAGGTGGGTTTTCTCCGGGTACTACGGTTTCCTCCCACACAAAAGACCAAATGTACGCTTTCATCCGCGCCAACGAGAGTGATTAATATAGAATTGGTAAAACTTGCTTTGCAATCGTTGTAGAATAAATACAGTTTAATCTGTACATGTGTGTTTTACGTTTATTTATCGTCGCTACCGGTTGCCCATATGAACGATGCCTCCTGAAGAGATTAGTCATTTTAGAATGTGGAGAATAGTGCAATGATACAGACATGGACCCATTCCAGAGTCTCCTCTAGTTCTTTTACGTGCACGGTGTACAGCACCGACACGAGACATCGGTTTAAAGTCCCATCTGAAAGACTGTTAATTTTATTTGGGTCAGACGGGGGATCGAACCTGCAATCCCTGGATTACCAGTCCAGACCATTAATTTGGCCGTATTGAGTTTCTGATAATATCAATGTAATTTTACCGGAAGTTAAAAAGTGAAAAATCTACAGACTGGAACCCACGAGCTACGGGCCTGCAGACTGGTGTTCATATGTTCTGTATCAGTTTCTTAAAATAATAATTATACGTTGTCATTGTCACTGTCACTGTGTCCACTGTGTATCGAGTACGAACGTGACGTACGTGGCCAAGGTTAAAAAGTATTACTCTAAAACTGTGTTGTAATCATTAAATATAAAACGGTATAATTATCATATGGTTACGAAATACAAGGTCGTATATTCTATATTTAGATTATTATATGCGTTCATGAATTCCCATATCTCTAAATATAGTGTATTATCATTATTTCATATCGTTAATTTCCGTAAACATTATAAATAGATTTCGACTTTTCGACTTTCTATGGCAATTTATTGCGCATTAATTGTCTCTAACCTGACAGAATAAGTGGAATTGTTCAATACAAACATGTAGATCGCAAGCCCGTAGCTAGAGGGGTTCGGAGCGGTGTACCCCCCCCCCGCGCAATAATTCCCCGAGGTCCACTTTTGCATGCACTCTATCAGAATGTTTACACAGTTAGTCAGTTACTATAATAATATTGATGCAAGCAACACCTGGGTATAGTTTATAAGAGGCTTTCTCTGAAGTTTCTCTATAAGCTGTCGCTTTTTAACTAGCCTATGTACAATGCAGGAAATGGCGTTTCAGACCATCTAAATTTCAAAATTATCAGGCCCCGGACACCCTTAGCGGTAGTTTTCGAAGTCCCTTTTGGAAATCGAAACGCCCCCCCCCCATTAAAAAAGCTGGCTACGGGCCTGGATCGTAATGTTATTAACAAGCTGAACGATTCCAAACTCAATAACAGTGCTGACATATTTATCAATATACACTATCCCCCATATACTACGTGCCTGACATGTTCAGTCTCTTTGTTATCCAGATTTGTGACCGAGTACCGAATATTATTATAATGTTCCAGTTTTGAAGTGGAAACTTGTGCTCCGGGGTTATGCGCAGTGGATCATGTGATATTGTGTTTACTCAGTACAGCGTGGATGTTGTGTACGACTTCCTAACTGGGATCGGTCACCGTTAGGTTTAATAATTAGTCGTGATAGCGCAGTGGATGCGCGTTCGCTTCAGGTGCGAAAGGTCCGGAGTTCGAGCCCCGCTGGAGCCGTTACGATTGTGCCCTTAGGCAAGGCATTTAAATTCCACGTTGCCTCTTCTCTCTCCCTCGTGGCGATGGATTCCATCAGGAATGAGGTCTCGATAGTGATTAATATAAGTTGAAATAACTTGTTTCGCAATCGAGCTAAAATAAATATGTATAATAAAATAAAAAAATTAGTCACGGGGCTTCCGTGGTCTAGAGCTTATGGTCGTTTAGACGTCTAATCTATTGTCCCTCACCTATGTTCAGAATTATTATCACTTCATTATAGGTTAGAAAACAACAAATGAATTGCCTAATAAATACACAGTAAAAAGTAAAAACATACATTATGTTCATTTATATTTCCAATCGTTCATTTCTTCTGATACCACATCCATCCACTGTAAAGAGGTATTCGAATCAAACTGAAAAACATCAAAAATATCCCAACTGTAATGTTCCGCATTGCATGTGCTCACCTGTGAATAACGTCACTGTGTTTACACACTGTATTCCTCCGCCACATAATACCTTCAGTTTGCAATGGCCTGAATTCTTATAACAGACGGATCTGTAGTCCAGTGGTAACACGCTGGACTGGTAATCCAGGGATCGCAGGTTCGATCCCCCGTCTGACCTTAATAAAATTAACAGTCTTTCAGATGAGACGTTAAACCGAGGTCTCGTGTGGGTGCTTTACCCCGTGCACGTAAAAGAACCAGAGGAGATTCTGGAATGGGTCTCTGTCTGTATCATTGCACTATCCTCCAAAATCTATAATGACTAATCTCTTCAGGAGGCGTCGCTCATATGGGCAACCGGTAGCGACGATAAATAAACGTAAACACACACACACACACAATGAATTCTTATAACACATATGTTATACACATCAACTAGTCTGATGTCTTCTCAAGTCACATAATTTCTCAAAAAACACAAAAAATATACACTGCCTGTCATGAAAATGCATTTTATACCAAAAAGAAAAATGAACTATATTAGTTATTGGGACTACATTTTCATTTCAGTATTATATAGGAACCATACATCAGTATTATATAGGAACCATGTATAAGTATTATATTGGAACCATGTATCAGTATTATATAGGAACCATGTATAGGTATTATATAGGAACCATACACCAGTATTATATAGGAACCATGTATCAGTATTATATAGGAACCATGTATAGGTATTATATAGGAACCATACATCAGTATTATATAGGAACCATGTATCAGTATTATATAGGAACCATACATCAGTATTATATAGGAACCATGTATAAGTATTATATTGGAACCATGTATCAGTATTATATAGGAACCATGTATAGGTATTATATAGGAACCATACATCAGTATTATATAGGAACCATGTATAAGTATTATATAGGAACCATGTATATGTATTATATAGGAACCATGTATAAGTATTATATAGGAACCATGTATAAGTATTATATAGGAACCATGTATCAGTATTATATAGGAACCATGTATAAGTATTATATAGGAACCACGTATAGGTATTATATAGGAACCATGTATAGGTATTATATAGGAACCATGTATATGTATTATATAGGAACCATGTATATGTATTATATAGGAACCATGTATATGTATTATATAGGAACCATGTATAAGTATTATATAGGAACCATGTATAAGTATTATATAGGAACCATGTATAAGTATTATATAGGAACCATGTATAAGTATTATATAGGAACCATGTATAAGTATTATATAGGAACCATGTATAAGTATTATATAGGAACCATGTATAAGTATTATATAAGAACCATGTATAGGTATTATATAGGAACCATGTATGGGTATTATATAGGAACCATGTGTAGGTATTGTATAGGAACCATGTATAAGTATTATATAGGAACCATGTATAAGTATTATATAAGAACCATGTATAGGTATTATATAGGAACCATGTATGGGTATTATATAGGAACCATGTGTAGGTATTATATAGAAACCATGTATCAGTATTATATAGGAACCATGTATAGGTATTGTATAGGAACCATGTATAAGTATTATATAGGAACCATGTATAAGTATTATATAGGAACCATGTATAAGTATTATATAGGAACCATGTATAAGTATTATATAGGAACCATGTATAGGTATTATATAGGAACCATGTATAGGTATTATATAGGAACCATGTATCAGTATTATATAAGAACCATGTATAGGTATTATATAGGAACCATGTATGGGTATTATATAGGAACCATGTGTAGGTATTATATAGGAACCATGTTATATGTATTATATAGGAACCATGTATATGTATTATATAGGAACCATGTATAGGTATTATATAGGAACCATGTATCAGTATTATATAGGAACCATGTATAAGTATTATATAAGAACCATGTATAGGTATTATATAGGAACCATGTATGGGTATTATATAGGAACCATGTGTAGGTATTATATAGGAACCATGTATAAGTATTATATAGGAACCATGTATAAGTATTATATAGGAACCATGTATAAGTAATATATAGGAACCATGTATATGTATTATATAGGAACCATGTATATGTATTATATAGGAATCATGTATCAGTATTATATAGGAACCATGTATAAGTATTATATAGGAACCATACATCATTATTATATAGGAACCATGTATCAGTATTATATAGGAACCATGTATCAGTATTATATAGGAACCATACATCATTATTATATAGGAACCATGTATATGTATTATATAGGAACCATGTATATGTATTATATAGGAACCATGTATCAGTATTATATAGGAACCATGTATCAGTATTATATAGGACCCATGTATCAGTATTATATAGGAACCATGTATCAGTATTATATAGGAACCATGTATCAGTATTATATAGGAACCATGTATCAGTATTATATAGGAACCATGTATAAGTATTATATAGGAACCATGTATAAGTATTATATAGGAACCATGTATATGTATTATATAGGAACCATGTATAAGTATTATATAGGAACCATGTATAAGTATTATATAGGAACCATGTATAGGTATTATATAGGAACCATGTATCAGTATTATATAGGAACCATGTATAGGTATTATATAGGAACCATGTATCAGTATTATATAGGAACCATGTATAAGTATTATATAGGAACCATGTATAAGTATTATATAGGAACCATGTATAAGTATTATATAGGAACCATGTTTAAGTATTATATAGGAACCATGTATATGTATTATATAGGAAACATGTATCAGTATTATATAGGAACCATGTATATGTATTATATAGGAACCATGTATCAGTATTATATAGGAACCATACATCAGTATTATATAGGAACCATGTATAAGTATTATATAGGAACCATGTATAAGTATTATATAGGAACCATACATCAGTATTATATAGAAACCATGTATAGGTATTATATAGGAACCATGTATCAGTATTATATAGAAACCATGTATATGTATTATATAGGAACCATGTATAAGTATTATATAGGAACCATGTATCAGTATTATATAGGAACCATGTATCAGTATTATATAGGAACCATGTATAGGTATTATATAGGAACCATGTATCAGTATTATATAGGAACCATGTATCAGTATTATATAGGAACCATGTATCAGTATATAGGAACCATATCAGTATTATATAGGAACCATACATCAGTATTATATTGAACCATGTATAGGTATTATATAGGAACACATCAGTATTATATAGAACCATGTATAAGTATTATATAGGAACCATGTATCAGTATTATATAGAACCATGTATATGTATTATATAGGAACCATGTATAAGTATTATATAGGAACCATGTATAAGTATTATATAGGAACCATACATCAGTATTATATAGAAACCATGTATAGGTATTATATAGGAACCATGTATCAGTATTATATAGGAACCATGTATAAGTATTATATAGGAACCATGTATAAGTATTATATAGGAACCATGTATCAGTATTATATAGGAACCATGTATAAGTATTATATAGGAACCATGTATAGGTATTATATAGGAACCATGTATCAGTATTATATAGGAACCATGTATAGGTAATATATAGGAACCATGTATATGTATTATATAGGAACCATGTATAAGTATTATATAGGAACCATGTATATGTATTATATAGGAACCATGTATCAGTATTATATAGGAACCATGTATAAGTATTATATAGGAACCATGAATAAGTATTATATAGGAACCATGTATCAGTATTATATAGTAACCATGTATAGGTATTATATAGGAACCATGTATAAGTATTATATAGGAACCATGTATATGTATTATATAGGAACCATATATATGTATTATATAGGAACCATGTATCAGTATTACATAGGAACCATGTATCAGTATTATATAGGAACCATGTATCAGTATTATATAGGAACCATGTATAAGTATTATATAGGAACCATACATCAGTATTATATAGGAACCATGTATCAGTATTATATAGGAACCATGTATAAGTATTATATAGGAACCATGTATATGTATTATATAGGAACCATGTATAAGTATTATATAGGAACCATGTATAAGTATTATATAGGAACCATGTATAAGTATTATATAGGAACCATGTATAAGTATTATATAGGAACCATGTATATGTATTATATAGGAACCATGTATCAGTATTATATAGGAACCATGTATAAGTATTATATAGGAACCATATCAGTATTATATAGGAACCATGTATAGGTATTATATAGGAACCATGTATAAGTATTATATAGGAACCATGTATATGTATTATATAGGAACCATGTATCAGTATTATATAGGAACCATGTATAAGTATTATATAGGAACCATACATCAGTATTATATAGGAACATACAGTATTATATAGGAACCATGTATCAGTATTATATAGGAACCATACATCATTATTATATAGGAACCATACATCATTATTATATAGGAACCATGTATATGTATTATATAGGAACCATGTATATGTATTATATAGGAACCATGTATAAGTATTATATAGGAACCATACATCAGTATTATATAGGAATCATACATCATTATTATATAGGAACCATGTATATGTATTATATAGGAACCATGTATAAGTATTATATAGGAACCATATATATTATTATATAGGAACCATGTATCAGTATTATATAGGAACCATGTATCAGTATTATATAGGAACCATGTATATGTATTATATAGGAACCATGTATCAGTATTATATAGGAACCATGTATAAGTATTATATAGGAACCATGTATAAGTATTATATAGGAACCATGTATCAGTATTATATAGGAACCATGTATAGGTATTATATAGGAACCATGTATCAGTATTATATAGGAACCATGTATATGTATTATATAGGAACCATGTATAGGTATTATATAGGAACCATGTATATGTATTATATAGGAACCATGTATAAGTATTATATAGGAACCATGTATATGTATTATATAGGAACCATGTATAAGTATTATATAGGAACCATGTATAAGTATTATATAGGAACCATGTATCAGTATTATATAGGAACCATGTATAAGTATTATATAGGAACCATGTATAAGTATTATATAGGAACCATGTATAAGTATTATATAGGAACCATGTATCAGTATTATATAGGAACCATGTATAAGTATTATATAGGAACCATGTATCAGTATTATATAGGAACCATGTATAAGTATTATATAGGAACCATATATCAGTATTATATAGGAACCATAAATTATATAGGAACCATACATCAGTATTATATAGGAACCATGTATATGTATTATATAGGAACCATGTATCAGTATTATATAGGAACCATGTATATGTATTATATAGGAACCATGTATAAGTATTATATAGGAACCATGTATCAGTATTATATAGGAACCATGTATATGTATTATATAGGAACCATGTATCAGTATTATATAGGAACCATGTATATGTATTATATAGGAACCATGTATCAGTATTATATAGGAACCATGTATCAGTATTATATAGGAACCATGTATATGTATTATATAGGAACCATGTATCAGTATTATATAGGAACCATGTATATGTATTATATAGGAACCATGTATCAGTATTATATTGGAACCATGTATCAGTATTATATAGGAACCATGTATATGTATTATATAGGAACCATGTATCAGTATTATATAGGAACCATGTATAAGTATTATATAGGAACCATGTATCAGTATTATATAGGAACCATGTATAAGTATTATATAGGAA
>CM026400.1:47855251-47892931 GCA_014843695.1 Archivesica marissinica
GTATTATATAGGAACCATGTATAAGTATTATATAGGAACCATGTATAAGTATTATATAGGAACCATGTATATGTATTATATAGGAACCATGTATCAGTATTATATAGGAACCATGTATCAGTATTATATAGGAACCATGTATATGTATTATATAGGAACCATGTATAAGTATTATATAGGAACCATGTATAAGTATTATATAGGAACCATGTATAAGTATTATATAGGAACCATGTATAAGTATTATATAGGAACCATGTATAAGTATTATATAGGAACCATGTATAGTATTATATAGGAACCATGTATAGTTATATAGGAACCATGTATAAGTATTATATAGGAACCATGTATAGTATTATATAGGAACCATGTATATGTATTATATAGGAACCATGTATCAGTATTATATAGGAACCATGTATAAGTATTATATAGGAACCATGTATATGTATTATATAGGAACCATGTATAAGTATATATAGGAACCATGTAAGGTATTATATAGGAACCATGTATAAGTATTATATAGGAACCATGTATAAGTATTATATAGGAACCATGTATATGTATTATATAGGAACCATGTATAAGTATTATATAGGAACCATGTATAAGTATTATATAGGAACCATGTATAAGTATTATATAGGAACCATGTATCAGTATTATATAGGAACCATGTATAGGGAACCATGTAAGTATTATATAGGAACCATGTATAGTATTATATAGGAACCATGTATAGGTATTATATAGGAACCATGTATCAGTATTATATAGGAACCATGTATAAGTATTATATAGGAACCATGTATAAGTATTATATAGGAACCATGTATCAGTATTATATAGGAACCATGTATAAGTATTATATAGGAACCATGTATAAGTATTATATAGGAACCATGTATAAGTATTATATAGGAACCATGTATATGTATTATATAGGAACCATGTATCAGTATTATATAGGAACCATGTATAAGTATTATATAGGAACCATGTATATGTATTATATAGGAACCATGTATAAGTATTATATAGGAACCATGTATAAGTATTATATAGGAACCATGTATAAGTATTATATAGGAACCATGTATAAGTATTATATAGGAACCATGTATAAGTATTATATAGGAACCATGTATAAGTATTATATAGGAACCATGTATAAGTATTATATAGGAACCATGTATATGTATTATATAGGAACCATGTATAAGTATTATATAGGAACCATGTATAAGTATTATATAGGAACCATGTATAGGTATTATATAGGAACCATGTATAAGTATTATATAGGAACCATGTATAAGTATTATATAGGAACCATGTATATGTATTATATAGGAACCATGTATCAGTATTATATAGGAACCATGTATCAGTATTATATAGGAACCATGTATAGGTATTATATAGGAACCATGTATATGTATTATATAGGAACCATGTATAGGTATTATATAGGAACCATACATCAGTATTATATAGGAACCATGTATAAGTATTATATAGGAACCATGTATAAGTATTATATAGGAACCATACATCAGTATTATATAGGACCCATGTATAAGTATTATATAGGAACCATGTATAAGTATTATATTGGAACCATGTATAAGTATTATATAGGAACCATGTATATGTATTATATAGGAACCATGTATCAGTATTATATAGGAACCATGTATAAGTATTATATAGGAACCATGTATATGTATTATATAGGAACCATGTATAAGTATTATATAGGAACCATGTATAAGTATTATATAGGAACCATGTATAAGTATATATAGGAACCATGTATAAGTATTATATAGGAACCATGTATAGGTATTATATAGGAACCATGTATAGGTATTATATAGGAACCATGTATAGGTATTATATAGGAACCATGTATAAGTATTATATAGGAACCATGTATAAGTATTATATAGGAACCATGTATAAGTATTATATAGGAACCATGTATAAGTATTATATAGGAACCATGTATAAGTATTATATAGGAACCATGTATCAGTATTATATAGGAACCATGTATAGGTATTATATAGGAACCATGTATATGTATTATATAGGAACCATGTATAAGTATTATATAGGAACCATGTATAAGTATTATATAGGAACCATGTATATGTATTATATAGGAACCATGTATAAGTATTATATAGGAACCATGTATAAGTATTATATAGGAACCATGTATAAGTATTATATAGGAACCATGTATATGTATTATATAGGAACCATGTATCAGTATTATATAGGAACCATGTATCAGTATTATATAGGAACCATGTATAGGTATTATATAGGAACCATGTATAAGTATTATATAGGAACCATGTATAAGTATTATATAGGAACCATGTATATGTATTATATAGGAACCATGTATAAGTATTATATAGGAACCATGTATAAGTATTATATAGGAACCATGTATAAGTATTATATAGGAACCATGTATCAGTATTATATAGGAACCATGTATAAGTATTATATAGGAACCATGTATAAGTATTATATAGGAACCATACATCAGTATTATATAGGAACCATGTATCAGTATTATATAGGAACCATGTATCAGTATTATATAGGAACCATGTATATGTATTATATAGGAACCATGTATAAGTATTATATAGGAACCATGTATCAGTATTATATAGGAACCATGTATAGGTATTATATAGGAACCATGTATAAGTATTATATAGGAACCATGTATAAGTATTATATAGGAACCATGTATAAGTATTATATAGGAACCATGTATATGTATTATATAGGAACCATGTATAGGTATTATATAGGAACCATGTATAAGTATTATATAGGAACCATGTATAAGTATTATATAGGAACCATGTATAAGTATTATATAGGAACCATGTATATGTATTATATAGGAACCATGTATAAGTATTATATAGGAACCATGTATAAGTATTATATAGGAACCATGTATAAGTATTATATAGGAACCATGTATAAGTATTATATAGGAACCATGTATAAGTATTATATAGGAACCATGTATAAGTATTATATAGGAACCATGTATCAGTATTATATAGGAACCATGTATAAGTATTATATAGGAACCATGTATAAGTATTATATAGGAACCATGTATAGGTATTATATAGGAACCATGTATAGGTATTATATAGGAACCATGTATAAGTATTATATAGGAACCATGTATAGGTATTATATAGGAACCATGTATAGGTATTATATAGGAACCATGTATAAGTATTATATAGGAACCATGTATAGGTATTATATAGGAACCATGTATAATTATTATATAGGAACCATGTATAGGTATTATATAGGAACCATGTATAAGTATTATATAGGAACCATGTATATGTATTATATAGGAACCATGTATCAGTATTATATAGGAACCATGTATATGTATTATATAGGAACCATGTATAAGTATTATATAGGAACCATGTATAAGTATTATATAGGAACCATGTATAAGTATTATATAGGAACCATGTATAAGTATTATATAGGAACCATGTATCAGTATTATATAGGAACCATACATCACTATTATATAGGAACCATGTATCAGTATTATATAGGAACCATGTATAAGTATTATATAGGAACCATGTATATGTATTATATAGGAACCATGTATCAGTATTATATAGGAACCATACATCAGTATTATATAGGAACCATGTATATGTATTATATAGGAACCATGTATAAGTATTATATAGGAACCATACATCAGTATTATATAGGAACCATGTATCAGTATTATATAGGAACCATGTATCAGTATTATATAGGAACCATGTATCAGTATTATATAGGAACCATGTATAGGTATTATATAGGAACCATGTATATGTATTATATAGGAACCATGTATCAGTATTATATAGGAACCATGTATCAGTATTATATAGGAACCATGTATATGTATTATATACACCGGGCACATGAGCGAGGATGTTTGTAGTTGGGGCATATTCGGTCAATATCCTCTACAAATAAAATGACTAACATTGTTCTAGGGCGGGGGCGACGATAAGTAAATGCCTAAAACACTCTAAATCCCCAAAATAAACAAACGATTGAGCTTAGTTTTAAATATAATATTCGGTACAAGGTAGTATATCAACTCAAATACCATCAGGCATAGGAAATGACGCACTAATAATGACGGCCATGGAACAACGAAAATTTAATAAATGATTGTGCAATAACTCATATGTTTATGTGTATGCCGATTACTCATATACAGAAATTGTTATCTGTGCTAACGGAATTCTTACTATTGAATTAAATATATGCTAAAAGTTGTTGGTTCACGCATTGGACTGCGGATTCGCGGGTGTTGTGTTCGATCCCCTGTCCACCATAGTAAAAAGACGAGTATTTCGGTTGTGACTATAAACAGATATCCGTTGCATAAAAGTGTTTATTAAAGTGTGGGCGGACGTCGTAACCATTAGTCCACGGATACGGTGTATATGTGCTATTTACAGATCATGTAAACGACACAATAATGTGTCTGGAATGTGGGCGTGTTCTGTAACGGACACTGTCCTACAAAAATAATACAATGTACGACTAGTATACGGATCTGTAGTCCAGTGGTTAACAAGCGGGACTGGTAATCCAAGGACCGCAGGTTCGATCCCCCCGTCTGACCATAATAAAATAAACAGTATTTCAGATGGGACGTTAAACAGAGGTCTCGTGTCGGTGCTTTACACCGTGCATGTAAAAGAACCAGAGGAGACTCTGGAATGGGTCTCTGTCTGTATCATTGCACTATCCTCCAAAATCTAAAACGACTAATCTCTTCAGGAGGCGTCGCTCATATGGGTAACCGGTAGCGACGATAAATAAACGTAAAACACACACTAGTATACTTCAGGAAGCGTTTCGCAGACGTTGTGAAATGCGACGATAAATACAATTTAACACCAAATTGTTATACTAAATACTACTCAAATGATCAATTAAGCGGGTTCCTTGCCTCATAAATATAGTATAGATCTAGATCCTGTCAACAGATACTAACTATTTCAAGTGTTAGTTAATATTTCAATGGTAGGCGTGAAACAAGTATGTGGACGCACCCGTGACTAATTTAGGCACGACCTACATAATACATTCTTACAGATAAATAAGTTCATGACATGTCGGTCAATAACAGAGAGCGCGAGAGAGCAATACACTATCGGACGTCCACGCATATACATAACCACTATATTATAATTATAGATGTGTGTGCGTGTGCGTATGTGCATTTATCGTCCATATAGCCCGTATGAGCGACGACTCCTGAAGGGTAAGCCTTTTTTCTCAACCACCAAACTGTATAATGACATCAACTACGCGTTTTGACACTAACCCTGGGCGGACCAAGTGATGAAGGCGCGTTATGCGTGGTTGATACTATATTCTGATCGGCTGGTTGAGATAAAGAGTTTACCCTCCTGAAGAGAGTAGTCATTTTAGATGTTTGGAGGATAGTGCAATGATACAGACAGAGACCCATTTCAGAGTATCCTCTGGTTCTTTACGTGTACGGTGTACAGCACCGACACGAGATATCGGTTTAAAGTCCCATCTGAAAGACTGTTAAGTTTATTAGGATCGAACCTGCGATTCCTGGATTACCAGTCCAGCGTATTACCACTGGACTACAGAACCGTCCGTGTTATATAGATATACCTATATAATTGTTGTATATATTGATCAACCAGTCTCTTTGTGAGCCAAGTATTTGATACATGTATAACTCATGCATTGAGCCAAGTGTAACTCGCGCATTTGGCCAATTACTTCAAGCAATTACTCATAAATTCTCAGCATTCCTAGTCGTTTATTTATAGTTCCGGTCGCATGTATTGCTCCTTCAGGAGCCCGATTTACCGTTACATCGTCTGTGCTACTCTATTTATATTTCTCCAAGTACCCGGCAGCGATCTGCATACAAACGCTGGTCGTTTTTAAATGCAGCAAACAAATAGAGACCGTTAAAATCGATGCCCTAAATTGATCAGAACGTTCTTTGTCTGTATCAATAACAAAGAATTTGTATTGCCATTGATACTGTCAAACTAGAATGAGCAAGTTGCTGCATTTTAAGATCACATGACGTGTAACACCACGTGGTATGTTCCGAGTGAATGTACCGTGACTCAATGTCCCACAACTCTCGCACTACTATGACTACTGTACATGCTTCGACTTTATTAGGAAGGTCAAGTTTATAAATAACTAATAGTATCACGCGGAAAATAACCTATCTATTTTAACATATTGCTCTTGATTGGTCAATTACGATAACCTACGAATGACGCGGTACATATCGCCAATTTTGATTGGTCCATATATCTACGCCGTGACGTAGTCTTTGAAAAGTCAATGCTTTACTATCACTCGTCATTGTAGTAATCGACACGCCACGAGTAACTTCACGCTCGCGGCTTATCTTGTTTTATCAATATATTACGATTATTATAACTTATTGGACTTTATTTTCCCATCAGTTCTTTGAAACTTTGGATACATACATACAAAATGGGATCTACAACCGACGCACAACGACTAATTGCTCTGTCTCTGGGAAAAATAGCGGTATCCCGACAACAGCGTGGTGGCATTAATTTGCATAAAAACTTATTGGTAGCTAGTGTGTTACATAAAGCTAGAACAACGTATATGATGGATAACTTTCAAACTTTGTTGGCGAATAAACGTGCTCAAGCTGAACGTGAGGCTGCAGCCAAAATGATCGTGGAAACGCCAAGAGAGAAACTAGAAGAAAAAACAATGGACACATCCTTACAATCGCTTGGGGTCATTGACTGTAACAAAGCTAACGATGCAGAGGTACCCTATGGGGAACGTCCCAAGAAGATTGACAATGAAGTGTATGATAAGGAAAATGTTGTACCAGTCAAAGACAATCGTATTGATAACGTAGAAAATACATCTTGTGATAAATCTGAAGACACTGATAAGAAATCCAGCCAACGGGACATTGCAAATACTACACCTAGTGTGACAGGGAAATTACTGTTATCTCAATACAATGGCAGCACGGATTACATCAGCCAATTATCTTCGTGCAGGTGCACTGGGGGCAAACGGAGGCGATCTTTTGTTGAATGTGATTCATCTACGGAGGCAAAGAAAGCCCGTTTTGACGACGGATATGATAATAGTGACTCAGAAGAGAGCGACTATGCTAGTGACTCAAGTGACAATTTAGAAAGAATGCAGACGGAGTCATCTCAGGTGAAGAGTCTAGTGGACATTTTCAGTACTGGATTTAACGGGTTGTGCAAGGACAATGAGCATAAACAACAAAGTACTGGACATATCAATGTTTACGTCAGTGCCGACAGATCTCTAAGTGGACATCCATATGTGCTAAAAGACATTAGTTGTGGGACCCAGATAAAGGACAACGTGGTAATTCCAACAGCTATTGCGTTGGCAGTATAGGCTGTATAGATAGTGACAGAGATACTTTTGTTTCAAGTCGATAATACAAAATCTCGTTACCATTATGTGTTTTGTTTCAAGATGGTGCAATCAAATTGTATTTATTTTTACTGACAGTATAATGAATCATTAATGATATATTTATTATTAATCGATTGTTTCTATGCGTACGAGGTGCGTCCATGACTTCATATGTTTTTTTAGTCACCATTACAGACTCATTGTCAACATGTTGATTTATATTTATCAAATTGGACACTGCAGGGTCAGTAACATGATACATGTACATCTTAATGTTGTTGTTAATCCGTTACCATGGGATGTGGGGTATTGAAAGGACCAAACTCGTGGGGTGGGGGAGAGATTGGACGGACCAACTCGTGGGGTGGGGGAGAGATTGGACGGACCAACTCGTGGGGTGGGGGGAAGAGGTTGGAAGGACCAAACTCGTGGGGTGGGAAGGAAGAGACTGGAAGGACCAAACCTAAATATTCCTCGTCTTTATATAATTAATCACAGCGGCAAAATCATTATCATGTGCAGCTGTTGTTTACAAGTATATCCGATTTTTCAAAATTAAGTTCAACATCTGCTATATAAGTTTCTTTGGCCGTCTTTGTTTAACTATACCATAAATTCACAAAGAAGCCTACGGTAGAAGTAACTGCCAGGGTAGGGGGTATTGCAACATATTTGTTTGCATTTAAAACTCACTAACATTTGTTTAACCCATTCAACACCAAGTAACTCACATGGACTGGTCCATGATATTCATAAACACAATAAATGAATCAGAAAATCACATTTGGACAAGTTCATTTATCAAAATGGTTAATTATGTCTAAAAATAGTCATATCACTGGCAAAAAGTGCAGATCCGACTCGCCGTCTCATCTGGATCTACACTTTTTGTAAGCCTATTTAGAGGTATGTGGTGTTGAAAGGGTTAAAACGTATACTTTTATTCTAGTAATTTATATTTTGGAATATCTGGTCGGCCTCGTAAACACGATTGTATATAACGTCTTATGTCCGCCTCCGTGGTCGAGTGGTTAAGGTCGCTGACTTGTATACCACTGTAACCTATCATCACTGATGGTCACGGGTTCGAGCCCCGCTCAGACCGTGTCTCATTTATATGAAAAAGTTGGCAGTTTCTTACGGAGGTTGGTGCACCCAAGTACTGGTTAACCGCTGGAGCCTGCCCAGGAAAGGTGTTGTTAGGTAAACTGCCCGCCGGCGATATAGCCCAAAATGGTGCTGATGCAGGCGTAAAACCCGAAATATAACATATAACGTCTTAATATACGTCACTGACACGTAAGTTGATCGACAATGAAAGGCGACAGTGCAGTTGTAACAATTTATGTCCAGCGGCTATTTATACAGTTTACGTATTAAATGGGATTGTTTATTACTTGTTGATAAGGTTTGACCGGGAACGCGTAAAACAGTGTATAAATATAGATCGTAGCTTCACGAACACCTGTTTACCTGTATCGAGAAACAGCGTACGTATTGGGTGTAGCCGCTCCTGACCTATATCTTTTCATACGTCAATCATTGTATTCGTGACCCGTACAAGGAAAACTATTTTTGCTCAAATGTTACGACCCTGTTATCGAGTTTAGCTTGTTGCCAAAGCATGCTTTATGCTTATGCTTTGTATTCGCATCAACGAACTTGTTTGGACTAGATTGCGCATGGCATCGGTCGATATATTCTGCATCATTGTCAAACTTGATTGAAATATATCGGCTGCTGGTATGCTATACTATTTGGTACTATTTCGTCAAAATCATCCGAGCGTGCATTAATAATTTAAATGTGATAACTTATGTCTCGACGTGGTAATTTTTTTGCCAAATCATGACGTGTTTACGTAGTCATGGATTTCATTGTATGATTGTTTATCAGAGAAATTCTGTATCGATTGTTGTACTGAAGGCCCGCGAAGGTGACCCCGTCTGATCGGATTATAAGTGGGTGATAGAATGTTGTTTGTTGATCGGTAAACAAGTGCGCGGTCTATGCTCCCAGTATCTGGTGTAGTTTATTTTATTTACAAAGAGGGAGGGGGGGGATTCGTATGTCTGGATACGGTTAACTGGAGTACGATAGAGAGTAATCTGCGACTGATCATACATGGTAAACAATTAAATCAATTTGACATGGACTAGGGGCGTGCAACTTAAAAGAGTTAGACTGGGTTATACCCATTTCCTCTACTTGAGATGTGGACTCTTACTTATTTGAAGGAACGTGATTAATGGATCACTTGAGATTGCGTAATGTAGTTAGGTATTTATACGACCTGCTATATATAGTAACTGACCCATGCTGATTAATGCTCAGTTTTAGGCTTCACGCTGCGCACAATGTATGACATAATGTGTGACACCAGGCTCAACTAAGACACTTAGTCTGGCCTGCCAGGGTAAATACTTATTATTAGATTGCAGTAATTATTATTAATGTGCATTAACCTGGGTTTATGTCACGTGATTGAGGTGAGTCGGTCACTGTGTCATTGTTAGTATTAGACATACGTAACGTACAATGATCGACGATCGGTTGAGGTGTGTATTTGTTATTACCTGGATGTTACGAAATATATTTGACAAGGCCTCGAGGTTATAAACTTTTCTCAGATCTCGAACTCCAGACATTTGATTGGTTGATTGTGAGTTTCACACTCAGCTGAACCAATCCGAAGCTTGAGACTGAGTTTGAGATTGGAGAAAAGTTTTATAACCTCCAGCCAGGCCTCGGGGTTATACAAGTGTTCTCCTATCTCAAACTCAAGCTTCTGATTGACTCAACCAATCAAATCAGTTGAGCTCGAGTTTGAGATCTGAGAAATGTGTTATAAACTTGGGTACACTGACCCCGAGATTCTACAATTTTTCTCCTATCTCAAATTCGAGCGAAAGGAATTGAATTGGTTGAGTGTGAGTTTGAGATTGGAGAACGTTTTTATAACCTCGCTTGAAGGTCAACTCGTACATGTTGTTTTGCTAGTACATACCTGGAGTTGATCGATATTTTCCCATTGTACGACTTCGTCGATATTCACCTTTCTGTAAGTGTTAAGTGTTGGTTGGCTAAATGTGGAGTGAAAACGAATGAGAGAAGTTAAATCGTGCAAATGGTTCATATACTCATAATTTATTGATTGTATATATTTATTGATTGTAAATTGTCAAAATATTTATTGAAGATGAAGAAAAAACGGAAGAAAAAACATAACAATAAAAAATAATAAACGTTATTTGCGTGTTTTGTTTTACACCGCATTGTGGTGTTATATATGCACATGAGTTGGATAATGAAATCGTATATGGCATATGTGAACTCTGCGTATTATCGAACATTCACCTCGGTGACATTTCATGCAGACTGCTTGCTGTACATGGTTGCAAGCTTACAGATTGACATTTAGTTAGAATACCGTTCGTTGTAAACATATTGGCCATGGGGTCAACAATGAATTCTAGGAACGAACGATTGTGTTCGAATGGGCGTTGCCGTCAACTTAAATCCATACTCAGTCCCACAATGTTGTGTGTTTGAATCTCACATATTCCCAGAAATGTAAAATTCATTCACTCGAGGAAATGATTCGGCTGACTTGTAAACGGTCCGTGGTTCTGCCTCGGATACCCGAGAATCTTAGAAAGCAGCCATTTTTATAATTACCCCACATAGGATAATTGTCCTACCCTCGGTCTCATGTAGGTGACCGACCACCTCTGACTATGGGTAAGCTCGAATTTAGTGGAAGGTTTAATTGAGATAGTGGTGACCGGAACACGTATCTGTGTGGATCTAAACATAAATATTCTGTGTGGATCTAAAAAATAAATGGGCACAGATTCATGACCACTGTGATAAGACGCTGCATTTTTTTTAATTGAACGTCACTACCGGTTGTTCATTTGAGCGACGGGTAGTTTATCTAACAACACCTTTCCTTGTCATGCTCCAGCGGTTAACCAGTACTTAGTGCACCAACCTCTGTAAGAAACTGCCAACTGTTTTAAATAAAGAGACACAATCTGAGCGGGACTCGAACTCGTGACCATCATTGATGATAGGTTACAGTGGTATACAGGTGAGCGACCGTAACCACTCGACCACAATGTACCACACACAAGACACCGGACAATAACTTAACTATCAATGACAAATTCAGTTGACCAATCCCCGCTATGTTTGATTATAGAGATGGATGGTGTCCATAATAAGACGATATCCCGCCACACCCGTACCGATGCCATACGGACAGACGGATCTGTAGTCCAGTGGTAACACGCTGGACTGGTAATCAAGTGATCGCAGGTTCGATCTCTCCGTCTGACCCTAATAAAATAACAGTCTTTCAGATGGGACGTTAAACCGAGGTCTCGTGACGGTGCTTTACACCGTGTACTTACAAGAACCAGAGGAGACTCTGTCTGTATCATTGCACTATCCTCCAAAATCTAAAACGACTACTCTCTTTAGGAGGCGTCGCTCATATGGGCAACCGGTAGCGACGATAAATAAACGTAAAACACACAAATATGCCATACGGTTTAATTACTTACAATCGGTAGGTAGGAGGGTGGTGGAGGGATGGGGTGCGTGTATTGCTCATTAGGACATCTTTCACTTGCTTACATGTATGCTTCCACTTGATATGTGTTCACTAATGCCCTTCGTTGCCTATCCTAGAATTCAAACAATTCGTTGAGTGTATTGGAGTCGGAGTCACGTAGCGTGTTGTGGTTTATAAGTAGGATGATGCAATTACAACATAGTTACGGTCTTTGTGTACGGTGTACTAACATGTGTATAATGTGCTGTATAAAAGGGAGGTTGTGAACGTATTTATATGAATAGCCATGTAACGTGTTCAACCAGTAAACTCTGGCCCATAAAATCATAAATTATTGAATGGCTGCATGAATGAGTACACGTACAATACATGTACCTTGTACATATTACAGCATTAAGCGTTTGTTCAACTAGAAATGTGTCTATTATCTAACACGTGACATCAATAGCGGCGTGTGTGTTGGTGGGGGGGGGGGGGGTAGAAATTCCAGACCAGTCCATACAGTAGTACATAAAAAATAAACCCGTCAAAATCGAGCTATATTAATAGCACAAAATTACAAACAAATTATATTCCCTTTCCACCTTGAAATCTGCTAACCGCCCATGAATGTAGCGCATATGCCCCACCCCCGCTACACACACACACACCATATGCGTACCACTGGGCACCTCTGACAGTTTGAACAACATCCGCCCAGAAAAATATATTTATGGATGGCTGCTGCCTAAAATTCTCTTGACACCTTGAAATCCTCTAACCGCCCATGATGAATGCAGCCCCTATGCCATATGCCCGCCCCACATAACCCTATGCGTACCACTGGGTACCTCTGCCAGTTTGAACAACATCCGCCCAGAAAAATATATTCATGATTTATGGACGTCTGCTGCCTAAACTGACCTTGACATACGATGCAGAGAGTATTTATACAAGGAGGTAAAACCAGATCATTAATTAGACACGATATTACGTGAGGTAGAAAAGTAAGTACTAAATCGGTTACCATGGGGATTGTCTTGCTAATGAAATCCATATCATTAATATATTCTGTGCGTCCGTGGTCGAGCGGTTAACGTCGATTAGTTCAAATCATTTTACCCTCGTCGATGTAGGTTCGAATCCTAGATGGGGTATTGAATAATTTCACGCGAGGAAGCTATACAGGTGGCTTGCAGGAAGGTCGGTGGTTCCACCCTAGCCTGGAAACAGGCGTCGATATAGTTTGCCTGGTCAGTCAAATAAATATATTTTAACACTTGAGGCCATTAATTGTATAGTATTACGTTTCTGATAATATCAACAATGTCATTTTGCCAGAAGTTAAAAAGTGAAAAATCGCCAGACTGGAACACAGAATAGTTCCACGCTCTTGTCTGTGATACAGCTCGGAGGGACATCCGGTGTCGCCATACACCAATATTAGCTGGAGAGTCACCATATAACCTAAGCTGTTGGTGCAACTTTAAGCTGTTCGATCCCCCGTCTGGTTCTTTGTCAATCCTGGTGATTAGCATGCACCGATCGATACATGAGACCTCGGTTTATTGTCCCATTTGAAAAAACTATGGCATCGAACCTGCGATCATTGGATTCGCAGACCAACGTGTATCATACATATTAGTATTGTGTGCGGACACGGTTCAATTCGAGCTTAGGACATATAACATGGCAAGCAGCGTACTCATTTACCGCCTGATAATCCAGGGATCGCAGGTTCGATCCCCCGTCTGACCCTAATAAAATTAACAGTCTTTCAGATGGGACGTTAAACCGAGGTTTCGTGTCGGTGATGTACACCGTACAAGTAAAAGAACCAGAGGAGACTCTGGAATGGGTCTCTCTCTCTCTCTCTCTCTCTCTCTCACTCTCTGTATCATTGCACTATCCTCCAACAATCTAAAATGACATCTCTTCAGGAGGCGTCGCTCATATGAGCAACCGGTAGCGACGATAAATAAACGTAAAACACACACACAAGTTTAAACCCCCAAAACAAACAAGCAATTCAGTAATATTATTTATAAGTTAACGTATTTGTATAATAAATGCCATGGTAACCATCCAGGCATCCATTGTTTCTATATTTGTTATCTGGGGATAAAAATCGATGCAAATAAATGTGCACCCATATAGGACTAATGCGCGAGTTGACCGTTATTTCAAAATCGATATATAGAAGAAAGAGGAGTCGTCAATTGTGTGACAACATGCGTCAAGACAAGCAGGTGTGAATATCAACAAGATGTCAAAAAGGGTTACCATGGTAATTGTATGACACCTTTAACACCTGCCTAGCATAGTGTTATCACATAAAGGCCTTTATTGTATTGAACCGAAGGAACAAAGGGTCAATTTACAAGTCAGCCTCTGTTTGAAGTCGTTATTTATGGAAGTTGTTGTTATTGTGGTTATTAGTTCAATATTATTGATCTCGTCTGCGCATGTGTATGCATCCGCAATTGTCCTCTGGCGGACAACTGGTATCGGGATATCCCGGGTTGAGCTGGATTAATTAATTTGATGGAGGGAACAAGTGGAACAGTACCTGGGAATGGATCTAATGCTACCCGGAGCCACGGCTATAGGGCTGTGTGGAACAGTACCTGGGAATGGATCTAATGCTACCCGGAACCATGGCTATATGGCTGTGTGGAACAGTATCTGGGAATGGATCTAATGCTACCCGGAACCACGGCTATTTGAGGGCCTCATGGTAGATTAACTTTTGTTAAATGAGTACTCTCGTTAAATAAAGTCTTTATTATTATTATTATTATTATTATTATAGGGCTGTGTGGAACAGTATCTGGGAACGGGTCTAATGCTATCCGGAACCACAGTCATAGGGCTGTGTGGAACAGTACCTGGTAATGGATCTAATGCTACCCGGAGCCACAGCTATAGGGCTGTGTGGAACAGTATCTGGGAACGGATCTAATGCTACCCGGAGCCACAGCTATAGGGCTGTGTGGAAGAGTACCTGGGAATGGATCTAATGCTACCCGGAGCCACAGCTATAGGGCTGTGTGGAACAGTATCTGGGAACGGATCTAATGCTACCCGGAGCCACAGCTATAGGGCTGTGTGGAACAGTATCTGGGAACGGATCTAATGCTACCCGGAGCCACGGCTATAGGGCTGTGTGGAACAGTACCTGGGAACGGATCTAATGCTACCCGGAGCCACGGCTATAGGGCTGTGTGGAACAGTACCTGGGATGGATCTAATGCTACCCGGAGCCACGGCTATAGGGCTGTGTGGAACAGTATCTGGGAACGGATCTAATGCTACCCGGAGCCACGGCTATAGGGCTGTGTGGAACAGTATCCGGAACGGATCTAATGCTACCCGGAGCCACAGCTATAGGGCTGTGTGGAACAGTATCTGGGAACGGATCTAATGCTACCCGGAGCCACGGCTATAGGGCTGTGTGGAACAGTATCCGGAACGGATCTAATGCTACCCGGAGCCACAGCTATAGGGCTGTGTGGAACAGTATCTGGGAACGGATCTAATGCTACTGGGAGCCACGGCTATAGGGCTGTGTGGAACAGTATCCGGAACGGATCTAATGCTACCCGGAGCCACGGTCATAGGGCTGTGTGGAACAGTACCTGGAAACGGATCTAATGCTACCCGGAGCCACGGTCATAGGGCTGTGTGGAACAGTACCTGGGAACGGATCTAATGCTACCCGGAGCCACAGTCATAGGGCTGTGTGGAACAGTACCTGGTAATGGATCTAATGCTACCCGGAGCCACGGTCATAGGGCTGTGTGGAACAGTATCTGGGAATGGATCGAATGCTAGGTGTAACCACGGCTATAGGGCTGTGTGGAACAGTATCTGGGAATGGATCTAATGCTAGGTGTAACCACGGCTATAGGGCTGTGTGGATCAGTATCTGGGAATGGATCTAATGCTAGGTGTAACCACGGCTATAGGGTTGTGTGGAACAGTTTCTGAGAATGAAATATAATGCTAGGTGTAACCACGGCTATAGGGCTGTGTGGATCAGTATCTGGGAATGGATCTAATGCTAGGTGTAACCACGGCTATAGGGTTGTGTGGAACAGTTTCTGAGAATGAAATATAATGCTAGGTGTAACCACGGCTATAGGGTTGTGTGGAACAATTTCTGAGAATGAAATATAATGCTAGGTGTAACCACGGCTATAGGGCTGTGTGGAACAGTTTCTGAGAATGAAATCTAATGCTAGGTGTAACCACGGCTATAGGGTTGTGTGGAACAGTTTCTGAGAATGAAATCTAATGCTAGGTGTAACCACGGCTATAGGGTTGTGTGGAACAGTTTCTGCGAATGAAATCTAATGCTAGGTGTAACCACGGCTATAGGGCTGTGTGGAACAGTTTCTGAGAATGAAATCTAATGCTAGGTGTAACCAAGGCTATAGGGCTGTGTGGAACAGTTTCTGGGAATGAAATATAATGCTAGGTGTAACCACGGCTATAGGGCTGTGTGGAACAGTTTCTGAGAATGAAATCTAATGCTAGGTGTAACCAAGGCTATAGGGCTGTGTGGAACAGTTTCTGGGAATGAAATATAATGCTAGGTGTAACCACGGCTATAGGGCTGTGTGGAACAGTTTCTGAGAATGAAATCTAATGCTAGGTGTAACCACGGCTATAGGGTTGTGTGGAACAGTTTCTGAGAATGAAATCTAATGCTAGGTGTAACCACGGCTATAGGGCTGTGTGGAACAGTTTCTGAGAATGAAATATAATGCTAGGTGTGACCACGGCTATAGGGTTGTGTGGAACAGTTTCTGAGAATGAAATATAATGCTAGGTGTAACCACGGCTATAGGGCTGTGTGGAACAGTTTCTGAGAATGAAATCTAATGCTAGGTGTAACCGGGCTATAGGGCTGTGTGGAACAGTTTCTGAGAATGAAATCTAATGCTAGGTGTAACCGGGCTATAGGGCTGTGTGGAACAGTTTCTGAGAATGAAATCTAATGCTACCTGGAACAATTACATAGTGTACGTATAGCTAGCAGTTCTACTACATATTCGCCCGAAATAATTAGAACACTAATTTTCAAATAAAATAAACACTGCTCTGGCAGTCTACAAAGTCTCAAAAGTGAAAGTGGGATTTCATATAAAGGTCAGCCATGCTCCTGAATTGATGCTTCGCTCGCCCATATGGTTCGCCGGAGGCGAGGGTAAATAAGCTCAATCATCATCGAATGACGCTTGCTTATTATTTGATGTATTGCTGTGGTGGTGTCGCTTTAATTGTATTGATGTGGTGGTGTCGCTTTAAATCATTCTATATGCGAGAACAAAGAAGCTTGAATATTTGAATATGCATTTATGCAAATTGACTACATTATACATCGTTGTTTATCGCATTAAATTTGGTTGTGTTTCAGAATATACCCTTGAAATTGATACTGAGATTACATCTGTCATTGCAGGTTGACATGCTATGCATGTTCATGTACACTCGTTACGTTGGGTTTCTACGAAAGCTTGGTGGTGTCATTAATTATTTCATGAATTCATGATTTTAAAATTTAAGATAATTTATATAGCGTGAATTCGCGAAACAGTGAAGTTGAGATCGAGAATACCTGAAGTTAGAAATCGTGAATTCGTGTACTAGTAGTTAGTATTTGTGTAGTAGAAATGATGGATTTGTGTAGTAGAATTTATGGATTTGTGTAGTAGAAATTATGAACTTGTGTAGCAGAAATTATGGATTTGTGTAGTAGAAATTACGAACTTGTGTAGTATAAATGATGGATTTGTGTAGTAGAAATGATAGATTTATGTAATAGAAATTATGAACTTGTGTAGTAAAAATGATAGATTTATGTAATAGAAATTATGAACTTGTGTAGTAGAAATGATAGATTTATGTAATAGAAATTATGAACTTGTGTAGTAGAAATGATAGATTTATGTAATAGAAATTATGAACTTGTGTAGTAGAAATGATAGATTTATGTAATAGAAATTATGAACTTGTGTAGTAGAAATGATAGATTTATGTAATAGAAATTATGAACGTGTGTAGTATAAATGATGGACTTGCGTAGTAGAAATGATGGACTTGTGTAGTAGAAATGATGGATTTGTGTAGTAGAAATTATGAACTTGTGTAGTAAAAATTATAAAATAGCGAATGACACAACAGGTGTTTCGTAGGCTTTCTATAGCGTGACTCCTGCTATAATTTATATATGTGCATTTCATCAGATGCCTGTTGTTCAGGTTAAATAAAAATTTATTTACAAAAAGCTACATGAAAACGATTCTAATGTACCATTCACCAAGTTCCGGTCGAAGAACACTGGTACGGATATTGTGCCAGCCACCCGGCTCGGCTCACATACACGCGTGCCCATGTGCATTCCCGTCCATGGCAGTGGCGATAGCCAGGGGCGTAGTTTGGCTGGAATCGATGTGTAGGCCAACTTAAGACGGGAGGGGGGTCCGGGGGTCGTCCCCAAGAAAACTATTTATAGCGTATATAATTTAATCCAGGCTTCCCGGTTTTTGTTGCAGATTTGGCATTTTTATTTTTTCGATTTTTCGGGGGAAAGAGTAGGCCACGGCCTACACGGCCTATAGGAAGCTACGCCAATGCTAGCTTTTCTGTCTGTTCGCCTTATGCAGGTCAATGGTGATCGGATTCCCAACGATTGTGATGCGTGTGGTATGGGTTTTATTCATTTTCACGAAACACACGGAAGTCCAGCGCTATAAATAGATGCGCGTGCACGCCTAATGAACAATATATGTTATCAATCATATAATCTAAATTATACGCAAACACCGGTAGCTGTAATACTGGAACATTAGTAAATGGATGTTTTATTTGCAAAGTCAATCTACTTCTATTATGGAGAAATTGAGAATGTGTTATCTATTGTTGAGTTTGTACTGCTATATATAGCTATAATAGCATGCGTATGTCTACTCGACCGAATTCACGTTTAGGCTAAATAAAACTAATTATTATTTTCTTGCTCAGTGACAATAAGTCAACTATTATAAGCTTTTATTTCCTCCAGAATTGAAGAGCTTACAGTCTACATCCGTTATGTCGAATTCCGTCGGACCGAACAAAACACTTCGACATAACCGAATTATGACGTAACGAAATTCGATGCAGTAAAATGTAAAATGATAGTGTCTGAAACGGGACTTTGATCCGACTTCGAGATAACCGGAACATTCGACATAACCGACTTTGACATAACTGATATAGACTGCAATACAATTTCAATCATATAAAGACACAACTATAATGAAATTCCCTGACATATTTACAGAGCTTCCAGTTTCAAATATGAATAACACATTAATGAATTGTCGTCTGCTGTGTGTGTATTACGTTTATTTATCGTCGCTACCGGTTGCCCATATGAGCGACGCCTCCGGAAGAGAATAGTCATTTTAGATGTTTGGAGGATAGTGCAATGATAGAGACAGAGACCCATTCCAGAATATCCTCTGGTTCTTTTACGTGCACGGTGTAAAGCACCAACACGAGACCTCGGTTTAATGTCTCATCTGAAAGACTGTTAATTGTATTAGGGTCAGACGGGGGATCGAACCTGTGCTCCCTGGATTACCAGTCCAGCGTTTTACCACTGGACTACAGATCCGTCTGTTTCTCAATACAACTTGATGATAAGTATTGCAATATTTCCTGAATTCCCTCAACAATCACCATTGTGTATTCTATTAAAAAAAAGTATCTGATCCCAGTCAGTTGAATTATTTCTAAAACGTGTCGCTGCTTGTTCGCGAATAAAAATCTAACAAGAGAGAATAGTAAAATTGCAAACTGGTGTACCATTCACTATACACGTAGTCACGTACACAAACCATCATCATCATGATAGGCAAAACTGTGCGGCTAACCCAAGTATCCTGGTTGTACGAGAGCGGTGTATCCGGTGTCAGTGTCATGTTACAAGTCATATCGGACAAAATGAGTTCAAGAGTACATAACATTATAGCTGAATCCAATGAGAGTCACAGACGGATCTGTAGTCCAGTGGTAACACGCTGGACTGGTAATCCAGGGATCGCAGGTTCGATCCCCCATCTGACCCTAATAAAATTAACAGTCTTTCAGATGGGACGTTAAACCGAGGTCTCGTGTCGGTGCTTTACATCATACACGTAAAAGAACCAGAGGAGATTCTGGAATGTGTCTCTATCTGTATCATTGCACTATCCTCCAAAAATCTAAAATGACTACTCTCTTCATGAGGCGTCGATCATATGGACAACCGGTAGCGACGATAAATAAACGTAAAACACAAACACGTGGTGGAGAAACCAGTACCAACCACCGCAAGCGACTGGCAACTTTCTCACATAGCATCATTTTATCACTTGATTGGCAGCGAACAAACCCCTGAAAGGGTGCGAACTCAATGCACTGATGGTAGCGGCGAGTTCTAACAACGGCGTGCTAGACCACATAGCCACTAGGGATGTATGCCCTACATGTTACGTGTATCGTTACTGCATGACAGCTTATGTCAAACCATAGCAATGACGCAAATGTCTTTCACGGGCCGGCTCAGTCTATCTAACCAAACTAACCAACAGTAAACAATGTATGCAATGTGCTATGTGGAGTGGCCCTTTCAGTGGCAAGCGATGATAACTTACCTCTGTATTGTGTCTGGTCAGTTGTTCGCTAAGCACATGCTAGCCTGGGTTCCAATCTGTCATTTTTTCACTTTTTAACTTCTGGCAAAATGACAGCCTGGGGTAACTGGATTTCCGATCGTAGCGCCATCTTACTTGAAGAACGACAACTCTTCTATCTTCGCTAAATATAGAAACGGAATTCTATCGGAAATCGCCGAACAGGCACGATTTAACTTCTGGCAAAATGATATGATCAGAAACTCAATACGGCCCAATTAATAGTCTCTGTGTTAAAATATATTTATTTGACTGACCAGGCAAACTATATCGACGCCTGTTCCCAGGCTAAGCACATGAGTAAAAGCTATTAAATTGGAACTATTAATAAGCGAGTGATGCGATAGTGGTTAGCTAATAATATATAAAGTTCCCTGAAAACAATTGGACAATATTAATACCTATATTATAAATAGGAATACATAGCAGTAATTCTTATCACATAAATTCCCATTCGTCCAGAAATTAAAGCTTTATAATTTATGGCGTGGGAAGTTCCCTTTGCCTCTCCCTCTTCCAAGTGACGTGCTGATTTTCTTGACGTCATTACTCATATAAGGGACACTGCACATATATCACTATACCCAATGACAGTACGTATGTGGCGCCACTGAGTATCGAACCAGGGTACTTGTATCTGGAATCCGGCTTTCAGGCGCTGGATCACGGACACATATATTAACATGTTTTCATAATGCTATTTTCTGGACGAATGTGAATTTATGTGATAAGAATGACTGCTATGTATTCGTATTATAGGTATTAATATTGTCCAATTGCTTTCAAGGAACTAGTTCCAATCTTTCACTGGTGTGCGCATAGAAATACAGACTTGAGCTGGAATCCAGAAATGGCCAGGTCAATCTATTTACGCAGTTGAAATTCTGCAACAATAATTGGTTCCCATATGATTCGCGGAATTTCCAACAGGGATGTGGTATATACTACGTGTATTATGCTGGACAGGGTTTCAGGTTATTATCAACATGTTTGCATTTAATTACTAAAGTACATACATTCACTCAATACACTATCCGAGTGTGTATTATGCAGAGTGAATTTTCAAACGTCCTTCTTCTACATATATATTTGTACTAGTTTTTCTGTTAGATCTGTTTTTAGAAACAGCCTGCATGTATGGCACGTTTGGTAGTGAGTATTCGATCTTTGTTTATAAGCTAAGCTGTCTGGTTGTTGATGATTGTTGCTAAATCCGTAACATACATTTCTCGCTATCTATTTTGATTCATAGCACCACAGGTATGCGCGTAGATCCATGCCATAAATAGACCAGACCCGTACGCAGGATTTCATAGATGGGGTGCGTACTTATTTTCAGAGGTGAAACGCGAACGCGTAGCGGGTTTGACGTGTGGTGTGGGGTTTCTCCCCTAGGATGTTTTTTTAAAACCTCAATGCATGGACGCCTTTGGTGCATTGCATCATACAGTTCTTGTGTACATAGGGTACTTGACATTATTAATAAATATATATGCACGCAAAAAGTGAACCTAGACACATTTAGGTGGGTGAGTCCACACCTATCGCGCCCCCACTACGTACGGGCTTGTAGACATATACCAGCGTAACCATATTAAATTAGTATATGTAAAACACTTATACACTTAACAACTATATATGTATACTAACCGCTATATATATGTGTGTGTGTGTGTGTGTGTGTGTGTGTGTGTGTGTGTGTGTGTGTGTGTGTGTGTGTGTGTGTGTGTGTGTGTGTGTGTGTGTGTGTGTGTGTGTGGTGTGTGTGTGTGTGTGTGTGTGTGTGTGTGTGTGTGTGTGTGTGTGTGTGTGTGTGTGTGTGTGTGTGTGTGTGTGTGTGTGTGTGTGTGTGTGTGTGTGTGTGTGTGTGTGTGTGTGTGTGTGTGTGTGTGTGTGTGTGTGTGTGTGTGTGTGTGTGTGTGTGTGTGTGTGTGTGTGTGTGTGTGTGTGTGTGTGTGTGTGTGTGTGTGTGTGTGTGTGTGTGTGTGTGTGTGTGTGTGTGTGTGTGTGTGTGTGTGTGTGTGTGTGTGTGTGTGTGTGTGTGTGTGTGTGTGTGTGTGTGTGTGTGTGTGTGTGTGTGTGTGTGTGTGTGTGTGTGTGTGTGTGTGTGTGTGTGTGTGTGTGTGTGTGTGTGTGTGTGTGTGTGTGTGTGTGTGTGTGTGTGTGTGTGTGTGTGTGTGTGTGTGTGTGTGTGTGTGTGTGTGTGTGTGTGTGTGTGTGTGTGTGTGTGTGTGTGTGTGTGTGTGTGTGTGTGTGTGTGTGTGTGTGTGTGTGTGTGTGTGTGTGTGTGTGTGTGTGTGTGTGTGTGTGTGTGTGTGTGTGTGTGTGTGTGTGTGTGTGTGTGTGTGTGTGTGTGTGTGTGTGTGTGTGTGTGTGTGTGTGTGTGTGTGTGTGTGTGTGTGTGTGTGTGTGTGTGTGTGTGTGTGTGTGTGTGTGTGTGTGTGTGTGTGTGTGTGTGTGTGTGTGTGTGTGTGTGTGTGTGTGTGTGTGTGTGTGTGTGTGTGTGTGTGTGTGTGTGTGTGTGTGTGTGTGTGTGTGTGTGTGTGTGTGTGTGTGTGTGTGTGTGTGTGTGTGTGTGTGTGTGTGTGTGTGTGTGTGTGTGTGTGTGTGTGTGTGTGTGTGTGTGTGTGTGTGTGTGTGTGTGTGTGTGTGTGTGTGTGTGTGTGTGTGTGTGTGTGTGTGTGTGTGTGTGTGTGTGTGTGTGTGTGTGTGTGTGTGTGTGTGTGTGTGTGTGTGTGTGTGTGTGTGTGTGTGTGTGTGTGTGTGTGTGTGTGTGTGTGTGTGTGTGTGTGTGTGTGTGTGTGTGTGTGTGTGTGTGTGTGTGTGTGTGTGTGTGTGTGTGTGTGTGTGTGTGTGTGTGTGTGTGTGTGTGTGTGTGTGTGTGTGTGTGTGTGTGTGTGTGTGTGTGTGTGTGTGTGTGTGTGTGTGTGTGTGTGTGTGTGTGTGTGTGTGTGTGTGTGTGTGTGTGTGTGTGTGTGTGTGTGTGTGTGTGTGTGTGTGTGTGTGTGTGTGTGTGTGTGTGTGTGTGTGTGTGTGTGTGTGTGTGTGTGTGTGTGTGTGTGTGTGTGTGTGTGTGTGTGTGTGTGTGTGTGTGTGTGTGTGTGTGTGTGTGTGTGTGTGTGTGTGTGTGTGTGTGTGTGTGTGTGTGTGTGTGTGTGTGTGTGTGTGTGTGTGTGTGTGTGTGTGTGTGTGTGTGGTGTGTGTGTGTGTGTGTGTGTGTGTGTGTGTGTGTGTGTGTGTGTGTGTGTGTGTGTGTGTGTGTGTGTGTGTGTGTGTGTGTGTGTGTGTGTGTGTGTGTGTGTGTGTGTGTGTGTGTGTGTGTGTGTGTGTGTGTGTGTGTGTGTGTGTGTGTGTGTGTGTGTGTGTGTGTGTGTGGTGTGTATTCAATACAGTGTTTAAAGGAGCGGTTATTATACACATATAGTTGTATATAGGTATATATATATATATATATATATATATATATACCTTTGGACATGTAGTAAAGGGCTTAGCTTAGACATGTAGTAGAGGACTTAGCTTATACATGTAGTAGAGGACTTAGCTTATACATGTAGTAGAGGACTTAGCTTATACATGTAGTAGAGGACTTAGCTTATACATGTAGTAGAGGACATAGCTTATACATGTAGTAGAGGGCTTAGCTTCCACATGCAGTAGAGGGCTTAGCTTATACATGTAGTATAGGGCTTAGCTTAGACATGCATGGATGACTTAGCTTAGACATGTAGTAGAGGACTTAGCTTATACATGTAGTAGAGGGCTTAGCTTAGACATGTAATAGAGGGCTTAGCTTAGACATGTAGCAGAGGGCTTAGCTTATACATGTAGTATAGGGCTTAGCTTAGACATGCATGGATGACTTAGCTTAGACATGTAGTAGAGGACTTAGCTTATACATGTAGTAGAGGGCTTAGCTTAGACATGTAATAGAGGGCTTAGCTTAGACATGTAGCAGAGGGCTTAGCTTATACATGTAGTATAGGGCTTAGCTTAGACATGCATGGATGACTTAGCTTAGACATGTAGTAGAGGACTTAGCTTATACATGTAGTAGAGGGCTTAGCTTAGACATGTAATAGAGGGCTTAGCTTAGACATGTAGCAGAGGGCTTAGCTTATACATGTAGTATAGGGCTTAGCTTAGACATGCATGGATGACTTAGCTTAGACATGTAGTAGAGGACTTAGCTTATACATGTAGTAGAGGGCTTAGCTTAGACATGTAATAGAGGGCTTAGCTTAGACATGTAGTAGAGGGCTTAGCTTATACATGTAGTATAGGGCTTAGCTTAGACATGCATGGATGACTTAGCTTAGACATGTAGTAGAGGACTTAGCTTATACACGTAGTAGATGATTTAGCTTAGACATGTAGTAGAGGGTTTAGCTTAGACATGTAGTAGAGGGTTTATCTTATACATGTAGTAGAGGACTTAGCTTACTCATGCAGTAGAGGGCTTAGCTTAGACATGTAGTAGAGGGCTTAGCGTATGCATGTAGTAGAGGGCTTAGATTAGACATGTAGTAGAGGGCTTAGCTTAGACATGTAGTAGAGGACTTAGCTTATACATGTAGTAGAGGACTTAGCTTATACATGTAGTAGAGGGCTTATATTAGACATGTAGTAGAGGGCTTAGCTTAGACATGTAGTAGAGGGTTTAGCTTAGACATGTAGTAGAGGACTTAGCCTATGCATGTAGTAGAGGACTTAGCTTAGACATGTAGTAGAGGGCTTAGCTTATACATGCATGGATGACTTAGCTTAGACATGTAGTAGCGGACTTAGCTTATACATGTAGTAGAGGACTTAGCTTATACATGTAGAAGAGGACTTAGCTTATACATGTAGTAGAGGACTTAGCTTAGACATGTAGTAGAGGACTTAGCTTATACATGCATGGATGACTTAGCTTAGACATGTAGTAGAGGACTTAGCTTATACATGTAGTAGAGGACTTAGCTTATACATGTAGTAGAGGACTTAGCTTATACATGTAGTAGAGGACTTAGCTTATACATGTAGTAGAGGACTTAGCTTATACATGTAGTAGAGAACTTAGCTTATACATGTAGTAGAGGGTTTAGCTTATACATGTAGTAGAGGACTTAGCTTATACATGTAGTAGAGGGTTTAGCTTATACATGTAGTAGAGGACTTAGCTTATACATGTAGTAGAGGACTTAGCTTATACATGTAGTAGAGGACTTAGCATATACATGTAGTAGAGGACTTAGCTTATACATGTAGTAGAGGACTTAGCTTATACATGTAGTAGAGGACTTAGCTTATACATGTAGTAGAGGGTTTAGCTTATACATGTAGTAGAGGACTTAGCTTATACATGTAGTAGAGGGTTTAGCTTAGACATGTAGTAGAGGACTTAGCTTATACATGTAGTAGAGGACTTAGCTTATACATGTAGTAGAGGGTTTAGCTTATACATGTAGTAGAGGACTTAGCTTATACATGTAGTAGAGGGTTTAGCTTAGACATGTAGTAGAGGACTTAGCTTATACATGTAGTAGAGGACTTAGCTTATGCATGTAGTAGAGGACTTAGCTTCCACATGCAGTAGAGGACTTAGCTTATACATGTAGTAGAGGACTTAGCTTATAAATGTAGTAGAGGGCTTAGCTTATACATGTAGTAGAGGACTTAGCTTTGTGGTTGTTTGTGTGGGTTGTTTGGTGGGTTGTTTGTTGGGTTGTTTGTGGCTTAGCTTACATGAGTAGAGGGCTTAGCTTAGACATGTATGAGGGCTTAGCTTAGACATGTAGTAGAGGACTTAGCTTATACATGTGTAGAGGGCTTAGCTTAGACATGTAGTAGAGGACTTAGCTTATGCATGTAGTAGAGGGCTTAGCGTATACATGCAGTAGAGGGCTTAGCTTATACATGTAGTAGAGGGCTTAGCTTAGACATGTAGTAGAGGACTTAGCTTATACATGTAGTAGAGGGCTTAGCTTATACATGTAGTAGAGCACTTAGCTTATACATGTAGTAGAGGACTTAGCTTATACACACATGGATGACTTAGCTTAGACATACAAGGAGGACTTAGTTTAGACATACATGGAGGACTTAGTTTAGACATACAAGGAGGACTTAGTTTAGACATACATGGAGGACTTAGCCTAGACATGCATGGATGACTTAGCTTAGACATACATGGAGGACTTAGCTTAGACATACATGGAGGACTTAGCCTAGACATACATGGAGGACTTAGCTTAGACATACATGGAGGACTTAGCCTAGACGTACATGGAGGACTTAGCCTAGACGTACATGGAGGACTTAGCCTAGACGTACATGGAGGACTTAGCCTAGACGTACATGGAGGACTTAGCTTAGACATACATGGAGGACTTAGCCTAGACGTACATGGAGGACTTAGCCTAGACGTACATGGAGGACTTAGCCTAGACGTACATGGAGGACTTAGCCTAGACGTACATGGAGGACTTAGCCTAGACGTACATGGAGGACTTAGCCTAGACGTACATGAAGGACTTAGCTTAGACATACATGGAGGACTTAGCCTAGACGTACATGGAGGACTTAGCTTAGACATACATGGAGGACTTAGCCTAGACGTACATGGAGGACTTAGCCTAGACGTACATGGAGGACTTAGCCTAGACGTACATGGAGGACTTAGCCTAGACGTACACGGAGGACAACTCAAGTGTTATAGACTTATATCACCACTAGGAACACCTTGGAATTTGTGCTATATTTTTCCGGGGTGAGTAACTCGAAAATGAGTTCGCCATATTTACGATTACTACACCCTTTTCATCAAAAGTACTACTTCCGACACAGCTAAAGATGTTTTACTTTTTTAACATAACTATATCTTCTAAACCTTCGGCGCTACATATTTTCTGAAGTGCATAAGATGCTCAGAACGGCCATGTCAAGTGGTATTTAGTGGAGGGCGTCTCATACAAGAATGTAATATTTATAATTTCATATTTTAGAAGAGAAAATGGCTAACAACGTTATGTAAACTTATTAGTGGAAGTAGTGATAACGCAGTGGCACGGAGTTCGAGCCCCAATCGAGCAGTTACGATTGTGCCCTTAGGCAAGGCATTTAAATTCCACGTTGCCTCTTCTCTCTCCCTTGTGGCGATGGATTCCATAAGGAATGAGGCCTCGAGAGTGATTAATATAAGTTGTAAGAATTTGTTTCGCAATCGAGCTAAACTAAATGTATATGAACTAAACTTATTACCATACAATATTTTATACGGACACAGAAAGGTGATACCTACGAGGGATTGTGAGCCGGCGAAGGTGTGTACCGTGTTGCCAAGGAAACCCAGTTTATGGAACCAGCGAGAACAGGTTAGCCGAACATGTATATTTCTTGGTCTATGTTTGTTCCATAAGGAAAAGAATTATTGCCGTGTCTATGTATATACTTGGTCTATGTTTGTTCCATAAGGAAAATAATTATTGCCGTGTATACAGGGTTGGCAATTTCCCGGGAAATACTCCGGGACGGCGGGAAATACCGGGAAATACCGGTTCCGGGAAATACCGGGAAATACTGGGAAATAAGAATTTGGATACCGGGAAATAAGAATTTGGATGATTTTGGTGGTAAATACAGGTATATATACCATACAATTTCTATTACCCGGTGTACTGATTGTAGTATCATGTGTGCAGGATGAAAATGAACTGCTTTTGAAGAATATGACGAAAAATACAGGAATTCATAGTGGCATTTACGCATTGCTTATAATCTTTATATAAATGTTAGAGATCTAACATTATTGAGACTGTTCATTATTACTCTAATATACATTGTATACAAACACAGTTTAAGGAGTTTATACATACATTTATTGGAGGTATTTTAAATGTTTAATGTAGTAGGCAAAATGCAAATGTTTTTAGGATTATCCCTGAAATGTGTTCATAATATAGCTGTATTATTAAAATAATCAATTAGTTATTAAAGAAGTCAGAATCATAATTTGAGATGACCCACACTGTTTGTTTGTACACAATTTCAACACGTCACCAGTGCCCAGGAGCTTCTTCATGAGACCAAGCCGGAACTTGTACCCGAACTCCTCAACTACATGTCCGAGACACTGCCAATTCCTAAGGTGCTACAACAGGAATCCTCCATCAACAACTCGAAGCCAGCTGTATGGTGGTCATGTGTGGAGAGGTCGGGCGTGATCACCAAAGACTTCAGTCAGCTCGCCAGGAAATTGATGGTACTGCCAGCAAGTTCAGCCGCCATTGAACGTGTGTTCTCCAACTTCGGCATCATACAGACGAAACTACGCAACAGACTGGGCGTTGAGAAAGCAGCGAAGCTGGTGCTATGCTACTGCTTCCTGAGAGGTAGCGAGGAAATCGACTGGTGAAGACAGACTACTGGCTGAAGAAACATTCCAACAAGAAAAACGAAAAAATAAATGAAAAAAAAAACAATAAAATAAAAAAAAACAAAAAAAAACAATAAAACCCAAAAAAAACTGTTGTGGTTGCCAATGATGCCACCTGATGAGTACCCCTGGCAGGGACGAAATAGTTTAAGCACTTATAGAGTGGTAGCAATGCATACAAATGAGCAAAAAACGTGTTTGGAAGACACATAATCTTATTTCCCGGTATTTCCCGGTATTTCCCGGTATTTCCCACTTCTGGGCTTATTTCCCGGGGCGGGAAATACCGGTATTTCCCGGCGGTATTTCCCGCCCCCGGTATTTCCCGGCCAACCCTGCGTGTCTATGTATATACTTGGTCTATGTTTGTTCCATAAGGAAAAGAATTATTGCCGTGTCTATGTATATACTTGGTCTATGTTTGTTCCATAAGGAAAATAATTATTGCCGTGTCTATGTATATACTTGGTCTATGTTTGTTCCATAAGGAAAAGAATTATTGCCGTGTCTATGTATATACTTGGTCTATGTTTGTTCCATAAGGAACAGAATGTATTGCCGTGTCTATGTATATACTTGGTCTATGTTTGTTCCATAAGTAAAAGAATTATTGCCGTGTCTATGTATATACTTGGTCTATGTTTGTTCCATAAGGAAAAGAATTATTGCCGTGTCTATGTATATACTTGGTCTATGTTTGTTCCATAAGTAAAAGAATTATTGCCGTGTCTATGTATATACTTGGTCTATGTTTGTTCCATAAGTAAAAGAATTATTGCCGTGTCTATGTATATACTTGGTCTATGTTTGTTCCATAAGTAAAAGAATGTATTGCCGTGTCTATGTATATACTTGGTCTATGTTTGTTCCATAAGTAAAATAATTATTGCCGTGTCTATGTATATACTTGGTCTATGTTTGTTCCATAAGTAAAAGAATTATTGCCGTGTCTATGTATATACTTGGTCTATGTTTGTTCCATAAGTAAAAGAATTATTGCCGTGTCTATGTATATACTTGGAACCCTCTGGAATTGTTGCGGTTAGTTTATACAAATTTATTTTAGCTCGATTGCGAAACAAGTTCTTACAACGTTAGATTAATCGCTCTCGAGACTTCATTCCTGTTGGAATTATCGATCAGGATTCTCTACCCCAGTGCACTGGAGACTGGAGTATCTAACCCAGTGCTCTGGAGACTGGATTCTCTACCACAGTGCTCTGGAGACTGGATTCTCTACCACAGTGCTCTGGAGACTGGATTCTCTACCTCAGTGCTCTGGAGACTGGAGTATCTACCTCAGTGCTCTGGAGACTGGATTATCTACCTCAGTGCACTGGAGACTGGAATCTCTACCTCAGTGCTCTGGAGACTGGATTCTCTACCTCAGTGCTATGGAGACTGGATTCTCTACATCAGTGCTCTGGAGACTGGATTCTCTACCCCAGTGCACTGGAGACTGGATTCTCTACCCCAGTGCTACGGAGACTGGATTCTGTACCTCAGTGCTCTGGAGACTGGATTATCTACCACAGTGCTCTGGAGACTGGATTATCTACCTCAGTGCTCTGGAGACTGGATTCTCTACCTCAGTGCACTGGATACTGGATTCTCTACCTCAGTGCTCTGGAGACTGGATTATCTACCTCAGTGCACTGGAGACTGGATTCTATACATTAGTGCTACGGAGACTGGATTATCTACCTCAGTGCTATGGAGAGGGCAACGCCACTATTCTTCTTATTTGGAGAGTAAATTACTGTCGTTGGACACCTTTATTCCTGAAGGATTGCTATCAATTGAAGGCATAATTCCCACTCCTCGATGACTCTTACATGAATGGTGGATTTGCCATGAACACCACGAAGAAAATGGAGTTAGAGTTGCCATTGGACAATGCGCTAGACCAACCAGACTGCAAACGCGAGTGGGGGGGGGGGGGTAATTTAAGTCGTGGGGGAAGAAGGGAGCAGTAACTCTGTACGTTGACCTCCTGAAGATGAACTCTCACTTTACCAGGACGTCAACCCGATTACATAGGAGAGTTGGTATGATGCAAGGCATTCAAATGACGACGAATAGCGCAGTGGTAGCGCAGTGGTAGCGCAGTGGTAGCGCGTTCGCTTCAGGTGCGAATGGCCCGGAGTTCGAGCCGGATCCGTTGCGATTGTGCCCTTAGGCAAGACATTTAAATGACGATGGATCCCTACAGGAATGAGGTCTCGAGAGTGATTAATATAAGTTAAGCAATCGAGCTAAATTAAATTTGTATAGACTAATATCAAGCTTAAGTCCCATTATACCACCCTAATGTTGGCTTCCAAAGCAGGCATCCAAGATGAGACAATCAAAGTATTGATGTGTATTGAGTATTGGTGTCATTGGGGGTTACACTGATGTTGGCTTCCAAAGCAGGCATCCAAGATGAGACAATCAAAGTATTGATGTGTATTGAGTATGGGTGTCCTCGGGGGTTACACTGATGTTACGTTACTCAAGCACGAGTTCACCAAATCTGCGTTCTTCTTTTCTTTGTTGACGAAGATGGTACGGTGATCGCCAGATCGGACAGGTGGGGTTTCTCCGGGTACTCCGGTTTCCGCCCACATGAATGACCACATTTACGCTTTCATTCGCGCACACGAGAGTGATTAATATAAGTTGTTAAAACTTGCTTCGCAATCGCTGTAAAATAAATAAAGTTTTAATAAAAGGTGGTTACTTGAGGAAGAGTGCGAACTCACAACTGTGGTCTATGTTGCTGATGTTGTGCCCACTATTAGATAAACATGACAAGAAACATCCCAATAAACCCACGCAATCGACTGGTAATCCAGGGATCGCAGTTTCGACCCCCCGTCTGACCTTAATAAAATTAACAATATTTCAGATGGGACTTTAAACCGATGTCTCGTGTCGGTGCTTTACATCGTGCACGTAAACGAACCAGAGGATACTCCTCTGGAGTGGGTCTCTGTCTGTATCATTGCACTATCCTCCAAAGATCTAAAATGACTAATCTCTTCAGGAGGCGTCGCTCATATGGGCAATCGGTAGCGACGATAAATAAACGTAAAACACCAACTGATTCGCCTTAGGTTTGCTTGCACTGTTGCGAGCGGCAAGAACATAATTAATTGACGTCAAAGGAGTGTTGCTATTACGTATTATACCAAGAATAGCTGCTCACTGCATGGCGTATCAATATATTGCCTGTGCAGTCTGTGTGCATCCGCAGAAAAAATAGATCGTACAGTATATACTCGTTAACAGGCCTATTTATAATATAAAGACCGTGTCAGTAAGAACTGTGCAATTTGTTAGTTGTTATTCTCGGAACTATATCTATTTCTGGTGAATTATGAACTACATGTATAAATAGGAACATTTAATTATAAGAGAAACCTGACTGACGTAGATGCGTAATTGGGTAAACTAAATATGAAGTTCTTGCCATATATAACGTAAGCTGTCCATATGAACTCCGTATGAACCTCTTCGTGTACCTTTAGACTTTATGAATTCCAGAAAAGTTGTTGTGTGAATCAGACTGCATGTAATTTATGTGTGTGTTTACGTTTATTTACCGTCGTTACCGGTTGCCCATATGAGCGACGCCTCCTGAAGAGATTAATCATTTTAGATTGTTGGTGGATAGCGCAATGATACATACAGAGACCCATTCCAGGGTATCATCTGGTTCCTTTACGTGCACGGTGACAAGCACCGACACGAGACCTCGGTTTAAAGTCCCACCTGAAAAGACTGTTAATTTCATTAGTATCAGACGGGGGATCGAACCTGTAATTTGTTCTGTGTGTTCGAGGTTAGAATATCACCAAAGAAGCAACTCCTACATAGCCGTGTAGAACCACCAGCCTTTTCCGTATGGGGAGGACTGTAAATAATGTTGACAGAACTTGCAACCCAACCCATTTGCTTTTTATCCGGATTAATTCCTCTACTGCAATAACCTAATTTGCGTTCCATGTTCCATATTGTACATATGATAATGTCATATATAAACATGCAAGAAATCGACATCCCGTGTGAGGCCGGATCGAACCATTAACCCAGTGGCATTGCGGCCTCACATGAAAGAAATCGACATCCCGTGTGAGGCCGGATCGAACCATTAACCCAATGGCATTGCGGCCTCACATGAAAGAAATCGACATCCCGTGTGAGGCCGGATCGAACCATTAACCCAATGGCATTGCGGCCTCACATGAAAGAAATCGACATCCGTGTGAGGCCGGATCGAACCATTAACCCAATGGCATTGCGGCCTCACATGAAAGAAATCGACATCCCGTGTGAGGCCGGATCGAACCATTAACCCAATGGCATTGCGTCCTCACGTGAAAGAAATCGACATCCCGTGTGAGGCCGGATCGAACCATTAACCCAATGGCATTGCGTCCTCACATGAAAGAAATCGACATCCCGTGTGAGGCCGGATCGAACCATTAACCCAATGGCATTGCGTCCTCACGTGAAAGAAATCGACATCCCGTGTGAGGCCGAATCGAACCATTAACCCAATGGCATTGCGTCCTCACATGAAAGAAATCGACATCCCTTGTGAGAACAGGGCTGCCAGATAGAAACAGCAACCTGCCGCAATCAACCTGCACAGATTCTTCGCGTGAAATAATTAGACATCTCAAGTGGGATTCGAACATACAACAGTCAGAGGTCACTGGTTTTAAAGCATTCTCAACGATAGTAACAACTCGGCTTCGGAGCAAAACCTATCCAGCTGGTTTGCGAAAAGGTCAGCGTTTCTACCCGGGCGCCCGTTTGTGCCTGAAATACTGCATAGAGCGGCCGGCATCTTGGGTGTTGCCCCATCAATAATAGTTGGAGAGTAGCCATATGACTTTTTTATAGTTTATTTAATGTCGTTACCGGTTGCCCATTTGAGCGTTAGGCAGTTTATCTAATAACACCTTTCATGGGCAGGCTCCAGCGGTCAACAAGTACTTGGTGCACCGACCGCCGTAAGAAACTGCCAACTTTTACTTATAAAGAGACATGGTTAGAGCGGGGCTCGAACCCGTGGCCATCAGTGATGATAGGTTAAATGGTATACACGCCAGCAACCATAACCACTCTACCACGGAAGCTGTTGCTGCGACTCTTACCCCTAAAACTATTGGAGGCTCAATGACCGAAAGACGCTCATTTCATTCTATTAATGCAAATGAAAGCATCTAATCAGCACACTATTGCGCTCACCCACATGGTTCGCCGGAGTCGAGGGTAAGTAAGCGCAATCATCATCAGCAACACGCTATTGCGGTTTGTTCCGATAACCACGCTTAACTCGTGACTTCACGTGACTTCGTGTCGCACGTAATTGGCATTTCCATAAAGGGATGGCCATCGTGTTTTCCCAATAACAGCCGTTCGGTCAACAAACTGTCGTACAAGAAACGTTCTTGTCATGCTCGTATACATGTATATGTATACATTGCGGGGAATGTTCTTTAATTAGCATGCGTCTCTATAATACATTTACTGTATTGAAGTGTGGGTAAGTAAGGTAGAAACGGAAGTAATTGTGTTTGATACTTTTTCGTCATTTGCCATAATTATATACATGTAGAGATAGATGGCGTCCGTGGTCCAGCGGTATATATATAGATCGTCGGCTTTGCAATCGAACACAGACGGATCTGTAGTCCACTGGTAACACGCTGGACTGGTAATCCAGGGATCGTAGGTTTGATCCCCCGTCTGACCCTAATAAAATTAACAGTCTTTCAGATGGGACGTTAAACCGAGGTCTCGTGTCGGTGCTTTATACTGTGCACGTAAAAGAACCAGAGGAGATTCTGGAATTGGTCTCTGTCTGTATCATGCACTATCCTCCAAAATCTAAAATAACTAATCTCTTCAGGAGGCGTCGCTCATATGGGCAACCGGTAGCGACGATAAATAAACGCAAAACACACACATGCAATCGAACGGTCCTGTGTTTGATACTCGGTCAGGCCAGTGTAGTGTGACTATAAGTGGTCTGAACTAATTTGTATAAACTATGCTATCCATGTGGCTTGCATAAGGTCGATGATACTACCCTGGTGCCCGAAACAATACTCGGATGGGAAACCAGGGGCGTAGCCAGGAGGCAAATTATGTGCAGGCCCGGGTAAAGAATGTTGAGTGAGCGTAGCGAACGAGGTTGCTAGGGAGGTCCAAAGGCATGCACACATTTTTTGTTTTTTAGGATGCAATTTCCCGCATTCTGCTGCATTTAAGACAAATTCGGACATGTTTTTATAACAAATAAACATGACAATACACTGTTCTGCTTAGCTATACATGTACATCAAAAGCAATAACAATTCCATATATTTGTTTGTGGTCAAAATGATGTGCAGGCCCGGGCCTTTTGGCCTAATGGCAGCTACGCGCCTGGAAACTGATGTCTTCCTCTTCAACTTGAAATGGAAACTGGCCGTATTACCAATGCTGTTGATGCATCTCTGAATCCCAAAACAAACGAACAAACAAACAACGTCTGCAAGTCCAGTCTACCTGTCAAATATCACAGTGGTCTAGTGGTTAAGGCGTCCACCTACGGAGCGGGAGGTCGAATGTTTGAACCTCGTCAGGGGTTCATTCTGATATGGCCGGTTGGTGAGCCGCCAGCTATTTAAATATAATGGTTACCGATCCAGGCGTCTGGCCTTCAAGGTCGATGATAAGTACTGATGTCCATAACAGATGTCTCATAAGTCAGAAATTACTGACCCTTTCAATATGGGGTGACGCTATAATAACACTATATAACACTTATACAGAACACGAGATCAACTTATATTCGGGCAAATTAGTTCTATCAAATACAGACTACATACATACCTGGAGAGCAAACGACCCACCCATCCAAAAATAGGATTCACTTGCGGTCAAAATAGTTCTAAGTGAAACTCACAATGTCATGTTTGCACACCGGTGTTATGACGAAAAATGACCACTTATTGGCAGCAAAGAATGGGCATACAGTTTTCAGTCTGTGTATATAGAATAAGATTATTTATATTGTGGTTTATATCGCTGTCGGGTTTAGTTTAATCATATTTTATTGCAGTCTATATATACAATGTACAATACAAAACAAATGAACAAACATGTATAACTATCCATAATGCATGATTTGTGGCATTGTTTGCTCAAGGATTGTCATTATATGTTGAAGCAAATGGGTTGGGCCACAAGTTTTAACAACATTAGTTACGGCCCTCCCCATAAGACTAGATTGTATACTTGAATACAAGAGTTGTGCTAGTACTTTACTAATATAATGATACTAATAGAAAAAGGGTAAAATGATTAAGAGAATAAGCAGCATTTTAGGTAATAAGAATTTAGAAACAAAAAACAACAATAAACAAACCAAAAAAGTTTAGGAAATGTAACTGTAATAGCTACTACTATCAAGGGTCGGGTCAGTAGGGTCCACATTTATAATCCCATACACCCACATTTTTGCAAGCCTATATCAACCGAATTAGAACATTATACGTGTGCACGACGATTCTTCTAGGAACCACTACTACGTTTGCTGTCGGTGAACGGTTCTCCAGACATTGGAGGAAGCTACATACAAGATAAAATGGTGCCATTTAGTGCGGATTATATCGGAGAACAATGGTTGTGTGTATGTAATACATTGTCTTGAATGTGTTGGAATATTACAGACAGGTCTGCAGTCCAGTGGTACCACGCTGGACTGGTAATCCAGGGATCGTAGGTTCGATCCACCGTCCGACCCTAATACAATTAACAGTCTTTCAGATTGGACTTTAAGTAGAGGTCTCGTGTCGGTGCTTTACACCGTGCACGTAAAAGAACCAGAGGAGGCTCTGGAATGGGTCTCTGTCTGTATCATTGCACTATCCTCCAAAAATCTACAATGACTAATCTCTTCAGGAGGCGTCGCTCATATGGGCAACCGGTAGCGACGATAAATAAACGTAAGACACATACACACGTGTTGGAATACCAGTACAATAATGACGGAGACAGAGAGCAGAACGTGAATCATCATCATCACCATCAGAGAGCAGAAGATGTGTATTTACAATAGGTTATATATACATGTATATATAGGTCAATTGTGTTGTGGTGCGACAACTTTATATTCATGTCTCTTGTTGTCCCACTGGTTCTAAGGCAAGAAATAACGTTCTAAGGCAAGAAATAACGTTCTAAGGCAAGAAGTCACGTTGTCCCACTGGTTCTAAGGCAAGAAATCACGTTCTAAGGCAAGAAATCACGACCTAAGGCAAGAAGTCACGTTGTCCCACTGGTTCTAAGGCAAGAAATCACGTTCTAAGGCAAGAAATAACGTTCTAAGGCAAGAAATCACGACCTAAGGCAAGAAGTCACGTTGTCCCACTGGTTCTAAG
>CM026400.1:47893931-47936657 GCA_014843695.1 Archivesica marissinica
GCATTCCCCGGTGGTTCTGGGGCATCCACGTATGGCATTCCCCGGTGGTTCTGGGGCATCCACGTATGGCATTCCCCGGTGGTTCTGGGGCATCCACGTATGGCATTCCCCGGTGGTTCTGGGGCATCCACGTATGGCATTCCCCGGTGGTTCTGGGGCATCCACGTATGGCATTCCCCGGTGGTTCTGGGTCATCCACGTATGGCATTCCCCGGTGGTTCTGGGGCATCCACGTATGGCATTCCCCGGTGGTTCTGGGGCATCCACGTCTGGCATTCCCTGGTGGTTCTGGGGCATCCACATATGGCATTCCCCGGTGGTTCTGGGGCATCCACGTCTGGCATTCCCCGGTGGTTCTGGGGCATCCACGTCTGGCATTCCCCGGTGGTTCTGGGGCATCCACGTATGGCATTCCCCGGTGGTTCTGGGGCATCCACGTCTGCCTTCCTTTGGCATTATCATAAAATTATAAATAGAGTATGAACGCCTGGATTTCCCTACATCTCTGTTGTACCGGCAGTGGGTACCAGCAGGGGTGAACGGTTGCTACATCTCTGTTGTACCGGCAGTGGGTACCAGCAGGGGTGAACGGTTCGGTTCCATATCCCATAGTTTTGTTGCATTGTACATGGGGTGTGAAACCAAACCATTTGGGCCAGAGTTTATAAAACTTTTCTCAAATCTCGAATTCATTCTTCTGATTGGTTGAACCAAGAGGAAATCTCGAGAACTAAGCCAATCGTATCACATTCAAGAGTTTGAGATTTGTAAAATGTTTATGACCTCCGACCTTGGTTATGTTCGGCATCGTCTAGCTTGAACTGTGTTGGTGCTAGGTACAACGTAACTGATCAGCTACAGACATGTATAAATATGTAAAATCACTTTTGACATGTTTTTGTTTCACCATGAAGGAATGGTATAATACATAGAGTGATTAATCCTGGGCAGCAGCTGAAGCATCTCACAATGAACAAAGTTAAACTTGTCCGCAACTTAGTGAAATAGATGACCCTTGAGGGTGGGTTTGCCATGTCTGTTTGTCCGTCTGTCTCTCATCCCATCCACTCGAGATCCTTATCACTTTAGATAAATTCTATTGATTTAGGGGTCAGTTGGTTGTTCGTAGATAAACTATTGATTTAGGGGTCAGTTTGTTGTTCAAGTCTATTGAAACCTCAAATTCAATTAGCATTATCACTGATTAATGTTACTGTTGTGTTTGAGTGTATAAATGTTTGCTCGCCTGAGAGTACTGTAAGTGAGCGACCAGGCACACTGCCGTCTGAGAGTATGAGTAACGAGGTGTAATTGTTTTATAATAAAGAGCAGTGTGCATCAAGTTTTGTTTTTAATGTTGAAATTGAGTGAATATCGTTTTTAATTTTATAGAAATAATTGTAACACTGTTGGTTAAAGAAACATGATGACATGACCATGTACATCCATTGTTCTTCGTTATGTGTCGTCACGCTTATATCAAGTGGCGGTTGTGGCTAGAGAGAACCACAGTTTACTATCTGTAATATCTGGTACTTGTTTGTTGTGCACATTTCTAATGCTGCTGCAACCACAAGTATACAGTCTTGCAGCTGTATAGCAACGTGCATTGATCACTCGTGTTGCTGGCGGACACATCTGTTCTTCTTCACCCCCAAGCTTTCTAGATATTGTATTCACCACTGTTAAATGGATTGATACCTACGCAGCTTGATAATATACCAGGTTATAAAACTTCTCACATCTCAAACTCCAGCTCAACAAATTTGATTGGTTGGGTTCGAGATTTTTACTGAGCTGAACCAATCGGAAGCTCGAGACTGCTGGAGATGGGAGAAAAGATATATGACCTTAGGATATCGTGTCAATGAGCTTCTGTTATAAACTTGTCCCGCTGATGGTACAGTGTGGGTATGATACTGGCAGGTGGTACAGTGTGGGTATGATACTGGCAGGTGGTACAGTGTGGGTATGATACTGGCTGATGGTACAGTGTGGGTATGATACTGGCTGATGGTACAGTGTGGGTATGATACTGGCTGGTGGTACAGTGTGGGTATGATACTGGCAGGTGGTACAGTGTGGGTATGATACTGGCTGATGGTACAGTGTGGGTATGATACTGGCTGATGGTACAGTGTGGGTATGATACTGGCTGATGGTACAGTGTGGGTATGATACTGGCTGGTGGTACAGTGTGGGTATGATACTGGCTGATGGTACAGTGTGGGTATGATACTGGCTGATGGTACAGTGTGGGTATGATACTGGCTGGTGGTACAGTGTGTGTATGATACTGGCTGATGGTACAGTGTGGGTATGATACTGGCTGGGTGTGGGTATGATACTTGCTGGTGGTACAGTGTGTGTATGATACTGGCTGGTGGTACAGTGTGTGTATGATACTGGCTGGTGGTACAGTGTGGGTATGATACTTGCTGGTGGTACAGTGTGGGTATGATACTGGCTGGTGGTACAGTGTGTGTATGATACTGGCTGGTGGTACAGTGTGGGTATGATACTGGCTGATGGTACAGTGTGGGTATGATACTTGCTGGTGGTACAGTGTGTGTATGATACTGGCTGACGGTACAGTGTGGGTATGATACTGGCTGACGGTACAGTGTGGGTATGATACTGGCTGACGGTACAGTGTGGGTATGATACTGGCTGGTGGTACAGTGTGGGTATGATACTTGCTGGTGGTACAGTGTGGGTATGATACTGGCTGGTGGTACAGTGTGTGTATGATACTGGCTGGTGGTACAGTGTGGGTATGATACTTGCTGGTGGTACAGTGTGGGTATGATACTGGCTGGTGGTACAGTGTGGGTATGATACTGGCTGGTGGTACAGTGGGTATGATACTGGCTGGTGGTACAGTGTGGGTATGATACTGGCTGGTGGTACAGTGTGGGTATGATACTGGCTGACGGTACAGTGTGGGTATGGTACTGGCTGGTGGTACAGTGTGGGTATGATACTGGCTGGCGGTACAGTGTGGGTATGATACTGGCTGATGGTACAGTGTAGGTTTTATACCTGGTCTATGCCTAGTTAAAATACGTGTTGCCTGTATTGCCTGTTTAATAGATGTTTTTCAGGTCTTGGAAGTATGTATATTTTGAAAAAAATAAAAGCTTTTATTTTTTATGTCATCAAATGACAATGGAAATGGAGATATATTGTTCATGCTTGGTTACAGTTTTGAGGATTTTATTTTGATTGTATCGTGTATACTCGGCAATAAGTCAACATTTGTTTACTTCTAAATAATGCTCTCAAATGAACCACCTACTTCAATCCAGTGCTGTGTTAGCACAATCCAGTGCTGTGTTAGCACAACCGAGTGCTGTGTTAGCACAATCCAGTGCTGTGTTAGCACAACCCAGTGCTGTGTTAGCACAACCGAGTGCTGTGTTAGCACAATCCAGTGCTGTGTTAGCACAATCCAGTGCTGTGTTAGCACAACTCAGTGCTGTGTTAGCACAACCCAGTGCTGTGTTAGCACAATCCAGTGCTGTGTTAGCACAACTCAGTGCTGTGTTAGCACAACCCAGTGCTGTGTTAGCACAATCCAGTGCTGTGTTAGCACAACTCAGTGCTGTGTTAGCACAACCCTGTGCTGTGTTAGTACAATCCAGTGCTGTGTTAGCACAACCCAGTGCTGTGTTAGCACAACTCAGTGCTGTGTTAGCACAACCCAGTGCTGTGTTGTTATCACTGTGTATTAGTGTCACTTTTTATCTCAAGCATTGGTTGATTGTAACTGCTTTGAGAGATTTTAAGGAACACAAATTTTCAGAAAAATTTGCATAATTCAGTGAACATGGTATCTGATACAGTGAACATGGTATCTGATACAGTGAACATCATATCTGATATATTGAACATCGTATCTGATATAGTGAACATCGTATCTGATACAGTGAACATCGTATCTGATACAGTGAACATCGTATCTGATACAGTGAACATCGTATTTGATATATTCAACATCGTATCTGATACAGTGAACATCATATCTGATACAGTGAACATCGTATCTGATACAGTGAACATCGTATCTGATACAGTGAACATCGTATCTGATACAGTGAACATCGTAACTGATACAGTGAACATCGTATCTGATACAGTGAACATCGTATCTGATACAGTGAACATCGTATCTGATACAGTGAACATCGTATCTGATACAGTGAACATCATATCTGATACAGTGAACATCGTATCTGATACAGTGAACATCGTATCTGATATAGTGAACATCGTATCTGATACAGTGAACATCGTATCTGATACAGTGAACATCGTATCTGATACAGTGAACATCGTATCTGATACAGTGAACATCGTATCTGATACAGTGAACATCGTATCTGATACAGTGAACATCGTATCTGATACAGTGAACATCGTATCTGATACAGTGAACATCGTATCTGATACAGTGAACATCGTATCTGATACAGTGAACATCGTATCTGATACAGTGAACATCGTATCTGATACAGTGAACATCGTATCTGATATAGTGAACATCGTATCTGATACAGTGAACATCGTATCTGATACAGTGAACATCGTATCTGATATATTCATCATCGTATCTGAGATATGGAAGTGCACGTCTATTACATATTTTGTATGGATATAAGTGAACTATGGATATATGGAAGGCATTCTGATGGTGTTTGTTGTAAGCAATTATTAATGTATGTGAGTGTAAGGGTGTACGTAATCATATCATGATGTGATAGAGCAAAGTAATGTTGATACCCATAAATAGTGTGTACACCTTGTTCTGCGGAAAATATGACCCCTAATTCATAATCTATTATTATTTAAAATGCAGAGATACAGTTGTTTAGCTCTGTGTCTATCTATATAATGCAGGATATACAGTTGTTCAGCTCTTGTGTTTATCTATATAATGCAGGAGATACAGTGGTTCAGCTCTGTATTTATCTATATAATGCAGGAGATACAGTTGTTCAGCTCTGTGTTTATCTATATAATGCAGAAATACAGTTGTTCAGCTCTGTGTTTATCTATATAATGCAGAGATACAGTGTTCAGCTCTGTGTTTATCTATATAATGCAGGATATACAGTTGTTTAGCTCTGTGTCTATCTATATAATTCAGAGATACAGTGTTCAGCTCTGTGTTTATCTATATAATGCAGGAGATACAGTTGTTCAGCTCTGTGTTTATCTATATAATGCAGGATATACAGTTGTTTAGCTCTGTGTTTATCTATATAATGCAGGATATACAGTTGTTTAGCTCTGTGTTTATCTATATCATGCAGGATATACAGTTGTTTAGCTCTGTGTTTATCTATATAATGCAGAGATACAGTGTTCAGCTCTGTGTTTATCTATATAATGCAGGATATACAGTTGTTCAGCTCTGTGTTTATCTATATAATGCAGAGATACAGTGTTCAGCTCTGTGTTTATCTATATAATGCAGAGATACAGTTGTTCAGCTCTGTGTTTATCTATATAATGCAGAGATACAGTGTTCAGCTCTGTGTTTATCTATATAATGCAGAGATACAGTTGTTCAGCTCTGTGTTTGTTTATCTATATAATGCAGGAGATACAGTTGTTCAGCTCTGTGTTTGTTTATCTATATAATGCAGAGATACAGTTGTTCAGCTCTGTGTTTGTTTATCTATATAATGCAGGATACACAGTTGTTCAGCTCTGTGTTTATCTATATAATGCAGGATATACAGTTGTTTAGCTCTGTGTTTATCTATATAATGCAGAGATACAGTGTTCAGCTCTGTGTTTATCTATATAATGCAGAGATACAGTGTTCAGCTCTGTGTTTATCTATATAATGCAGAGATACAGTTGTTCAGCTCTGTGTTTATCTATATAATGCAGAGATACAGTGTTCAGCTCTGTGTTTATCTATATAATGCAGAGATACAGTTGTTCAGTTCTGTGTTTGTTTATCTATATAATGCAGGAGATACAGTTGTTCAGCTCTGTGTTTGTTTATCTATATAATGCAGAGATACAGTTGTTCAGCTCTGTGTTTGTTTATCTGTATAATGCAGGATACACAGTTGTTCAGCTCTGTGTGTATCTATATAATGCAGGATATACAGTTGTTTAGCTCTGTGTTTATCTATATAATGCAGGATATACAGTTGTTTAGCTCTGTGTTTATCTATATCATGCAGGATATACAGTTGTTTAGCTCTGTGTTTATCTATATAATGCAGAGATACAGTGTTCAGCTCTGTGTTTATCTATATAATGCAGGATATACAGTTGTTCAGCTCTGTGTTTATCTATATAATGCAGAGATACAGTGTTCAGCTCTGTGTTTATCTATATAATGCAGAGATACAGTTGTTCAGCTCTGTGTTTATCTATATAATGCAGAGATACAGTGTTCAGCTCTGTGTTGTTTATCTATATAATGCAGAGATACAGTTGTTCAGCTCTGTGTTTGTTTATCTATATAATGCAGGATACACAGTTGTTCAGCTCTGTGTTTATCTATATAATGCAGGATATACAGTTGTTTAGCTCTGTGTTTATCTATATAATGCAGAGATACAGTGTTCAGCTCTGTGTTTATCTATATAATGCAGAGATACAGTGTTCAGCTCTGTGTTTATCTATATAATGCAGAGATACAGTTGTTCAGCTCTGTGTTTATCTATATAATGCAGAGATACAGTGTTCAGCTCTGTGTTTATCTATATAATGCAGAGATACAGTTGTTCAGTTCTGTGTTTGTTTATCTATATAATGCAGGAGATACAGTTGTTCAGCTCTGTGTTTGTTTATCTATATAATGCAGAGATACAGTTGTTCAGCTCTGTGTTTGTTTATCTATATAATGCAGGATACACAGTTGTTCAGCTCTGTGTGTATCTATATAATGCAGGATATACAGTTGTTTAGCTCTGTGTTTATCTATATAATGCAGGATATACAGTGTTCAGCTCTGTGTTTATCTATATAATGCAGGATATACAGTTGTTTAGCTCTGTATATATCTATATAATGCAGAGATACAGTGTTCAGCTCTGTGTTTATCTATATAATGCAGAGATACAGTGTTCAGCTCTGTGTTTATCAATATAATGCAGAGATACAGTTGTTCAGCTCTGTGTTTGTTTATCTATATAATGCAGGATACACAGTTGTTCAGCTCTGTGTTTATCTATATAATGCAGGATATACAGTTGTTTAGCTCTGTGTTTATCTATATAATGCAGGATATACAGTGTTCAGCTCTGTGTTTATCTATATAATGCAGGATATACAGTTGTTTAGCTCTGTGTTTATCTATATAATGCAGAGATACAGTGTTCAGCTCTGTGTTTATCTATATAATGCAGAGATACAGTGTTCAGCTCTGTGTTTATCTATATAATGCAGAGATACAGTGTTCAGCTCTGTGTTTATCTATATAATGCAGAGATACAGTGTTCAGCTCTGTGTTTATCTATATAATGCAGGAGATACAGTGGTTCAGCTCTGTGTTTATCTATATAATGCAGAGATACAGTTGTTCAGCTCTGTGTTTGTTTATCTATATAATGCAGGATACACAGTTGTTTAGCTCTGTGTTTATCTATATAATGCAGGATATACAGTTGTTTAGCTCTGTGTTTATCTATATAATGCAGGATATACAGTTGTTTAGCTCTGTGTTTATCTATATAATGCAGGATACACAGTTGTTTAGCTCTGTGTTTATCTATATAATGCAGGATATACAGTTGTTTAGCTCTGTGTTTATCTATATAATGCAGGATACACAGTTGTTTAGCTCTGTGTTTATCTATATAATGCAGGATATACAGTTGTTTAGCTCTGTGTTTATCTATATAATGCAGGATACACAGTTGTTTAGCTCTGTGTTTATCTATATAATGCAGGATATACAGTTGTTTAGCTCTGTGTTTATCTATATAATGCAGGATACACAGTTGTTTAGCTCTGTGTTTATCTATATAATGCAGGATATACAGTTGTTTAGCTCTGTGTTTATCTATATAATGCAGGAGATACAGTGGTTCAGCTCTGTGTTTATCTATATAATGCACAGGGATTCGGCACGTTTGGGGGTACTAGTATATATATTTAAGTACAGGGATTCTACTCTGTGGGATGTCAGATTTCGCATCGATCAGTAATATGGCCTGAAACAATTTTGTACAAATCTGTCCAAATATAACGCCTATCCCGAGTCTTTATATTGTTCTTCAAATAAAACACAACTTTAAGCTGCGTGCATGTATACTTTGCAAACAATTGCCACAGACATTGGCCATAGCAGGTCACATTTCCATACTAGGACACGGGTTCTGTCAGCAACAAAAAAATATCTTCGACGGGAGAGTTTTAACTGTGAATAACATTATCAATAAAATATGTTTCCACTAACGTGTAGGTTTATTCGGCAAAAATGTACTTCAAAAAGAGATTTCGTAGAATTTTTCAATTTGTTTTGAAAATTTCTAAAGCGACGCAATTCGCGTTGAAACGAGTGATTATTAGAATGTAACTAGGTGCTTGTTTTTTATATGAAGTAATTCCATGACATATTCCTAGAGTGTTTTGCTGCAAATAAGGAAATGAATTGTTGTCTGCTACAACTATGAATTATTTATAGTCTTTATTTTACCCAGCATGCAAGGAGTTAGGACACACTGATAGTGAGATGGTATTGTATGTACATCAGTCAGGTTGTATCACACAGTGAGATGGTATTATATGTACATCAGTCAGGTTGTATGTACATCAGTCAGGTTGTATCACACAGTGAGATGGTATTGTATGTACATCAGTCAGGTTGTACCACACAGTGAGATGGTATTGTATGTACATCAGTCAGGTTGTACCACACAGTGAGATGGTATTGTATGTACATCAGTCAGGTTGTATGTACATCAGTCAGGTTGTATCACACAGTGAGATGGTATTGTATGTACATCAGTCAGGTTGTATGTACATCAGTCAGGTTGTATCACACAGTGAGATGGTATTGTATGTACATCAGTCAGGTTGTATCACACAGTGAGATGGTATTGTATGTACATCAGTCAGGTTGTACCACACAGTGAGATGGTATTGTATGTACATCAGTCAGGTTGTATCACACAGTGAGATGGTATTGTATGTACATCAGTCAGGTTGTACCACACACTGAGATGGTATTGTATGTACATCAGTCAGGTTGTACCACACACTGAGATGGTATTGTATGTACATCAGTCAGGTTGTACCACACAGTGAGATGGTATTGTATGTACATCAGTCAGGTTGTATGCAATCGTCAAATGTGGCAATTTTGTGGCAATATCTGGCACACTTTAACGAAGACATTAAGGCTGTGTTTTTCTGTCCAGCATCCATTTAGAAGAATAGCAATTGGTTGTATCAATCTTTTCGTTTTGTGAACTGTCGCTTTTTTTTATTGAAAATTCAGTTTTCGTTTTTTTATCTGCATTTTATTTGACAGTGTTGTGCAATGGTTGACTGTATAGGATTTACATATGTTTATATCTCGCCCCAGTTACATTCTGTGGAGAAAATAAAAGTAATATGGATCTCGCTTTTAGCTGTCAATTTGAAGGATATATATGTTTTCCTAAGTAGTTTGTCTTCTGCTTGGTGATTGGTCCTCAGAGAGCTGAGTGTACTTGTCTCCTGATTTCTGATTGGTCTTCAGAGAGCTGAGTGTACATGTCTCCTGCTTCCTGATTGGTCCTCAGAGAGCTGAGTGTATGTGTCTCCTGCTTCCTGATTGGTAAAAAAGATTCAAAATGTCTTCGGACAGAAGCATCATTTGGTGTATGAGCAATCCTGTGGCATAAAAACATGTGAAAACAATTTAAAAATCTATATAGTGAGTAATATTTCCATTCTTTATAACATTTCCATAATAGTGAACATTGACACACTGCAGACCAGGACAGAATAAAGGGATTTGAATAAGTTACTTGCTATGTAGCGTTTCCCCCAATCCTATCTGTGCTGTTGCAACTATTCCTGTGTTATGTACCATTCTTGAATAAAATATTGTTTATACTAAGGACAGAATTCTTGGTGCGTATTTCAGGATAGACGTTTTGTAATAAATAGCGACTACAGACTGTATATATACATGTGTCAGAGATATATTTTATGATAATCAGTTATAGAAATATTCCAATAAATTGAAACCGATATTTAACTGCATTTTTTATTTGTTAATTACCTGTTTGAATATTTATTTACAAAATCACCAAAAGCTTAGTGAATGCTTGCGTGCGTTGACATATAAACGACAGTTAATTAGTGAATGCTTGCGTGCGTTGACATATAAACGACAGTTAATTAGTGAATGCTTGCGTGCGTTGACGTATAAACGACAGTTAATTAGTGGAATGAAAACACTTAAAGAGATTAAAATTGTTGATGTATCAATATATTATTGATATGCCATTTTTTGTGTGTGTTTTACGTTTATTTATCGTCGCTACCGGTTGCCCATATGAGCGACGCCACCTGAAGAGATTAGTCATTTTAGATTTTTGGAAGATAGTGCAATGATACAGACAGAGACCCATTCCAGAGTTTCCTCTGGTTCTTTTACGTGCACAGTGTAAAGCACCGACACGAGACCTTGGTTTAAAATCCCATCTGAAAGACTGTTAATTTTATTAGGGTCAGACGAGGGATCAATGTACCATTTGTAAATTGCTAATAAATATATTATTGACGCAGATCACTTTGAAATGGTGTATTTGTGTATTAGAGGAGGTGGGCGAGGGGCTCATACAGAAGTTGGGTGAGGGGGTCACAATTTGTACATCCTTAAAAAAGGGAAATGGATGGAAGCTAAAAGTGAATTTTATTTAATTAATTACTCGTAAATTGGTGAAATGCTCTATGTTAATCTTGTCTAGGTGTGTGTAATTGTTTATAGAATATATTCACATTTTGTATAATGTACAGATTTTGTAAAGCAAATGTATAGAGACAACATTGTATACAACAAGCATTTAAATGTGATTCAGTATCGATAATAAAATATCTTTAGCATTAGTACATGCAAAATATGCTTTGTAACTCTTCAAGTAAATTCTACCAATGAAAATACTATTATTGTTGTTATTTTTGATGTAACCCAGCTATCCACATCAGTCTACCTGCCACATCAGTCTACCTGCCACATCAGTCTACCTGCCACATCAGTCTACCTGCCACATTAGATTATCATTCAGTCTACCTGCCACATCAGTCTACCTGCCACATCAGTCTACCTGCCACATTAGATTATCATTCAGTCTACCTGCCACATCAGTCTACCTGCCACATCAGTCTACCTGCCACATCAGTCTACCTGCCACATCAGTCTACCTGCCACATTAGATTATCATTCAGTCTACCTGCCACATCAGTCTACCTGCCACATTAGATTATCATTCAGTCTACCTGCCACATCAGTCTACCTGCCACATTAGATTATCATTCAGTCTACCTGCCACATCAGTCTACCTGCCACATCAGTCTACCTGCCACATTAGATTATCATTCAGTCTACCTGCCACATCAGTCTACCTGCCACATTAGATTATCATTCAGTCTACCTGCCACATCAGTCTACCTGCCACATAAGATTATCATTCAGTCTACCTGCCACATCAGTCTACCTGCCACATCAGTCTACCTGCCACATTAGATTATCAGTCAGTGGTTATCAGTCAATCTACCTGCCACATTAGGTTATCATTCAGTCTACCTGCCACATCAGTCTACCTGCCACATCAGTCTACCTGCCACATTAGATTATCATTCAGTCTACCTGCCACATCAGTCTACCTGCCACATTAGATTATCATTCAGTCTACCTGCCACATCAGTCTACCTGCCACATCAGTCTACCTGCCACATTAGATTATCATTCAGTCTACCTGCCACATCAGTCTACCTGCCACATTAGATTATCATTCAGTCTACCTGCCACATCAGTCTACCTGCCACATCAGTCTACCTGCCACATTAGATTATCATTCAGTCTACCTGCCACATCAGTCTACCTGCCACATTAGATTATCATTCAGTCTACCTGCCACATCAGTCTACCTGCCACATGTTTGTAAGATTATCATTCAGTCTACCTGCCACATCAGTCTACCTGCCACATTAGATTATCAGTCAGTGGTTATCAGTCAATCTACCTGCCACATTAGGTTATCATTCAGTCTACCTGCCACATCAGTCTACCTGCCACATCAGTCTACCTGCCACATTAGATTATCATTCAGTCTACCTGCCACATCAGTCTACCTGCCACATCAGTCTACCTGCCACATTAGATTATCATTCAGTCTACCTGCCACATCAGTCTACCTGCCACATCAGTCTACCTGCCACATTAGATTATCATTCAGTCTACCTGCCACATCAGTCTACCTGCCACATTAGATTATCAGTCAGTGGTTATCAGTCGATCTACCTGCCACATTAGGTTATCATTCAGTCTACCTGCCACATTAGGTTATCAGTCAATCTACCTGCCACATTAGGTTATCAGTCAGTCTACCTGCCACATAAGATTATCATTCAGTCTACCTGCCACATTAGGTTGTCAGTCTACCTGCCACATTAGATTATCAGTCAGTCTACCTGCCATGTTAGGTTATCAGTGAGTCTACCTGCCACATTAGATTATCATTCAGTCTACCTGCCACATTAGATTATCAGTGAGTCTACCTGCCACATTAGATTATCATTCAGTCTACCTGCCACATTAGATTATCAGTCAGTCTACCTGCCACATTAGGTTATCAGTCAGTCTACCTGCCACATTAGATTATCATTCAGTCTACCTGCCACATTAGGTTGTCATACAGTCTACCTGCCACATTAGGTTATCATACAGTCGTCTACCTGCCACATTAGGTTATCATACAGTCTACCTGCCACATTAGGTTGTCAGTCAGTGGTTATCATTCAGTCTACCTACCACATTAGGTTATCATTCAGTCTACCTGCCACATTAGGTTATCATTCAGTCTACCTGCCACATTAGGTTATCAGTCAGTCTACCTGCCACATTAGATTATCAGTCAGTTGACCTGCCACATTAGATTATCAGTCAGTCTACCTGCCACATTAGATCATCAGTCAGTCTACCTGTCACAATAGGTTATCATTCAGTCTACCTGTCACATTAGGTTATCATTCAGTCTACCAGCCACATTAGATTCTCATTATGTCTACCTGCCACATTAGGTTATCATTCAGTATACCTGCCACATTAGGTTATCAGTCAGTCTACCTGCCACATTAGGTTACCAGTCTACCTGCCACATTAGGTTATCATTCAGTCTACCTGCCACATTAGGTCATCATTCAGTCTACCTGCCACATTAGGTTATCAGTCAGTCTACCTGCCATATAAGATTATCATTCAGTCTACCTGCCACATTAGATTATCAGTCAGCCTACCTGTCACATTAGGTTATCATTCAGTCTACCTGCCACATTAGATTATCATTCAGTCTACCTGCCACATTAGATCATCAATCAGTCTACCTGTCACAATAGGTTATCATTCAGTCTACCTGTCACATTAGGTTATCATTCAGTCTACCTGCCACATTAGATTCTCATTCAGTCTACCTGCCACACTAGGTTATCATTCAGTCTACCTGCCACATTAGATTATCAGTTAGTCTACCTGCCACATTAGATTATCATTCAGTCTATCTGCCACATTAGATTATCATTCAGTCTACCTGCCACATTAGATTATCATTCAGTCTACCTGTCACAATAGATTATCAGTCAGTCTACCTGCCATATTAGGTTATCAGTCAGTCTACCTGCCACATTAGGTTATCAGTCAGTCTACCTGCCACATTAGGTTATCAGTCTACCTGCCACATTAGGTTATAAGTCAGTCTATCTGCCACATTAGATTATCATTCAGTCTACTTGCCACATTAGGTTATAAGTCAGTCTATCTGCCACATTAGATTATCATTCAGTCTACTTGCCACATTAGGTTATCATTCAGTCTACCTGCCACATTAGATTATCATTCAGTCTACCTGCCACATAAGAGTATCAGTCTACCTGCCACATTAGATTGTCAGTCAGTCTACCTGCCACATTAGGTTGTCAGTCAGTCTACCTGCCACATTAGGTTATCAGTCAGTCAGTCTACCTGCCACATTAGGTAATCAGTCAGTTTACCTGCCACATTAGGTTATCAGTCTACCTGCCACATTAGATTATCATTCAGTCTACCTGCCACATACGATTAAGTCTACCTGCCACATTAGGTTATCAGTCAGTCAGTCTGCCTGCCACATTAGGTTATCAGTCAGTCTACCTGCCACATTAGATTATCAGTCAGTCTACCTGCCACATTAGGTTATCAGTCAGTCTACCTGCCACATTAGGTTATCAGTCAGTCTACCTGCCACATTAGGTTATCAGTCATTCAGTCTACCTGCCACATTAGATTATCATTCAGTCTACCTGTCACATTAGGTTATCATTCAGTCTACCTGCCACATTAGGTTATCATTCAGTCTACCTGCCACATTAGGTTATCAGTCAGTCTACCTGCCACATTAGATTATCATTCAGTCTACCTGCCACATTAGGTTATCAGTCAGTCTACCTGCCACATTAGGTTATCAGTCAGTCTACCTGCCACATTAGATTATCATTCAGTCTACCTGCCACATTAGATTATCAGTCAGTCTACCTGCCACATTAGATTATCAGTCAGTCTACCTGCCACATTAGGTTATCAGTCAGTCTACCTGCCACATTAGGTTGTCAGTCAGTCTACCTGCCACATTAGATTATCAGTCAGTCTACCTGCCACATTAGGTTGTCAGTCAGTCTACCTGCCACATTAGGTTATCAGTCAGTCTACCTGTCACATTAGATTATCATTCAGTATACCTGCCACATTAGATTATCGGTCAGTCTACCTGCCACATTAGATTATCAGTTAGTCTACCTGCCACATTAGGTTATCATTCAGTTTACCTGCCACATTAGGTTATCAGTCAGTCTATCTGCCACATTAGGTTATCAGTCAGTCTACCTGCCACATTAGATTATCAGTCAGTCTACCTGCCACATTAGGTTATCAGTCAGTCTACCTGCCACATTAGGTTATCAGTCGGTCTACCTACCACATTAGATTATCAGTCAGTCTACCTGCCACATTACGTTATCATTCAGTCTACCTGCCACATTAGGTTATCATTCAGTTTACCTGCCACATTAGGTTATCAGTCAGTCTACCTGCCACATTAGATTATCAGTCAGTCTACCTGCCACATTAGATTATCAGTCAGTCTACCTGCCACATTAGATTATCATTCAGTCTACATGCCACATTAGATTATCAGTCAGTCTACCTGCCACATTAGATTATCATGTAGTCTACCTGCCACATTAGGTTATCAGTCAGTCTACCTGCCACATTAGATTGTCAGTCAGTCTACCTGCCACATTAGATTATCATGTAGTCTACCTGCCACATTAGGTTATCATTAGATTGTCAGTCAGTCTACCTGCCACATTCTAGGCAGTCCGATTAGTGCAGTGGTTAGCATGTTCTCTTCTTACCAAACCAGATCGGACAGATGGGTTTTCTCCGGGTACTCCAGTTTCCTCCCACACGAATGACCACATATGCGCTTTCATCCGTGCCAACGAAAGTGATTAATATAAGTTGCTAGAACTTGCTTCGCAATCGTTGTAAAATAAAGTTTAAACTACCTGCCACATTATGCACTATATTATATGAAAATGGATTATTTGTGCTATATTATATGAAACATAGAGCATATATGCACTATATTATGCGAGACACGGATCATATATGCAATTTATTATATGAAACACGGGGCATATATGTACTATATTATATGAAACACGGAGCATATATGCACTATATTACATGAAACACGGAGCATATATGCGCTCTATTATATGAAACACGGAGAATATATGTGCTATATTACATGAAACACGGAGCATATATCACTATATTACATGAAACACGGAGCATATATGAACTATATTACATGAAACACGGAGCATATATGCACTATATTACATGAAACACGGAGCATATATGCACTATATTACATGAAACACGGAGCATATATGCACTATATTACATGAAACACGGAGCATATATGCGCTCTATTATATGAAACACGGAGCATATATGTGCTATATTACATGAAACACGGAGCATATATGCACTATATTACATGAAACACGGAGCATATATGCGCTCTATTATATGAAACACGGAGCATATATGTGCTATATTACATGAAACATGGAGCATATATGCGCTCTATTATATGAAACACGGAGCATATATGCACTATATTACATGAAACACGGAGCATATATGCACTATATTACATGAAACACGGAGCATATATGTACTATATTACATGAAACACGGAGCATATATGTACTATATTAAATGAAACACGGAGCATATATGCACTATATTAAATGAAACACGGAGCATATATGCACTATATTACATGAAACACGGAGCATATATATGCTATATTACATGAAACACGGGGCATATATGCGCTCTATTATATGACACACGGCGCATACTACTACACATGGTCGCTATTCAGGACACAGGATTGTATATAAACTGCCACTATGATAGTTGTGTTGTAAGAACACGTGAATTGTCTTCAAAAGTTAATTAATTATCATAGCCATTCATTAATGAACATCTTGTTATAAACATCAGCACGTTGGAAAGGCCATTATACGAATAGTGTGTGTCCCCCACGCTCATTATCCGAACCAGCAACAGTTTTCATTATTTTCATGACTTGCAGACACTTTACTCAAAGCGTCCATCAGCTCATGAACCTCGCCCATCGTTATGTCGCCTGTCTTCAGCCCAGCTTGTATCTCCTTCCACCAATGCTGTACTTTAGCCTGCGTCACATGACCCTTCTGTATCTCCGCCATTATATGCTCCACAAGGCTTCTGCTGCCATGTTCATGCGAGTGCCCGTCATCAGCTTCCCCGAGAGAGTCACTGACTTGATTGTTATGGCGCTTTATACGAGATCCAGTAATTATTGGTGTGATTTCTGCGAGCATAGATAGCAACCATTTCTTGCTCTCACCCGACTGTTTCACATTGTCTGAATCAAGAATAATAAACGAATTACAATAACTAGAGACTAGCACTCGGAGATATACAAATCCCCGTCGTCATGACCACGTGCCGGGACCGATTTCTCCAAAACTAGAACCACTTCCTCCTGTACCACACTCTATATATCCACAAAGTTTCATCAATATTCATCCACACCTTGTTGTTCCTGCCGACCGACAGACAGTCAGCCAGGAAGAACAGACAGACAGACAGACAGACAGACAGACAGACAGACAGACAGACAGACAGACAGACAGACAGACAGACAGACAGACAGACAGACAGACAGACAGACAGACAGACAGACAGACAGACAGACAGACAGACAGACAGACAGACAGACAGACAGACAGACAGACAGACAGACAGACAGACAGACAGACAGACAGACAGACAGACAGACAGACAGACAGACAGACAGACAGACAGACAGACAGACAGACAGACAGACAGACAGACAGACAGACAGACAGACAGACAGACAGACAGACAGACAGACAGACAGACAGACAGACAGACAGACAGACAGACAGACAGACAGACAGACGGACGGACGGACGGACGGACGGACGGACGGACGGACGGACAGACGGACGGGCGGGCGGACGGACAGACTAGAACAGAAAAGACAGACAGACCGTCAGGGAGGCAGTCAGAACAGAACAGAATAGAAAAGACAGACAGACAGACAGACAGACAGACAGACAGACAGACAGACAGACAGACAGACAGACAGACAGACAGACAGACAGACAGACAGACAGACAGACAGACAGACAGACAGACAGACAGACAGACAGACAGACAGACAGACAGACAGACAGACAGACAGACGGACGGACGGACGGACGGACGGACGGACGGACGGACAGACGGACGGGCGGGCGGACGGACAGACTAGAACAGAAAAGACAGACAGACCGTCAGGGAGGCAGTCAGAACAGAACAGAACAGAACAGAATAGAAGACAGACAGACAGACAGACAGACAGACAGACAGACAGACAGACAGACAGACAGACAGACAGACAGACAGACAGACAGACAGACAGACAGACAGACAGACAGACAGACAGACAGACAGACAGACAGACAGACAGACAGACAGACAGACAGACAGACAGACAGACAGACACACACACAGACAGACAGACAGACAGACAGACAGACAGACAGACAGACAGACAGACAGACAGACAGACAGACACACACACAGACACACAGACACACAGACACACAAACACACAGTCAGGGAGGCAGGCAGAATAGAACAGAAAAGGCAGACAGACAGTCAGTCAGTCAGTCAGGGAGGCAGGCAGCACAGAATAGACAGATAGACTGACGGACTAAACTGGATGATCACACAGACACAGGCACAGACAGACACTGACATTAAAAACATTAATTTGGGCAAGTATGTATATACACGTGTCTGACATAATGCACTGGGAGGTGAGTCTTATGTCTATTTATAGCGAGTTGTACGACAAAGTACATACTATCTACAGTATATGAGTCTACATTCTTCGTTTATTTAAATTGCGTCGTTGCTTCCCAGCCGTGTGCTTGCATCAGTTGTATGGGTCGTTGCTTCCCAGCCGTGTTCTTGCATCAGTTGCATGGGTCGTTGCTTCCTAGCCGTAGTTCTTGCACCAGTTGCATGGGTCGTTGCTTCCTAGCCGTGTTCTTGCACCAGTTGCATGGGGTCGTTGCTTCCCAGCCGTAGTTCTTGCATCAGTTGCATGGGGTCGTTGCTTCCCAGCCGTAGTTCTTGCATCAGTTGCATGGGGTCGTTGCTTCCCAGCCGTAGTTCTTGCATCAGTTGCATGGGTCGTTGCTTCCCAGCCGTGTTCTTGCATCCGTTGCATGGGTCGTTGCTTCCTAGCCGTAGTTCTTGCACCAGTTGCATGGGTCGTTGCTTCCTAGCCGTAGTTCTTGCATCAGTTGCATGGGTCGTTGCTTCCCAGCCGTAGTTCTTGCATCAGTTGCATGGGGTCGTTGCTTCCCAGCCGTAGTTCTTGCATCAGTTGCATGGGTCGTTGCTTCCTAGCCGTGTTCTTGCATCAGTTGCATGTGGTCGTTGCTTCCCAGCCGTGTTCTTGCATCAGTTGCATGGTGTCGTTGCTTCCCAGCCGTGTTCTTGCATCAGTTGCATGGGTCGTTGCTTCCCAGCCGTGTTCTTGCATCAGTTGCATGAGTCGTTGCTTCCCAGCCGTAGTTCTTGCATCAGTTGCATGGGTCGTTGCTTCCTAGCCGTAGTTCTTGCATCAGTTGCATGAGTCGTTGCTTCCCAGCCGTAGTTCTTGCATCAGTTGCATGGGTCGTTGCTTCCTAGCCGTGTTCTTGCATCAGTTGCATGGGGTCGTTGCTTCCCAGCCGTGTTCTTGCATCAGTTGCATTGGGGTCGTTGCTTCCAAGCCGTGTTCTTGCATCAGTTGCATGGGTCGTTGCTTCCCAGCCGTAGTTCTTGCATCAGTTGCATGGTGTCGTTGCTTCCCAGCCGTGTTCTTGCATCAGTTGCATGGGTTGTTGCTTCCCAGCCGTAGTTCTTGCATCAGTTGCATGGGTCGTTGCTACCCAGCCGTAGTTCTTGCATCAGTTGCATGAGTCGTTGCTTCCCAGCCGTGTTCTTGCATCAGTTACATGGGTCGACTGTTGGATGCTGAATGATCATAGCAACTAAGGATTGTGACGTGCAAACGTGAATGTCAAACAGAGGCCGACAGAGTACACAAACAATCAATCCTGACGACTAGATTCACACGGCCAACAGATCAACATTTTCCTGTTCTCGTTTTAAAATTGAAATCCTGGATACAAAGTTCTATAATATCATGCATTGTCATACCTCACATGACTACCCCATGCAAAATTGTCCATACCCGAGCGGGTGACATTTGCAATGAGACTGTCTCATGGCAATGTCTAACCTCTGAATAGCCTCGTTCGGAACAAAATCACGTTACTCGGAATTTACCGTTTAATTTCAATGTGAGTTTATTTCTTATGCCAACATCTTAAACAAACACAACTACTAGACATTACCTCATAAAACGGTCATTTTAATAATTAGAACTATATCTTCTTCTTCTTGGTGATTTCGGCACTCCCTCAATATTGAGGATTATGTGTGGTCGCTTGTGAATTTTGAGATGATGATATTTACAATGATTAATTAACAACTAAGTGAATGTCCAAAGACAGATATACTACAGTGATTGTTTAAGATGTTGTACATAGAGTGAATGCTTTAGATCATGGTTGGGAGGGCATTTACGGGGATAAGTGCTTTAAAGCCATCAACTGTTATTGCTTCATGTGCGGCAATGGGTAACAAGTTCCATTGGATGACGGTTCTTGGATAAAAAGAGAATTTGTATGAATCTTTGTTGACAGGGATGTGTTTATAATGAGTGTAGGACAAAACACCCCCCGGACTAAACACCCCCGCTCATTTTTGTATAGGTGGACAAAACACCCCTCATCATTTTTACAAGGTGGTCAAAACACCCCCTACGGTTTTTACAAGGCGGACAAAACACCCCCTACGGTTTTTACAAGGCGGACAAAACACCCCCTACGGTTTTTACAAGGTGGACAAAACACCCCCTACGGTTTTTACAAGGTGGACAAAACACCCCTTAACTAAAACACCTCCTAATAATGAGGTTACAATAATGACAAAATATTTTTCAATATTTTATTTTTTATTTTATTACACATGTTTAATTTACACAGAAAATAAAACATTCAAATTGATTTACATAACAGAATAAGATATCAGTTTTCAACTGATTGTCAAATTAACTTTGAAGTATTTAATCAATATTAATTGCTTACAAAGTGTTACCTTAAAATTGACAATCAGTTGAGTTTCAACACCTAAAGACCAATTTTACATTAACATTATATTTCATTATATTTCATTATATTTCATTACCAAAGACAATTTAAATTTATTCAATATAAGCTACACTTAGCACATAGTTTTTAGCACCTAAAAAATGTTTTGTCCAGTTTAATGCAGTCTGATGCACTGTCCCATGGTGTGCAGAAACTGGGCCAGAGTCTTCTGTCCGTTGTTGAATTGAAGGCACAATGTCTTAAGGCGCTTCTGGTGTACGAGAGTGTTTTTTCTTTTTCTCTTGGGAGCTGGTTGCCCCTGCTGGTTACTGTACACTTCTGTTTCTACCAGTGCGGCGTCCCTCTGTAAGCACTGGATTACAGTCCACAGTGATGGGTTGTTATGGCCAACCAAATGCTTGAAACCATTATTCCATGACTAGCACATATTATTAGTGCGATGCTGGTCTGTCACTGTGGCGTCATGAACATTCCAGATCTGAGGTGGAAACCGTGGAGTTGTTCGCCGGAACCTCATTCTTCCTTCCTCACCAACCACAGCTCTGTAATTTCCGGACACATACGTTCCGTCGAAATACTCGATCAGCCCGTTGAGATTTTCTGGCGCAGTTTCCTTCAGGATTCTCATTCCCTCTTTGACCCGGTCGACTGGAAGGAACGCCAGGGTATCAAGCATCCCACATAAGATGCGAACTTCTTCATCTGACTTGTAGATATTCTGAAGACCCTCGGACTGGACACGTCTCCATGTTGACTGAGTGAGGTGGTAGAAACATCCCTGTATATGAATATTTGCCGAGATGACAGCCCTTACTGCGCTGTGTATGGCGACCTCGTAGTCTGCGACAATGCGGTTGGGGTTAGGACGGATGTCCTTTCTCAGGCAGGCGTCTAGGAGGGCGGTGAGGCACTCTTCATACACCTCCTGATGTTTGGATGGCGGCAGCGCGTAGGCAGCAGACACACATGTTTCTCCAGAGGAACACGGATGCAGAACAGCTGAGGGAACTGAGAGGGCGCTGTGGAGTGGGTTCCATCCATGAACCATGTATCAGCGTTTTCGAGGAGTTCAAATCCATCACCGCTTGCGAACACCAGTAGCCTCTGATGTCTGGATCCGTTGTCGTAGATTAGGAATGACCCGTCCCCTCGCATAGTGGTGTATTCCTCTGGTAGTGGGTATGGGATGTCCTGTCTGGTTGCTGGCTCTGAGGGTGCTGTTCGACGTTTCGCCCGACGTACGACTCTCTTCAGGGAATCGACCCTGCCAGCCGCAGATGCTACCTCCTTAGGCACGGTGGCTAGTTTGTCTGTAACAATCTGCCCAGGTTTCCCTCTGTTGGCCTGGACGGTAGCCTTGATTTCGGACTTCACCTTCATGGCAGCGATGGTGAACAGATCAGCCTCATGGTTGTGCTCTGTTGTAGACTTCACCTCTGTAGCAGCACAATCAGTTGTGAGTGCACCTTTGCACTGTTTGCTTGAGCGATGAGTACACTCCCACCGAACTGTTGTGTTCGACTCTTTCTTCTTAGTGTACGCATACCCTGCATAGCAGAGTTTTCTAGAGCCTTTATTACTTGTTATGAATTCCATATTTGCAGTTGCAATGATGGAACAGAAGATATGTTTCTTGCAATATCAATTGGCAACCTTAATTAATTATTAATCTTTATATAACAGACATTTTGTGCAGTTTGCATCTTTTTGCAGTTTGCATTTCGCAGTTTTATGTGTAAAAATAATATAATTGGCAATAACCATTCATATTATTCTATGATATCAGTTATACATGATAACAGCTAATCAAGGAATTCCAACAATAAAAAACTTCCTAATTAACATTAGCAGAAAAAAAGAAACCATAGGGGTGTTTTGTCCACCTTGTAAAAACCGTAGGGGGTGCTTTGTCCACCTTGTAAAAACCGTAGGGGGTGCTTTGTCCGCCTTGTAAAAACCGTAGGGGGTGTTTTGTCCACCTTGTAAAAACCGTAGGGGGTGCTTTGTCCGCCTTGTAAAAACCGTAGGGGGTGTTTTGACCACCTTGTAAAAATGATGAGGGGTGTTTTGTCCACCTATACAAAAATGAGCGGGGGGGTGTTTAGTCCGGGGGGTGTTTTGTCCGGCTCCCGTTTATAATAGGGATGGCAACGAATGTTCGAATATTCGAATATTCGTTCGAACGTCCGAATATTCGAATATTAAAACCATATTCGAATATAATATAAATATAAATTTAAATCAAATTTTAATCAATTGCAGTTAAATCATAACTTAAAAGGACATATATGTTTCTTTAAATTTCAATCAATTAAATTTCGAAAACAAAGAATGACCCAATGCGTGCCAGAAGGTGAGAAATGTCATCGCGATTTGGCTCCAAATAACAAAGGAGGGTGATGACATGTTGTTCACACCTTACAGGGGCCACTAATTGATTAATGCAGTATATTTGACGGGACACAAACTGAGAAGCATTTGTTTTACAGGTACTAACTGTATATATATATCGTGGAAATCGAAAGTTGGAGCAATTTGCGAATATTCGAATATTCGTTCGGTAGATCATCCGAATATTCGAATATCACAATCACCATTCGTTGCCATCCCTAGTTTATAACAATATGGGTTTGTGTGTCTGGTTATGTTGTCTACGGGTATCAAAAGGTTTATGGGAATGTTTACAGCTATTATTTGGTGTATTATTTTATAGAAGAGAATCAATCTGTATCTAACTCTGCGTGTCTCAAGTGTTGGCCAGTTTAGGATGTCGATCATTTCGGAGACTGAACTAGTGTATCGGTTGGTAACGAATCTGGCATATCACGTAGCTACTATTATATTCCAGTCAATCTAGATATTAGAGTGGTGGAACCTATGCTCAGCGTTTATATGGGGAACTTAAGACTTCAGGGCATCTATGCACGGTGTAGGCCTACTTGTTATTTTTTATTTATCCACCATGACTTGTTGAATATCTTATTTTGATATAGGACATCATTGAATAAAACACTTATTGGTCTTAATCAGAGATGGTATAGAAACTATTTTTCGGGTTAGGTGTATATTTTTTAAATTCAGATAGCTACCTGAATTGCTCATACACCGTATCAGATTCAGTGGAAATATTCTCCCAATGATTTGCTTGTTTATATTCGTCTGCTGGACCAGTCACGTGACAGTTGCATCAGCCTACCGATACACTCAACGGAATGCTATTGAACCAAGCCTCAGTTCTGTCAGCGAAATTAGCCTAGCACTATATAAATATTTTAAATACGGATGAAAATGGAAAATACGCCGAGCATAGGAATACGCCGAGCATAGGTTCCACCACTCTAGGTTCAAACTAATTGCAAAAGTTGATATTTTCATACTGAATGAAAGCTCATATGCACATTAGTCATGCAAAAAAGTTGCACTATACAGATGGAGCTAAAAATGGAAAAAGGTTGGGGTGAATTATTGCAAAATCTTAAAATTCAAAGACGGCAAACAAAGCCCACCATACCGAATAATCTTCAATCTCCCTAAGTTTGCACGCGGGATATTGAAAATAAACACGGAAGTGGACCCGTGAATAAGCCGCATTGTTGTGGAATAAGAAGAGGGTAGGTTGAAATGTAGTTTATTTTATTTTACTGTGAAAGAAGCAAAACATTAACAAGTCATTGATATACAAATTTAACACTTGCTAAGTATAATGTGTTTTCGCGACAATTGTTGCAATTTGGATTGACCTTTCATTTGCTATAAACTGTGGTATGTTGAAACAGATGCCAAGTATTCATTTTTAAACCATGTGAATTTCATCATCACCTTATTTGTACACGAATATAATCGTTATTCACCATAAACATTGTGAATTAATAAAGATGCTGCTATTTTTTCCAGAACACTACGGAAGCGTATATATGCCACATTTACACATTTTGTTTTCATCCCACAAGCGTCGATAGCTTGATCCGCATGCCAAATTCTGGCAACGAACGATGTAATTTTATTTAAAGTCGCCACCGCATAAAGCATTTGGGCGACTAAATTATCTAAGGTGATTAAAGAGGTCTAAAAATAGTTAATAAACTATTAAAATTACAATACTATGTTGTTTAGAGGGCTATGTGGGTTGCATTAATCTCAGCGTGTGTTCGGTTTTCATATCTTCCACCCCCGCTCGCACACTATTGTGTACCAACGGGGGTCGGAGGTAGACCGGGTGAAGAAATTACCCGGTGCAATTACTAATTATAAGAAGATTTAGACATAAGTTGGTTAGTAAATCGTTTGTTAGTCCGTTCTATAGCCGATTTATACCGTATGTCCTTGGTGAGATAAAAACCGTACAAATATTTGATTCTAAGTAGCATTCAAACCCGTGTAGAAGATAGCAAGGACACACACTAGATTTTTGAAATGTGTGTCCTAAACAAAATGAACAAGAAGTTAGAAGGAGTGAACCAATGAGATGGATGTATGGAACTCTGATTGATCCAAAAATTAAATAATAAATAGTTTAACCATAACAGCAGATAGATAATATAGAGACAAGTTTGACCTTAATTAGGGATCCTGGGGTATATTTTTATATCAGCATATCCCATCACCAAAATATATTTAGAGTAGGTGATTTATAATGGGTTGCATAAGGTAGAGAGATAGATTTAATAAAATAGTAAGAAGGTAGGACACTGTCTGTCAGGAGAAAGTCAACAGCTCATATGTGTGACCTTCATATATCCCAAGATCCCTAATAAGACATAGTCAAACCTGCAACATATGGACTGCGTGTCACGTTGGGGGTTGTACTGCGCGTCACGTTGGGGGTTGTACTGCGTGTCACGTTGAGGGTTGTACTGCGCGTCACGTTGGGGGTTGTACTGCGTGTCACGTTGGGGGTTGTACTGCGTGTCACGTTGGGGGTTGTACTGCGTGTCACGTTGAGGGTTGTACTGCGTGTCACGTTGGGGGTTGTACTGCGCGTCACGTTGGGGGTTGTACGCGTGTCACGTTGAGGGTTTGTAAACTGCGTGTCACGTTGTGGGGTTTGTACATGCGTGTCCACGTGTTGGGGTTGTACTGCGTGTCCACGTTTGGGTTGTACTGCGTGTCCTTTGGGGGTTGGTACTGCGTGTCACGTTGGGGGTTGTACTGCGTGTCACGTTGGGGGTTGTACTGCGTGTCACGTTGGGGGTTGTACTAATAAATATCCATAAAGATATTGCTACGAAAATTAAAAGTAAGACCTAATGGCAAATAGTTAGCTAGTCGCACGAACCGGTATGAAAATAGCAGGTGCTCCTGAGCAAAGAAGAACGAGCGCTCAGGAATGTGCACTGACTGACCTCTGTAAATGTAAACAAACAATTGAGAATTTTACGTTCGCGCGAACGAGAAAGAGATATGGCAGGTGCCCGTTTACCTTGTATAGTGCACAGCAGTATCGAGGTAGCTACGAAGATTAAAATTCATGGACTATCTTAATATGTATCTGTACTAAGATATTTAGTTGATTGATCCCAAGTACATATAGTTACTACCAGTAATACAGATATATAACTGGTAGTAAAATAGCTTCCATAGTTATGGAAAATGTCAACAGGATAGAGAACTTCACATATCACAAACGACTAAACCGTTAGAGGTATCAGCCTACTATGATGTTTGGTCAACTTTTTTAACATATATAAGTATCACCAAACTAAACTATCATGGGTTGCCCCTAAAAATATTTACATAAAACTAATTCCATAGTAGGTTGTACAATGTGTGATATGTGTACCAAAAAAATAATACCCCCCTATATACCCCCGTGTACTGGGATCATAAAAATTACATCTAAAAAAGGCGGCTTAACCCCTGAGTGACAACGTTTAAAAATAATGTGGTAAAATACACTTCCGTACAAACAACGGTCACCTTCGTAGGGCCTTTTAAAATTACATTTTAAGTATAAAAAACTATCAGATCTTGGCTATTTACAATAAAACTTAGTCACACAGGGGAATGCCAAACTAATAAAAATTAGCGATCGCTCGCGAGACGAAGATTTCATGACAGGAGTACCGGTTCCGTTGTTTACTCGGTGATTTCGGAGAACGACCGACCGCACGCAGTAATTGCTCATCACTACTCAGCCGGCCAGGTTACTCATGCGACTTGAGGGTGTCTGATGACCTTAATTAAAGTTGAGGATGTTGTAGGGTGTCCTTGTTTGTTTTAAGTTTGTTGTTAAGCTTATTCATAACTTATGTATATTTATAGGTTAAGTTTTACAGTCTAATACCTATTGAAGTGTTATTAAGAGTAATGAAGAATTGTTAGAAAAGACATAAATTTGGGCTAATGACTAGTGTCATAGCATTTGAGCTTCAGTTGTAGAATTGCTGAGAATTACTTCTTGAAGTTGATCAAACTTTGTTAACATAATGTTGACTTTAATAAAGAACACTAAAAACTCTAGATAATTTAATCAGATGATCATTAGATCATTGATAGAAATTACACAATTTTGCCATATGGCTGCAGATAGAAATATCTGTAAATAGAAATGTCCAACTGCATATTGAAACTTCAGATGGCATTTTTTCCAAATACTGTGTTGATATAACAACTATGTGGTAGATAGTCTACAGGATAGTAGGTTCAGTGTACCAAGGTGTATGAAAATAGTAATATCCATGTATGGTAGTGGAATTTACCAAATTACTATGGAAAATTTGTGATTTTGGATATTTCCTTGTGCCATAGGAGAAGGGCCTCAAGGTGAATACTGACAGGGCGTGGTCAGAATAATAGTTCTGTCCAAGTCAATAACATGTTAATGTTACTAGTAATGTAGAGAAGTCTTTAAAAAATTAAATTACAACCACCAGAAATTTGGTAATTTTTGGCCCGAATTTACAGAAATTAGACATTTGGGCTAATGACTAGTGTCGTAGCATTTGAGCTTCAGTTTTAGAATTACTGAAGATTACTTCTTGAAGTTGATCAAGCTTTGTTAACATAATGTTGACTTTAATAAAAAACACTAAAATCTCTAGATAATTTAATCAGATGATCATTAGATCATTGATAGAAATTACACAATTTTGCCGTATGGCTGCACAGAGTCGGTAAATAGAAATGTCCAACTGCATATTGACACTTCAGATGGCATTTTTTCCAAATACTGTGTTGATATAACAACTATGTGGTAGATAGTCTACAGGATAGTAGGTTCAATATACCAAGGTGTATGAAAATAGTAATATCCATGTATGGTAGTGGAATTTACCAAATTACTATGGAAAATTTGTGGTTTAGGATATTTCCTTGTGCCATAGGAGGAGGGCCTCTAGGTGAATACTGACAGGGCGTGGTCAGAATAATAGTTCTGTCCAAGTCAATAACATGTTAATGTTACTAGTGATATAGAGAAGTCTTTAAAAAATTAAATTACAACCACCAGAAATTTGGTAATTTTTGGCCCGAATTTACAGAAATTAGACATTTCTGTCGTACTTTATTATGTAGGAAAGTTAGGGCCTCAATTCAACCACCTGGTCAAGTTGAGTGTCCTAACAAGATGAATGAGGTAGATAATTACATGACCTTAACTTAGGAACTTGAGTATCTAATGAAGCATACTCATGTACAAGAATATTTAGGTTTTAGATGAATATGTAGTTGTTGAGACTATACCAGGATGGTAATCCGCTCCAGCTAAACATATTTAAAATTTTCAGATAAATTTGTTTGTATATATTGTACTAAGGGTGTGATATTGATGTACTTAGAGTTCGAAATAGAACTTTACATGTAGATTATGAATATAGATCCTTGAATTTTTATTTTGACTTTGAAATTGACCAAAAACCGGCCAAAATTGTACAAATTAAGCATTTCGCTTATGACATAGCATAAGGGCCTCAATTTGAATATTGGTGGATCAAAGAAAATGTTGATGTTTATTTTGGATAAACAACAATATGAAGTTACTAGAAAGTTATAAATATATAGGATTTATCAATCCTTGTTACAAAAAAAAATTTAGATGAAAATTTCCAGAATTTACCATTGTATTGAAGTGATCTTGTAGATCACTACCAATACAATTTAAACTAGCTTTATTTAGTTTTAGAGTTTCTTAGTCACAAAACACCGGCAGTATGGGCTTTACCCGGCAGTCATACTACCAATCCGGGTAATTTGGACCAGGGGCTCTGGGTCCCAATTTAAATTTCTCAGACAAGTATGTTCCCATATACATGTTTACAAGCTTAATCGCTTGGGGATTTTCAAATAATGATTTGCTAAATACTATTGTTTTCTATGTAAATGGTCACAGGGGGTAAAGGCGATTATGGATAGCTAAGGTAAGCTTAGCTATAAGGTAAAAAAAGAATTAGTAAAACAGGAGGGTCACTAATTTAGATGATATAGGTTGTATATAGCAAAGTAATAGCTATTTATGAGCTATTGGTTTGACAGGGGCATAGCCAGAAATCTGTCTTAATAGTTTAGTTTGGGAGGTAGAGACGGTTTGTATGGATTTGGATTTTCCAGGTTGTTGTGGATTGTCCCACATTGGTTTACTTATTCCAATGATGTAGAAATGAAGTTATTGTGATGTTTAAACCACCAGTGTTTATGAAACTTACAATACTGAGTTGCAAGTGATGTTAACTCAAAAAGTCAACAATTGTATATTATACACTGATATAATATTGTATATATTTTATAACACCATACATAGATGTGACGTGGTGTTTTTTGGTTGCTTAGTGTACATTAGACACTGGTAATATGTATATTAATAGGTTGTGTCCATTAGACATTGAGTTGGTAGATTGTACCAAGTTTCATCTGAGTAGATGAATAATTAGAAGATACTCAGTGATTTGTACATCGGTCTGTAAAAGCGATCGAGTTAAGTATATTGGGATACGAAAGCAGGTTTTGTGCTCGTATTGGCCCGTACGGAGCCCCTAAGATGAAATTTAAGTAAACTCTTTCATCTGGGGTCGGAAATTACTCATCTCAGGTGAGAAGCCTGCAATGGAATTGCTTTTCGAAAGGGGCTCCGGTTGGGCCAATAACAGCACTACAGAAGGGTAAATTTATCCACAAACAACCTGGAGAGATATGGGATCCTTGTCTGAGCTTAATAACTGCAAATGTCCTCTAAATTTTGTCGGACATCTGACAGTCTAGGATGTACGTTTCCAGAGCTTTAAATACTGAGGTGCGGACAGCCTTGCTAGGGTCGAGTATTTTTTCAATTGAGAAAGTTTTATCGACCCCGGCAACTGCCGCCCGCAAGACAGCCCGATGGGTCTCGAGATCGCAACAGTCCAGCAGAAAATGTTCAGTAGTGTATCTGACATCGCACTTGGGACAAACCGGATCTAGCTTAAGTATATATTGTCCCAGGTTTCCTGGTAACAGGTTTGTCCCAAGTCTCAGCCGAGTGATGCACTTATCTATTCTTGAAGACCTAGAGTATTGCACCGGACGGCTGAACCCCACGGAGCTCCTTTTGTATGTATGTTTGAAAGGCCTATCCAGGAGTGACCGGCCCCAACGTACCTTGCTGCTATTTTTTCCAGAACACTACGGAAGCGTATATATGCCACATTTACACATTTTGTTTTCATCCCACAAGCGTCGATAGCTTGATCCGCACGCCAAATTCTGGCAATATTCAATCTATTCTATTTATACCTGTTATTTTCTTCTTCAATAATGTTATCCATCGCCGACGGCAGAATACTATATATTGAAGGTGTACACGAAACCGGCTAGCAGTTCATTTGGAGCCATAGCCATTAAGTCATATTTAAATGTTACTTGGGAATATATAGAATTGTTTCTTGGTGACACTGTTTGTGTTTATAGTGTCCATTTGCACATTCACTACAAGCAAAACTTAAGCTGACTTCGTTTATTGGCTGTCACAATAGTTTCAATAACGGCAACTTCTACGACTTGCTGGTGACAGAGTACGATGAGAATTATATATATTTCTCAAACCTGATATAGGAGTGGTTTATGCAATACAAATCACCGTCGAAACATTGTATGCACATACATAATAGTACAAACATGGCCCGAATAAGACAGTGTCACTGAGCAAGAAAAGTCCAGCGTCAATTTAATAAGCTAATAGCATTCATCACTATCGAACTAAACTAGATTAGCAGTATAAACATTGTTCGCCATTATGAGACAATGTTTTTTATTAACATTATTGATATCACCATTTCAATTTCATGATATCACCTATCCGACAAATAAATTGGCGATATCATTTAATCAAACTGTACTGAATATGTGATATTATCTACTCGGTTAGGTGGTGCCACATATTATGAATGGTAATACCACTTAAGCTAAACATATATACGGCTCCCTATATGAGACAATGTGTCAATCTCAAGATATACACAGGACACTTAGTGTGTACATCTTTACTTTAACTATTACCGGTTACAAGCACACTGGTCACTATGGTGGATGTCACTGCCAGATAACATGGAAATGAACAATGCTATGCAGCACGTGTCTATTACAGAGTATAAAACCAGTAGGCAGCACATGGACGTTGGTAAAGCTTGATCTGCCCGAGACAGTAAAAGACACTAGATAAGTGTTGACATTTCCTCTCCTTTTGATGAGACAGATGCAGCGTTGAGAAATTTTGAAATAGGAGTTACTGCGGGTGACAAAGTAAATGTAGACAAGGCAAAGGCAATTGGAGAAGCAATAGTGAAAGATATGGTTGGGAAATCTTCAGAGGAATACACATTTATAAGGTCTAGGCACACATAACGCTAAATGACAAAACACATTGTTAAGTTGACAGGTGAAACAGTAGACACTTAATCTCAACTACTCTTTCAAAGATTAAAGGCAGATGCTGAAGATATGTCAACACTATTTAAGTATGAGCTCAGTAGCCTCCCATCAGCTTTGCTTAAAAACAATGGACTACCTCGAGTACTCCAGAGATAAGTCTAGCGGGCGCTATTTGAGTACTTGGAGCTATTTGAGTACTTGGAGACTGCATCGATGAAAAGGAACAATCTGATGCACAGACTTGTTAAGTGGTAGGTGCCTTACTACAAAATATTCCCTCGCAAAAGAATTAAACATTTGGTGATTTTTGTCAGCAATATCACACTTATCAATAAAAAAACTACAAAAAGGTCACTGTAGTGTTGTGTTTTTTTGAAGCTCCCACGAACCATCTATAAAACTTACCAATTACAGGCGAAGACATGGAGTAGTTTGAACTGTATTAAATTCGCATACAAGATACCTTTCAAATCAAAGAATGGTGTATATATGTAACCGTGTGGATTTTAACACTTTGAGTGCATTGGGGTAAATTGTATTATAATGACACTTATAATGACACTAGAGTTGTGTCCCTTGTTTTCACGAGATTTTTTAGTGAACACAATATAGTCTGACATGGCGGATAAGATGTATTGGTAGTTTTTAATAAAAGATCAGGATGTACTTGTAACGACATAATAACACCACAGTGAGAGGGTGTAGTGTGTGTGGCCAGTGGATAGATTCATCTCCACAATATGGGTCAGTGGTCCGTGACAGTTCATGTCAGTTTGTAAAGTACAGTAAACACTATAAACAGTCATCTTTGGTTGGTCAAGTTATTTAGCCCTACAGTTCAGGACATGAAACGAACCTCGACACCCCTAGACCCAATACATGCCTTAAGCCGAACGGACACGGGGATACAAATGGCGTCCAACGAAGTTTCCAAGGACTTGGGGGCAGCCATATATTTTTTAAATATTAATATAGTGACGTCAGTGTTTTAACAGTTTAAAAATATCAAAGTGAAGATACGGTACCAGTTGGAATATCGGTGCAGCAAATCATCTTCTTATATTTCGTGTTACAATGTCGTACATCGTGTCACAAGAACAATGTTTATATATACAGTGTTACAATAGCACACACTGTTCGGGGATGCGTAGAGTCTGCAGCAGCCGAGCGACTAGTGAGATTATGAGATCCCGCATCATTAGTTGCACAGAGCTCCAGATATTCAACAAGACGGTCAGCAGCAAAGTAACATTAGATTGAACAGTGAATACTAGTGACAGTGATTCATTTGGAGAATCGAGACTTGGAATTCTAGTGAATAAGAACAGTTGGTTGGGTTTATGTTCTATTTATAAGTGAAAGTCCATAGTGGTCCTGTCATCTGAGTTCGTAAGTACACACCTATTACTTCATAAATTGCAGTTATGAAACTAGCTGGCATTTTTATAGTATTATTTGTATATAAGTGTTCTTAAATTCTTAATACCATGCCAGATGAGTAAATAACAGCAGTTTATGATTTTATTCTACTGTGTGATCTAATGTAGGCCCTAATGTGTAAGAAAGCAAACCACTGCATGCACTTAAAATAGCATTCTGGTAAAGGGATCCTAATATTTCTGTCTGAAATAAGTACTGATCTTATTTACTATCTTCTCAGTCTATTCTTTCCTATCTCAAATATGGTGAACACATCTGCCATTTGGAGTAACAGTTGGGTTAGAATTAAGCTACTTGCATACATGTACAGGTGTTTGTTTACATTCCTGTATTAGGTAGGCCAGTGTTTGTCTTTGTTTACATTCCTGTATTATGTAGGTCAGTGTTTGTGTTTGTTTACATTCCTGTATTAGGTAGGCCAGTGTTTGTCTTTGTTTATGTCACATGATGAAATGTTAATGTTTTATATTCACGCGGACCATAACTTGTAATATAAATAAATACCATCAACTACCACTTGTCCCTGTGATTCTCTTTAGATCATTACCATATGTCCCGTTATTTTTGTTCTTCCCACTTATCCTCAACTCCGATAGCCTATACTCTAACTGTTACTAACCCGGCACATGTAACTCGATCTACCATGTTCGGATACATTGTGCAATGCTTTCTTGCACTTGTTATCTCGACGTTGTTGGGTCGAGTTACGATCACAATAAATATCTATGATATATATGAATAACTGTGTTGTTTCAGGTTAGTTACGTTTATTATCTCGTTATAGGTATCTTTATAACATACTTACTGTGACTGGGACATGTAAGAACTATGTGTTTATCAACTGTGCATTTCTTCACCATATATGTACATAGCCTGGTGTATCTTATACATTTTGTAATACCTTGTGCAATGCTTTGTTGCACTTGTTATCTCGACGTTGTTGGGTCGAGTTACGATGACAATAAATATCTATGATATATATGAATACCTGTGTTGTTTCAGTTTTCTACCCAGCATACCCACAGCGGACCCTCAATAAATGTATGCCGACTGGGCTACGTCGACATTTACATTCCTGTGTTATGTAGGTCAGTGTTTGTGTTTGTTTACATTCCTGTATTAGGTAGGTCAGTGTTTGTGTTTGTTTACATTCCTGTGTTATGTAGGTCAGTGTTTGTTTACATTCCTGTATTAGGTAGGCCTGTGTTTGTGTTTGTTTACATTCCTGTGTTATGTAGGTCAGTGTTTGTGTTTGTTTACATTCCTGTATTAGGTAGGTCAGTGTTTGTGTTTGTTTACATTCCTGTATTAGGTAGGTCAGTGTTTGTGTTTGTTTACATTCCTGTGTTAGGTAGGTCAGTGTTTGTGTTTGTTTACATTCCTGTGTTATGTAGGTCAGTGTTTGTGTTTGTTTACATTCCTGTGTTATGTAGGTCAGTGTTTGTGTTTGTTTACATTCCTGTATTAGGTAGGTCAGTGTTCGTGTTTGTTTACATTCCTGTATTAGGTAGGTCAGTGTTTGTGTTTGTTTACATTCCTGTATTAGGTAGGTCAGTGTTTGTGTTTGTTTACATTCCTGTATTAGGTAGGTCAGTGTTTGTTTACATTCCTGTATTAGGTAGGTCAGTGTTTGTGTTTGTTTACATTCCTGTATTAGATAGGCCAGTGTTTGTGTTTGTTTACATTCCTGTATTAGGTAGGTCAGTGTTTGTGTTGAGATTTGACTTGTAGACTTGCTCATTAGTGGTTTGTCAGTGGATTATCAGCTGGACAGGTGATATATTAGCCATTGCCAGTGTTTTACCTTAAAACTGGACCTACGGAGTAAACTATTCCGATAAATATTCAACATTTTCCCGGTTTGTTTTGCATTTTCTGTTTGGGGAACTACTTTATCAATATTGAATTCATTCGCTGCATACATAATTGACCAGCTGAGACGATTCATGGTTTTCATTGGTTGACTTACATGACGTTGCTCTAAATCTGGTTTTACCCCAGCTAAAGTTAGTAGTAATTAGGACACACGTGACTTTACATGACCTCTATCTATCTATCTTCCGATAATTTCGAACCCCTCGCGGGGACGTAGACATGTTGCGCGTCAAAAACCGCAAAGAAGTTAAAAGTATGAGTAGTTAAAAGTATAATTTAAGAAAGTAATGGAAATAAGTTGTGGTAAAAGTTTAAAAGCAGCTGCGCAGAACAACTAGGGACTGGCATGATCAATATGGCAAACTGCTGTATTGAATTGCTCTATGGTAGGGAGATGGACAATGTCAGGAGAGAGATGGTTCCAATGGTAGATTGTTCTTGGAAAAAAGGAAAACTTGTAGTAGTCTGTAGTTGCTGTAATTAACCTATAGCTTAAGGAATGGCAATGACGAGCAGGACGGGAGAGGGGAACTAGGTACTTTTCAATGGGAATAGCAACAAGATTATTATGAATTTGATAGGTCTTCTTTGTTTAAACAGCACTTATACATATTGTCAATACGCCGTTGATCTAGTCTGCGTAGATTTAGGGAATGTAGCATGTCTGTAACACTAGAGGTACGATAGAAGTCAGCCTTTATCCAACGGGCTGCTCTTCGCTGGACACCTTCAATTTGGTCTATCAATGTTTGGGTATGGGGCGACCAGATCTCGGAGCCATATTCAAGCTGGGGTCTCACTACTGTCTGGTAAGCCATGGACTTACGGGGTTCGAATTTGACCTGGAGGTTTCTACGTAGAAATCCTAATGTTTGTGTAACCGGTGACTTCGGGGGAAAGATAATACACCAACCCGAAACGAGGTTCAATCGATCCTTTATAATATATATACAGTAAATAGGGAGACCAGAATCGACAATGATTACTGTGTATATACTAAAATAGACCAGAGGTATATCTGTTTAACAAGTTGATATAATAGATATACAATATACAATCTCTATCGACTTCCTTCTGTTAAGTGCGCGGAATGTTATAAGGGCGGTAAAACGGGTTTAGTTGGGGTTAAAAGTGGATTGGTTATTTGACCTATCATAGGTCATTCCCCCATACTATCACTCAGACATAAATACATGACGTTACATAACAAGTAGAGAACACAATAGACTGGACACACATCGGTAACCGCCGTATAAGAGAAGGAACAGCTACCGTACATATACAGATAAGAGAGCAGTACATGAATAATACATAATATAATATATTCTACAAGCCCGGGCTACAGTAAGTTACAACTTACCAACTGTATTATTGTAGTAGATACGTATTGTATATAGTAAATTACAACTTACCAACTGTATTATTGTAGTAGATACGTATTGTATATAGTAAGTTACAACTTACCAACTGTATTATTGTAGTAGATACGTATTGTATATAGTAAATTACAACTTACCAACTGTATTATTGTAGATACGTATTGTATATAGTAAATTACAACTTACCAACTGTATTATTGTAGTAGATACGTATTGTATATAGTAAATTACAACTTACCAACTAGCTTGCTATTTCCAATAACTCGTAAGTCATAGCAATCAGCCACCAACATCAGCGTCAACACGAACACAAACACCCGTGTCATATCGGTTAAACACAACTAACAACTCGTAAAATGCAAGATGGTTTAATTTATATTAAACAACTGTTATGTGTTATTCTAATATTTAATTCGTCACCATATATACTGTAATCGCTGCAGGTACGCTAACACCCCAGATTGCATTTGCGTCCGTAGCATTTCGGGTATTTATTACACTGTTTGTAAATAAAGATGAAAGCGGGCAGACAGCGATTAGGATTTGTAAATAAAGGAATAAAATTGAACCGGTTTATATGTGTATTCTGGTTACCGACATCAACAATGCATCAGGGGCGTCCGTGACCGTGTGGTTGAGGTCCTCTCATCGCTGATGGTTGTTATCCATCAGCGGCGTCCGTGACCGTGTGGTTACGGTCCTCTCATCGCTGATGGTTGTTATCCATCAGCGGCGTCCGTGACCGTGTGGTTACGGTCCTCTCATCGCTGATGGTTGTTATCCATCAACGGCGTCCGTGACCGTGTGGTTACGGTCCTCTCATCGCTGATGGTTGTTATCCAACAGCGGCGTCCGTGACCGTGTGGTTAAGGTCCTCTCACCGCGGATGGTTGTTATCCATCAGCGGCGTCCGTGACCGTGTGGTTAAGGTCCTCTCACCGCGGATGGTTGTTATCCATCAGCGGCGTCCGTGACCGTGTGGTTAAGGTCCTCTCACCGCGGATGGTTGTTATCCATCAGCGGCGTCCGTGACCGTGTGGTTAAGGTCCTCTCACCGCGGATGGTTGTTATCCATCAGCGGCGTCCGTGACCGTGTGGTTAAGGTCCTCTCACCGCGGATGGTTGTTATCCATCAGCGGCGTCCGTGACCGTGTGGTTAAGGTCCTCTCACCGCGGATGGTTGTTATCCATCAGCGGCGTCCGTGACCGTGTGGTTAAGGTCCTCTCACCGCGGATGGTTGTTATCCATCAGCGGCGTCCGTGACCGTGTGGTTAAGGTCCTCTCACCGCGGATGGTTGTTATCCAACAGCGGCGTCCGTGACCGTGTGGTTACGATCCTCTCATCGCTGATGGTTGTTATCCATCAGCGGCGTCCGTGACCGTGTGGTTAAGGTCCTCTCACCGCGGATGGTTGTTATCCATCAGCGGCGTCCGTGACCGTGTGGTTAAGGTCCTCTCACCGCGGATGGTTGTTATCCATCAGCGGCGTCCGTGACCGTGTGGTTACGATCCTCTCATCGCTGATGGTTGTTATCCATCAGCGGCGTCCGTGACCGTGTGGTTAAGGTCCTCTCACCGCGGATGGTTGTTATCCATCAGCGGCGTCCGTGACCGTGTGGTTAAGGTCCTCTCACCGCGGATGGTTGTTATCCAACTGGGGGAATCAAATGCTTTCATGTGAGGAACTATCCAGTTGATTTTCGTATGGTCGTTGGTTCTAGACGTGTGCCCGTCCATGCCTGATATAATGTTTGCAAGCACCCGGACTCTCCAACCATCAATAATAACTGGAGAGTCGCCATACCAGCTACGCTCGTTGTGGGACTTTAAACCTCAATAACTGGAGAGTCGCCATACCAGCTACGCTCGTTAGGGGACTTTAAACCTCAATCACAAACATAACATACGTGTTCGTATTCTTGTTTGCATTCCGCTTTGTGGTTTAAAGTCACACGTAGCGTAAGTCACCATGCGACCCTCCAGCCAGTATTCACCCGTCAGTTTGTGTGTTTTACGTTTATTTATCATCGCTACTGGTTGCCCATATGAGCGACGGCTCCTGAATAGATTAGTCATTTTAGATTTTTGGAGGATAGTGCATGATACAGACAGAGACCCATTCCAGAGTCTCCTCTGGTTCTTTTACGTGCACGGTGTAACCGAGACCTCGGTTTAAAGTCCCATCGAAAGACTGTTAATTTTATTAGGGTCAAATGGGGATCGAACCAGCGATCCCTGGATTACCAGTCCAGCATGTTTAAACTTTATTTATTTACAACGATTACGAAGCAAGTTCTAAAAACTTATATTAATAACTCTCGTTGGCACGGATGAAAGCGTATATGTGGTCATTCGTGTGGGAGGAAACCAGAATACCCGGAGAAAACCCACCTGTCCGATCTGGCGACCACCGTACCAGTTCACATACTTCCCTGTCCGAGGATCGAACCCGGGTTGCATTGGTGAGAAGCGAGTGCTCTAACCACTGCGTTAATCGGCAGCCTTGCTTAAACAGTTTGCTTAATTTGCAGCAGGTCACACTTATACTTGATTTTAGTACTACATAATATATTTATATAATAATAATAAAGAGGAACTCATTTGAACAATTAAGTCAATCTACCATGAGGCCCTCAACAAATTAAAACATGAAATAGCATAATGAAACATGTAAACAGTAACCAGTAAAACATGAAATAGCATGATGAAACATGTAAACAGTAACCAGTGAAACTTTCATAGGAAATAAGATATAAGCTGCAAGAACTAATACTTATATTCATGTATAATTGTATATTATCAGTTTATTAGGTTATTGGTCTGTTCTTTGCACCACCTGATATATAAAGCTTTGAAGTGTGGAACAGATGGGACGTTAAACCAAGATCTTGTGTCGGTGCTTTACACCGTGCACGTAAAAGAACCAGAGCAGACTCTGGAATGGTTCTCTGTCTGTATCCTGCACTATCCTCCAAAATCTAAAACGACTAATCTCTTCAGGAGGCGTCGCTCATATGGGCAACCGGTAGCGACGATAAATAAACGGAAAACACACAGAATGTGCTGTTTTGATGTGATAATGGATATTTACTTGCAGAATAGTCCAATAAAACCACGTAGTGTATTTAATTATGTGTATATAAATGTGTTGCACATGTATATAATTGTTTTTGTTTTGTAGTCCTTATGGAAGATTGTCAAATAAAGAAATAAAGTCTTTATTATTATTATTAAGACTCCAGGTGCACGGCCACGCGCGGTCGTTCCTAACCCATACTAGCTGGAATGTCGCCACGCGGGGTCGTTCCTAACCCATACTAGCTGGAATGTCGCCACGCGGGGTCGTTCCTAACCCATACTAGCTGGAATGTCGGCCACGCGGGGTCGTTCCTAACCCATACTAGCTGGAATGTCGGTCACGCGGGGTCGTTCCTACCCCATACTAGCTGGAATGTCGGCCACGCGGGGTCGTTCCTAACCCATACTAGCTGGAATGTCGGCCACGCGGGGTCGTTCCTAACCCATACTAGCTGGAATGTCGGCCACGCGGGGTCGTTCCTAACCCATACTAGCTGGAATGTCGGCCACGAGGGGTCGTTCCTAACCCATACTAGCTGGAATGTCGGCCACGCGGGGTCGTTCCTAACCCATACTAGCTGGAATGTCGCCACGCGGGTCGTTCCTAACCCATACTAGCTGGAATGTCGCCACGCGGGGTCGTTCCTAACCCATACTAGCTGGAATGTCGCCACGCGGGGTCGTTCCTAACCCATACTAGCTGGAATGTCGCCACGCGGGGTCGTTCCTAACCCATACTAGCTGGAATGTCGCCACGCGGGGTCGTTCCTAACCCATACTAGCTGGAATGTCGCCACGCGGGGTCGTTCCTAACCCATACTAGCTGGAATGTCGGCCACGCGGGGTCGTTCCTAACCCATACTAGCTGGAATGTCACCACGCGGGGTCGTTCCTAACCCATACTAGCTGGAATGTCGCCACGCGGGGTCGTTCCTTACCCATACTAGCTGGAATGTCGCCACGTGGCAAAAGTAGTTGTTATCCTTTAAACACCAAACACAAACAAACAAATAAAACATCCCTTTTCGTATTCTTATGTTGCACGAATATATAATCTTTGTACATTTTATGATCAGGGACTATTTATTACGGAGTATGGATGCACCTTAATTTCATAAGGCTCAAACGTATACTGGCAAACAGAAATCTATGTTTTCTTCAACTTTATGGTGGAAGTTGTTACTGTGTGATAAAATGGGATCCAACACTATATAATAACACTTACAAAACACTTAACGCACTTATTAAAAGGAAATGCACAACTCAGCTGTGAACAAAACATATTACGTTTCACTCACGTTCACAAGTATATTAAAGACACAATACGGTTCGCATTACATCATACAATCGCCATATGAAACGCCTGCTCAGTCCTCGTACATGCACGAGCCGGTGCCATCTAAATCTGATTCGTTCTCCTACAGTATTTTTACTTTGTTTTTCATATCCAATCCAATAGCCAATGAGTGTGTAGTTTTATAATAGTTATTACTGTGCGATTTCCATCTCCAAACCAATAGCCAATGAGTGTGTAGTTTTATAATAGTTATTACTGTGCGTTTTCCATCTCCAATCCAATAGCCAATGAGTGTGTAGTTTTATAATATTTATTACTGTGCGATTTCCATCTCCAAACCAATAGCCAATTAGTGTGTAGTTTTATAATAGTTATTACAGTGCGATTTCCATCTCCAAACCAATAGCCAATTAGTGTGTAGTTTTATAATATTTATTACAGTGCGATTTCCATCTCCAATCCAATAGCCAATTAGTGTGTAGTTTTATAATATTTATTACAGTGCGATTTCCATCTCCAAACCAATAGCCAATTAGTGTGTAGTTTTATAATATTTATTACAGTGCGATTTCCATCTCCAAACCAATAGCCACTTAGTGTGTAGTTTTATAATATTTATTACAGTGCGATTTCCATCTCCAATCCAATAGCCAATTAGTGTGTAGTTTTATAATATTTATTACAGTGCGATTTCCATCTCCAATCCAATAGCCAATTAGTGTGTAGTTTTATAATATTTATTACAGTGCGATTTCCATCTCCAATCCAATAGCCAATGCTTGTGTAGTTTAATTTTATAGTTAAATCACATATCACGTGATTATGTATACTGTGTAATAAACTAATAAACAAATGTCGCTTCTGTGAAGTGGCTAACGGTTTTCGGATATTCATACGTCCACGTTTGAGAGTTTGAGGATAGCAAATGGATCGTTTGCCGATTGAAATGAACGGTTAACATTATTGCGGCAGAATACATGGTAATGTAGTTATTAATATACGTGATAACTATATGGTTAACGGACTCGCTTCTCACCAATGCGACCCGGGTTCGATCTTCGGACCGGGAGGTATGTGAGATGGTACGGTGGTCGCCATATCGACAGGTGGGGTTTTAAAAGTTTAAACTTTTTGACGTGATAATTCTATTGTTGACTTGATAAATATATTGTTGACGTGATAACTATATTGTTGACGTGATAACTATATTGTTGACGTGCTATTGTTGAAGTGATATTGTTGACGTGATAACTATATTGTTGACGTTATATTGTTGACGTTATGACTATATTGTTGACGTGATATTGTTGACGTTATAACTATATTGTTGACGTTATAACTATATTGTTGACGTTATAACTATATTGTTGACGTTATAACTATATTGTTGACGTTATAACTATATTGTTGACGTGATAACTATATTGTTGACGTTATAACTATATTGTTGACGTTATAACTATATTGTTGACGTTATAACTATATTGTTGACGTTATAACTATATTGTTGACGTTATAACTATATTGTTGACGTTATAACTATATTGTTGACGTTATAACTATATTGTTGACGTTATAACTATATTGTTGACGTTATAACTATATTGTTGACGTTATAACTATATTGTTGACGTTATAACTAACTATATTGTTGACGTTATAACTATATTGTTGACGTGATATTGTTGACGTGGATACTATAGTTTTGCTTAGTGCTATTTTACTTTTTGTGACATGTA
>CM026400.1:47937657-47960611 GCA_014843695.1 Archivesica marissinica
GAAGCGGGATGTGTGTGGTTGAACCTGGGCGTGGCGAGGATATGTGGTCGAGGCTGCCCTGTAGTTGCAGCAGGACGTGGCCAGTATGAAGCAGGATGTGTGTGGTTGAAGCGGGATGTGTGTGGTTGAACCTGGGCGTGGCGAGGATATGTGGTTGGAAGCTGGACGTGGCGAGAATGAAGCAGGATGTGTGTGGTTGAAGCTGGGCGTGGCGAGGATATGTGGTTGGAAGCTGGACGTGGCGAGAATGAAGCAGGATGTGTGTGGTTGAAGCTGGGCGTGGCGAGGATATGTGGTTGGAAGTGGCGAGAATGAAGCAGGATGTGTGTGGTTGCAGCAGGACGTGGCGAGGATGTGTGGTTGTATCATGATGATGCAGAACGTGGCGAGGATGTATGTGGTTGAAACAGGACGACATGGGAGGCCTTCTCACTACGGCCTTTCCTTGCGTGGTGTGTACGTGACAAGAACATTGCGGAAACATATTGTAGGGACGTAGTGAATGCGTAGTACGAGGTCTCCCTACTGTGTCTATCGAAGTTTCCATGACAAGTGAGAGTTTAAGACAACTGTCACATGGAGAAAATCCGCTGGAAACATTGGTCTTGGCCAGTAGGTGTGCGAGAATATTATATTTCCGATCAAGCGGACAGACAACCCAATACATGTATGCACTTGGCATTTATATTGAAAATCAAAAGCACTGATTTTCAAGGCCCCTCTGCGAACACCGTTATTTTTCTTGATAGAGAAGGGCCGTCAGACGTAAACCAATAACATTTGTTTCTGAGAAACTGTTGCTAAACAGCCATGGTAATTCTGAGAATTCTTTAAATACAAGATAAAGCACCATTGTAAATACACACGAGAACAATAAACTCACTGGCCAATCAAATCGCTTGCTCTGAACATCACTGGCCAATCAAATCGCTTGCTCTGAACAACCCAGTCAGATATAAATGTCTCTCAAAACTAGTCAGATATAAATGTCTCAAAACTAGCCAATAAAATTAATTGCTCGTCAGAATAAACCATTTACATGAAAATGGTCTCGCACACGCTGAGGACTAGACTAGATGGTCTCGCACACGCTGAGGACTAGACTAGATGGTCTCGCACCCGCTGAGGACTAGACTAGATGGTCTCGCACACGCTGAGGACTTCTCTTCAGACTAGATGGTCTCGCACACGCTGAGGACTAGACTAGATGGTCTCGCACACGCTGAGGACTAGACTAGATGGTCTCGCACATGCTGAGGACTAGACTAGATGGTCTCGCACACGCTGAGGACTAGACTAGATGGTCTCGCACACGCTGAGGACTAGACTAGATGGTCTGGCAAACGCTGAGGACTAGACTAGATGGTCTCGCACACGCTGAGGACTAGACTAGATGGTCTCGCACACGCTGAGGACTAGACTAGATGGTCTCGCACACGCTGAGGACTAGACTAGATGGTCTCGCACACGCTGAGGACTAGACTAGATGGTCTCGCAAGCGCTGAGGACTAGACTAGATGGTCTAGCACACGCTGAGGACTAGACTAGATGGTCTCGCACACGCTGAGGACTTCTCTCAGACTAGATGGTCTCGCACACGCTGAGGACTAGACTAGATGGTCTCGCACACGCTGAGGACTAGACTAGATGGTCTCGCACACGCTGAGGACTAGACTAGATGGTCTCGCACACGCTGAGGACTAGACTAGATGGTCTCGCACACGCCGAGGACTAGACTAGATGGTCTCGCACACGCCGAGGACTAGACTAGATGGTCTCGCACACGCCGAGGACTAGACTAGATGGTCTCGCACACGCCGAGGACTAGACTAGATGGTCTCGCACACGCCGAGGACTAGACTAGATGGTCTCGCACACGCCGAGGACTAGACTAGATGGTCTCGCACACGCCGAGGACTAGACTAGATGGTCTCGCATATTAGTATTGACAAGTTACTATTCGATTGGATGGTTCTCTGCTGACAACCCGGACAATCATTGACTATTCGATTGGATGGTTCTCTGCTGACAACCCGGACAATCATATGACTATTCGATTGGATGGTTCTCTGCTGACAACCCGGACAATCATATGACTATTCGATTGGATGGTTCTCTGCTGACAACCAGGACAATCATATGACTATTGGATGGTTCTCTGCTGACAACCCGGACATACTATTCGATTGGATGGTTCTCTGCTGACAACCCGGACAATCATATGACTATTCGATTGGATGGTTCTCTGCTGACAACCCGGACAATCATATGACTATTCGATTGGATGGTTCTCTGCTGACAACCCGGACAATCATATGACTGTTCGATTGGATGGTTCTCTGCTGACAACCCGGACAATCATTGACTATTCGATTGGATGGTTCTCTGCTGACAACCCGGACAATCATATGACTATTCGATCTCTGCTGACAACCCGGACAATCATTGACTATTCGATTGGATGGTTCTCTGCTGACAACCCGGACAATCATATGACTATTCGATTGGATGGTTCTCTGCTGACAACCCGGATAATCATATGACTATTCGATTGGATGGTTCTCTGCTGACAACCCGGACAATCATTGACTATTCGATTGGATGGTTCTCTGCTGACAACCCGGACAATCATATGACTATTCGATCTCTGCTGACAACCCGGACAATCATTGACTATTCGATTGGATGGTTCTCTGCTGACAACCCGGACAATCATATGACTATTCGATTGGATGGTTCTCTGCTGACAACCCGGACAATCATTGACTATTCGATTGGATTGATCTTTGCTGACAACCCGGACAATCATTGACTATTCGATTGGATGGTTCTCTGCTGACAACCCGGACAATCATATGACTATTCGATTGGATGGTTCTCTGCTGACAACCCGGACAATCATATGACTATTCGATTGGATGGTTCTCTGCTGACAACCCGGACATACTATTCGATTGGATGGTTCTCTGCTGACAATCATATGACTATTCGATTGGATGGTTCTCTGCTGACAACCCGGACAATCATATGACTATTCGATTGGATGGTTCTTTGCTGACAACCCGGACATACTATTCGATTGGATGGTTCTCTGCTGACAATACGGACAATCATATGACTATTCGATTGGATGGTTCTCTGCTGACAACCCGGACAATCATATGACTATTCGATTGGATGGTTCTCTGCTGACAACCCGGACAATCATTGACTATTCGATTGGATTGATCTCTGCTGACAACCCGGACAATCATTGACTATTCGATTGGATGGTTCTCTGCTGACAACCCGGACAATCGTATGACTATTCGATTGGATGGTTCTCTGCTGACAACCCGGACAATCATATGACTATTCGATTGGATGGTTCTCTGCTGACAACCCGGACAATCATTGACTATTCGATTGGATGGTTCTCTGCTGACAACCCGGACAATCATATGACTATTCGATTGGATGGTTCTCTGCTGACAACCCGGACAATCATATGACTATTCGATCTCTGCTGACAACCCGGATAATCATTGACTATTCGATTGGATGGTTCTCTGCTGACAACCCGGACAATCATATGACTATTCGATTGGATGGTTCTCTGCTGACAACCCGGACAATCATATGACTATTCGATTGAATGGTTCTCTGCTGACAACCCGGACAATCATATGACTATTCGATTGGATGGTTCTCTGCTGACAACCCGGACAATCATTGACTATTCGATTGGATTGATCTCTGCTGACAACCCGGACAATCATTGACTATTCGATTGGATGGTTCTCTGCTGACAACCCGGACAATCATATGACTATTCGATTGGATGGTTCTCTGCTGACAACCCGGACAATCATTGACTATTCGATTGGATTGATCTCTGCTGACAACTCGGACAGTCATTGACTATTCGATTGGATGTTTCTCTGCTGACAACCAGGACAATCATATGACTATTCGATTGGATGGTTCTCTGCTGACAACCCTGACAATCATATGACTATTCGATTGGATGGTTCTCTGCTGACAACCCGGACATACTATTCGATTTGATGGTTCTCTGCTGACAACCCGGACAATCATGACTATTCGATTGGATGGTTCTCTGCTGACAACCCGGACAATCATATGACTATTCGATCTCTGCTGACAACCCGGATAATCATTGACTATTCGATTGGATGGTTCTCTGCTGACAATCCGGACAATCATATGACTATTCGATTGGATGGTTCTCTGCTGACAACCCGGACAATCATTGATTATTCGATTGGATTGATCTTTGCTGACAACCCGGACAATCATTGACTATTCGATTGGATGGTTCTCTGCTGACAACCCGGACAATCATATGACTATTCGATTGGATGGTTCTCTGCTGACAACCCGGACAATCATATGACTATTCGATTGGATGGTTCTCTGCTGACAACCCGGACATACTATTCGATTGGATGGTTCTCTGCTGACAACCCGGACAATCATATGACTATTCGATTGGATGGTTCTCTGCTGACAACCCGGACAATCATATGACTATTCGATTGGATGGTTCTCTGCTGACAACCCGGACATACTATTCGATTGGATGGTTCTCTGCTGACAATACGGACAATCATATGACTATTCGATTGGATGGTTCTCTGCTGACAACCCGGACAATCATATGACTATTCGATTGGATGGTTCTCTGCTGACAACCCGGACAATCATATGACTATTCGATTGGATGGTTCTCTGCTGACAACCCGGACAATCATTGACTATTCGATTGGATTGATCTCTGCTGACAACCCGGACAATCATTGACTATTCGATTGGATGGTTCTCTGCTGACAACCCGGACAATCATTGACTATTCGATTGGATGGTTCTCTGCTGACAACCCGGACAATCGTATGACTATTCGATTGGATGGTTCTCTGCTGACAACCCGGACAATCATATGACTATTCGATTGGATGGTTCTCTGCTGACAACCCGGACAATCATTGACTATTCGATTGGATGGTTCTCTGCTGACAACCCGGACAATCATATGACTATTCGATTGGATGGTTCTCTGCTGACAACCCGGACAATCATATGACTATTCGATTGGATTGTTCTCTGCTGACAACCCGGACAATCATTGACTATTCGATTGGATTGTTCTCTGCTGACAACCCGGACAATCGTTGACTATTCGATCTCTGCTGACAACCCGGACAATCATTGACTATTCGATTGGATGGTTCTCTGCTGACAACCCGGACAATCATTGACTATTCGATTGGATGGTTCTCTGCTGACAACCCGGACAATCATGACTATTCGATTGGATGGTTCTCTGCTGACAACCCGGACAATCATATGACTATTCGATTGGATGGTTCTCTGCTGACAACCCGGACAATCATATGACTATTCGATTGGATGGTTCTCTGCTGACAACCCGGACATTTGACTATTCGATTGGATGGTTCTCTGCTGATGGCAATCATATGACTATTCGATTGGATGGTTCTCTGCTGACAACCCGGACAATCATATGACTATTCGATTGGATGGTTCTCTGCTGACAACCCGGACATTTGTTTGTTGTTTTGTGGGTTTGTTTGTTGGTTGTTTGTGGGTTTGTTTGTTGGTTGTTTGTGGGTTTGTTTTTGGTTGTTTGTGGTTTGTTTGTGGTTGTTTGTGGGTTTGTTTTGTTGTTTGTGGGTTTGTTTTTGTTGTTTGTGGGTTTGACTATTCGATTGGATTGTTCTCTGCTGACAATACGGACAATCATTGACTATTCGATTGGGTGGTTCTCTGCTGACAACCCGGACAATCATTGACTATTCGATTGGATTGATCTCTGCTGACAACCCGGACAATCATATGACTATTCGATTGGATGGTTCTCTGCTGACAACCCGGACAATCGTATGACTATTCGATTGGATGGTTCTCTGCTGACAACCCGGACAATCATATGACTATTCGATTGGATGGTTCTCTGCTGACAACCCGGACAATCATTGACTATTCGATTGGATGGTTCTCTGCTGACAACCCGGACAATCATATGACTATTCGATTGGATGGTTCTCTGCTGACAACCCGGACAATCATATGACTATTCGATCTCTGCTGACAACCCGGACAATCATTGACTATTCGATTGGATGGTTCTCTGCTGACAACCCGGACAATCATATGACTATTCGATTGGATGGTTCTCTGCTGACAACCCGGACATACTATTCGATTGGATGGTTCTCTGCTGACAACCCGGACAATCATATGACTATTCGATTGGATGGTTCTCTGCTGATAACCCGGACAATCATATGCCTATTCGATTGGATGGTTCTCTGCTGACAACCCGGACAATCATATGACTATTCGATTGGATGGTTCTCTGCTGACAACCCGGACAATCATTGACTATTCGATTGGATTGATCTCTGCTGACAACCCGGACAATCATTAACTATTCGATTGGATGGTTCTCTGCTGACAACCCGGACAATCATATGACTATTCGATTGGATGGTTCTCTGCTGACAACCCGGACAATCATATGACTATTGAATTGATTTCTGCTGACAACCCGGACAATCATTGACTATTCGATTGGATTGATCTCTGCTGACAACCCGGACAATCATTGACTATTCGATTGGATTGATCTCTGCTGACAACCCGGACAATCATTGACTATTCAATTGGATTGATCTCTGCTGACAACCCGAACAATCATCGACTATTCGATTGGATTGATCTCTGCTGACAACCCGGACAATCATTGACTATTCAATTGAATTGATCTCTGCTGACAACCCGGACAATCATTGACTATTCAATTGAATTGATCTCTGCTGACAACCCGGACAATCATTGACTATTCGATTGGATTGATCTCTGCTGACAACCCGAACAATCATTGACTATTCGATTGGGTGGTTCTCTGCTGACAACCCGGACACTCATTGACTATTCGATTGGATTGATCTCTGTTGACAACCCGGACAATCATTGACTATTCAATTGAATTGAACTCTGCTGACAACCCGGACAATCATTGGCTATTCGATTGGATGGTTCTCTGCTGACAACCCGGACAATTATTGACTATTCGATTGGATTGATCTCTGCTGACAACCCGGACAATCATTGACTATTCAATTGAATTGATCTCTGCTGACAACCCGGACAATCATTGACTATTCAATTGAATTGATCTCTGCTGACAACCCGGACAATCATTGACTATTCAATTAGATTGATCTCTGCTGACAACCCGGACAATCATGTGACTATTCGATTGGATGGTTCTCTGCTGACAACCCGAACAATCATTGACTATTCGATTGGATGGTTCTCTGCTGACAACCCGGACAATCATTGACTATTCGATTGGATGGTTCTCTGCTGACAACCCGGACAATCATTGACTATTCGATTGGATGGTTCTCTGCTGACAACCCGGACAATCATATGACTATTCGATTGGATGGTTCTCTGCTAACAACCCGGACAATCGTATGAACTGTTGTCGAGGACAGGTGATTGGCCAATCAGCAATACGTTTACAAAACAACTATCACCTGGTAGACAACTATCACCTGGTAGATGACCAGCAATAAGTATACAAAACAACTATCACCTGGTAGATGACCAGCAATAAGTTTACAAAACAACTATCACCTGGTAGACAACTATCACCTGGTAGGTGATCAGCAATAAGTTTACAAAACAACTATCACCTGGTAGATGATCAGCAATAAGTTTACAAAACAACTATCACCTGGTAGACAACTATCACCTGGTAGGTGATCAGTAATAAGTTTACAAAACAACTATCACCTGGTAGATGATCAGCAATAAGTTTACAAAACAACTATCACCTGGTAGACAACTATCACCTGGTAGGTGATCAGCAATAAGTTTACAAAACAACTATCGCCTGGTAGATGATCAGCAATAAGTTTACAAAACAACTATCACCTGGTAGATGATCAGCAATAAGTTTACAAAACAACTATCACCTGGTAGATGATCAGCAATAAGTTTACAAAACAACTATCACCTGGTAGATGACCAGCAATATGTTTACAAAACAACTATCACCTGGTAGACAACTATCACCTGGTAGATGATCAGCAATACGTTTACAAAACAACTATCACCTGGTAGACAACTATCACCTGGTAGATGATCAGCAATAAGTTTACAAAACAACTATCACCTGGTAGATGATCAGCAATACGTTTACAAAACAACTATCACCTGGTAGATGATCAGCAATAAGTTTACAAAACAACCAATCACCTGGTAGATGATCAGCAATAAGTTTACAAAACAACCAATCACCTGGTAGATGACCAGCAATACGTTTACAAAACAACTATCGCCTGGTAGATGATCAGCAATACGTTTACAAAACAACTATCACCTGGTAGATGAATGCTATGGAATATATAATCGTTCAGCACTTTGTGGTTTTATTTGGTTAATGATAAGATGATGTCAGCTGTGTATATGGGGCCCTGTGTCGATTGTAAGTGCCTGTACGATCCAGGGGTCACTCTTAGATCCCTCTCGGAACTCGTCTTTGGACAGCATTCCATCTCTGTTCTGTAAATAAATAAATTTAAGCGATTATGCTGGTAGCCAGAGACTCGTTCGTTGGTATATCTTCTAATGTTATCTAGCTGGTTTGCTGAATGTGTCAAATGGTTCTATCTGGGCTTTTGTTAGGTTATATTTCGGGTTTTATTCCTGCATCAGCACAAATTTGGGCTATATCGCCGGCGGGCAGTTTACTTAACACCATTCCTGGGCAGGCTCCAGCAGTTAACCAGTATTTGTTAGGTTATGTTTCGGGTTTTACTCCTGCATCAGCACCAATTTGGGCTATATCGCAGGCGGACAGTTTACCAATCACCTTTCCTGGGCAGGTTCCAGCGGTTAACCAGTACTTGGCAGTTTCTTACGGAGGTTGGTGCACCCAACTTTTTCATATAAATGAGACACGGCCTGAGTGGGGCTCGAACCCGTGACCATCAGTGATGATAGGTTACAGTGGTATACAAGTCAGCGACATCGACCACGGAGGCGCACAACCTGGGCTTGGGTTGCACCCTGGATGTTCCACTAACACCTAAGCTGGGAAGTCACTATTAGTATATACACACTAAGCTGGGAAGTCACTATTATAGTCTATACACACTAAGCTGGGAAGTCAATATTAGTCTATGCACACTAAGCTGGGAAGTCACTATTATAGTATATGCACACTAAGCTGGGAAGTCACTATTATAGTATATGCACACTAAGCTGGGAAGTCACTATTATAGTCTATACACACTAAGCTGGGAAGTCACTATTATAGTCTATACACACTAAGCTGGGAAGTCACTATTATAGTCTATGCACACTAAGCTGGGAAGTCACTATTATAGTCTATACACACTAAGCTGGGAAGTCACTATTATAGTCTATACACACTAAGCTGGGAAGTCACTATTATAGTCTATACACACTAAGCTGGGAAGTCACTATTATAGTCTATACACACTAAGCTGGGAAGTCACTATTATAGTATATACACACTAAGCTGGGAAGTCACCATTATAGTCTATACACACTAAGCTGGGAAGTCACTATTATAGTCTATACACACTAAGCTGGGAAGTCACTAATATAGTCTATACACACTAAGCTGGGAAGTCACTATTATAGTCTATACACACTAAGCTGGTAAGTCACTATTATAGTCTATACACACTAAGCTGGGAATTCACTATTGGTCTATATACACTAAGCTGGGAAGTCACTATCATAGTATATACACACTAAGCTGGGAAGTCACTATTAGTCTATGCACACTAAGCTAGGAAGTCACTATTATAGTCTATATACACTAAGCTGGGAAGTCACTATAATAGTCTATACACACTAAGCTGGGAAGTCACTATTATAGTCTATACACACTAAGCTGGGAAGTCACTATTATAGTCTATACACACTAAGCTGGGAAGTCACTATTATAGTCTATGCACACTAAGCTGGGAAGTCACTATTATAGTCTATACACACTAAGCTGGGAAGTCACAATTAGTCTATACACACTAAGCTGGGAAGTCACTATTATAGTCTATATACACTAAGCTGGGAAGTCACTATTATAGTCTATACACACTAAGCTGGGAAGTCACTATTATAGTCTATACACACTAAGCTGGGAAGTCACTATTATAGTATATACACACTAAGCTGGGAAGTCACTATTATAGTCTATACACACTAAGCTGGGAAGTCACTATTATAGTCTATACACACTAAGCTGGGAAGTCACTAATATAGTCTATACACACTAAGCTGGGAAGTCACTATTATAGTCTATACACACTAAGCTGGGAAGTCACTATTATAGTCTATACACACTAAGCTGGGAATTCACTATTGGTCTATATACACTAAGCTGGGAAGTCACTATCATAGTATATACACACTAAGCTGGGAAGTCACTATTAGTCTATGCACACTAAGCTAGGAAGTCACTATTATAGTCTATATACACTAAGCTGGGAAGTCACTATTATAGTCTATACACACTAAGCTGGGAAGTCACTATTATAGTCTATACACACTAAGCTGGGAAGTCACTATTATAGTCTATACACACTAAGCTGGGAAGTCACTATTATAGTCTATGCACACTAAGCTGGGAAGTCACTATTATAGTCTATACACACTAAGCTGGGAAGTCACAATTAGTCTATACACACTAAGCTGGGAAGTCACTATTATAGTCTCTACACACTAAGCTGGGAAGTCACTATTATAGTCTATACACACTAAGCTGGGAAGTCACAATTAGTCTATACACACTAAGCTGGGAAGTCACTATTATAGTCTATACACACTAAGCTGGGAAGTCACTATTATAGTCTATACACACTAAGCTGGGAAGTCACTATTATAGTCTATATACACTAAGCTGGGAAGTCACTATTATAGTCTATACACACTAAGCTGGGAAGTCACTATTATAGTCTATACACACTAAGCTGGGAAGTCACTATTATAGTCTATATACACTAAGCTGGGAAGTCACTATTATAGTCTATACACACTAAGCTGGGAAGTCACTATTATAGTCTATACACACTAAGCTGGGAAGTCACTATTATAGTCTATACACACTAAGCTGGGAAGTCACTATTATAGTCTATGCACACTAAGCTGGGAAGTCACTATTATAGTCTATACACACTAAGCTGGGAAGTCACAATTAGTCTATACACACTAAGCTGGGAAGTCACTATTATAGTCTCTACACACTAAGCTGGGAAGTCACTATTATAGTCTATACACACTAAGCTGGGAAGTCACAATTAGTCTATGCACACTAAGCTGGGAAGTCACTATTATAGTCTTTACACACTAAGCTGGGAAGTCACTATTATAGTCTATACACACTAAGCTGGGAAGTCACAATTAGTCTATACACACTAAGCTGGGAAGTCACTATTGGTCTATACACACTAAGCTGGGAAGTCACTATTAGTCTATACACACTAAGCTGGGAAGTCACTATTATAGTCTATACACACTAAGCTGGGAAGTAACTATTATAGTATATACACACTAAGCTGGGAAGTCACCATTATAGTCTAAGCACACTAAGCTGGAAAGTCACTATTATAGTCTATACACACTAAGCTGGGAAGTCACTATTATAGTCTCTACACACTAAGCTGGGAAGTCACTATTATAGTCTATACACACTAAGCTGGGAAGTCACTATTGGTCTATATACACTAAGCTGGTAAGTCACTATAATAGTCTATACACACTAAGCTGGGAAGTCACTATTATAGTCTATACACACTAAGCTGGGAAGTCACTATTAGTCTATATACACTAAGCTGGTAAGTCACTATAATAGTCTATACACACTAAGCTGGGAAGTCACTATTATAGTCTATACACACTAAGCTGGGAAGTCACTATAATAGTCTATACACACTAAGCTGGGAAGTCACTATTATAGTCTATACACACTAAGCTGGGAAGTCACGATTAGTATATACACACTAAGCTGGGAAGTCACTATTAGTCTATATACACTAAGCTGGGAAGTCACTATAATAGTCTATACACACTAAGCTGGGAAGTCACTATTATAGTCTATACACACTAAGCTGGAAAGTCACTATTAGTCTATATACACTAAGCTGGGAAGTCACTATAATAGTCTATACACACTAAGCTGGGAAGTCACTATTATAGTCTATACACACTAAGCTGGGAAGTCACTATTATAGTCTATACACACTAAGCTGGGAAGTCACTATTAGTCTATATACACTAAGCTGGGAAGTCACTATAATAGTATATACACACTAAGCTGGGAAGTCACTATTATAGTCTATACACACTAAGCTAGGAAGTCACTATTATAGTCTATATACACTAAGCTGGGAAGTCACTATTGGTCTATACACACTAAGCTGGGAAGTATATGCACACTAAGCTGGGAAGTCACTATTATAGTCTATGCACACTAAGCTGGGAAGTCACTATCATAGTATATACACACTAAGCTGGGAAGTCACTATTAGTCTATGCACACTAAGCTGGGAAGTCACTATTATAGTCTATATACACTAAGCTGGGAAGTCACTATTATAGTCTATACACACTAAGCTGGGAAGTCACTATTATAGTCTATACACACTAAGCTGGGAAGTCACTATTATAGTCTATACACACTAAGCTGGGAAGTCACTATTATAGTCTATGCACACTAAGCTGGGAAGTCACTATTATAGTCTATACACACTAAGCTGGGAAGTCACAATTAGTCTATACACACTAAGCTGGGAAGTCACTATTATAGTCTCTACACACTAAGCTGGGAAGTCACTATTATAGTCTATACACACTAAGCTGGGAAGTCACAATTAGTCTATGCACACTAAGCTGGGAAGTCACTATTATAGTATTTACACACTAAGCTGGGAAGTCACTATTATAGTCTATACACACTAAGCTGGGAAGTCACAATTAGTCTATACACACTAAGCTGGGAAGTCACTATTGGTCTATACACACTAAGCTGGGAAGTCACTATTAGTCTATACACACTAAGCTGGGAAGTCACTATTATAGTCTATACACACTAAGCTGAGAAGTCTATGTACACTAAGCTGGGAAGTCACTATCATAGTATATACACACTAAGCTGGGAAGTCACTATTAGTCTATGCACACTAAGCTGGGAAGTCACTATTATAGTCTATACACACTAAGCTGGGAAGTCACTATTATAGTATATACACACTAAGCTGGGAAGTCACCATTATAGTCTAAGCACACTAAGCTGGAAAGTCACTATTATAGTCTATACACACTAAGCTGGGAAGTCACTATTATAGTCTATACACACTAAGCTGGGAAGTCACTATTATAGTCTATACACACTAAGCTGGGAAGTCACTATTGTCTTACACTAAGCTGGAAGTCACTATATAGTCTATACACACTAAGCTGGGAAGTCACTATTATAGTCTATACACACTAAGCTGGGAAGTCACTATTAGTCTATAACACTAAGCTGGGAAGTCACTATAATAGTCTATACACACTAAGCTGGGAAGTCACTATTATAGTCTATACACACTAAGCTGGGAAGTCACTATTATAGTCTATACACACTAAGCTGGGAAGTCACTATTATAGTCTATACACACTAAGCTGGGAAGTCACTATTAGTATATACACACTAAGCTGGGAAGTCACTATTAGTCTATACACACTAAGCTGGGAAGTCACTATAATAGTCTATACACACTAAGCTGGGAAGTCACTATTATAGTCTATACACACTAAGCTGGGAAGTCACTATTAGTCTATATACACTAAGCTGGGAAGTCACTATAATAGTCTATACACACTAAGCTGGGAAGTCACTATTATAGTCTATACACACTAAGCTGGGAAGTCACTATTATAGTCTATACACACTAAGCTGGGAAGTCACTATTAGTCTATACACACTAAGCTGGGAAGTCACTATAATAGTCTATACACACTAAGCTGGGAAGTCACTATTATAGTCTATACACACTAAGCTGGGAAGTCACTATTATAGTCTATACACACTAAGCTGGGAAGTCACTATTGGTCTATACACACTAAGCTGGGAAGTATATGCACACTAAGCTGGGAAGTCACTATTATAGTCTATGCACACTAAGCTGGGAAGTCTATCATAGTTATACACACTAAGCTGGGAAGTCTATGCACACTAAGCTGGGAAGTCTATGCACACTAAGCTGGGAAGTCTATGCACACTAAGCTGGGAAGTCTTACTAAGCTGGGAAGTCTATACACACTAAGCTGGGAAGTCACTAAGCTAGTCTATACACACTAAGCTGGGAAGTCACTAAGCTAGTCTATCACACTAAGCTGGGAAGTCTATGCACACTAAGCTGGGAAGTCACTATAGTCACTAAGCTGGAGTCACTAAGCTAGTCTTACTAAGCTGGAGTCTATCACACTAAGCTGGGAAGTCACTAAGCTAGTCTATACACACTAAGCTGGGAAGTCACATTATAGTCTATACACACTAAGCTGGGAAGTCACTATTATAGTCTATCACACTAAGCTGGGAAGTCACACTTAGTCTATACACACTAAGCTGGGAAGTCACTATTAGTCTATGCACACTAAGCTGGGAAGTCACTATTATAGTCTATACACACTAAGCTGGGAAGTCACAATTAGTCTATGCACACTAAGCTGGGAAGTCACTATTATAGTCTTTACACACTAAGCTGGGAAGTCACTATTATAGTCTATACACACTAAGCTGGGAAGTCACAATTAGTCTATACACACTAAGCTGGGAAGTCACTATTGGTCTATACACACTAAGCTGGGAAGTCACTATTAGTCTATACACACTAAGCTGGGAAGTCACTATTATAGTCTATACACACTAAGCTGAGAAGTCTATGTACACTAAGCTGGGAAGTCACTATTATAGTCTATACACACTAAGCTGGGAAGTCACTATTAGTCTATACACACTAAGCTGGGAAGTCACTATTATAGTCTATACACACTAAGCTGGGAAGTCACTATTATAGTCTATACACACTAAGCTGGGAAGTCACTATTATAGTCTATACACACTAAGCTGGGAAGTCACTATTATAGTCTATACACACTAAGCTGGGAAGTCACTATTATAGTCTATGCACACTAAGCTGGGAAGTCACTATTATAGTCTATACACACTAAGCTGGGAAGTCACTATTAGTCTATACACACTAAGCTGGGAAGTCACTATTATAGTCTATACACACTAAGCTGGGAAGTCACTATTATAGTCTATACACACTAAGCTGGGAAGTCACTATTAGTCTATACACACTAAGCTGGGAAGTCACTATAATAGTCTATGCACACTAAGCTGGGAGGTCACTATTATAGTCTATACACACTAAGCTGGGAAGTCACTATTAGTCTATACACACTAAGCTGGGAAGTCACTATTAGTCTATACACACTAAGCTGGGAAGTCACTATTATAGTCTATACACACTAAGCTGGGAAGTCACTATTATAGTCTATACACACTAAGCTGGGAAGTCACTATTAGTCTATACACACTAAGCTGGGAAGTCACTGTTATAGTCTATACAGATTTGTTTTGGGCTAGCTCGATTGCGAAACAAGTTTTTACAACATTAGATTAATCTACCGATTCCTGATGGAATCCATCGCAACGAGGGAAAAAGAGGCAACGTGGAATGCACAATCGTAACAGCTCCAGCTGGGGACACATCTGCGATCCCTGGAGTAGTAATCCAACCTGCTAGCCACTCGACAACTGACCCATCTGTAATATGCTGCGTTTTGTTTTTTACGTTTATTTATCGTCGCTATCGGATGCCCATATGAGCGACTCCTCCTGAAGAGATTAGTCATTTTAGATTTTGAAGGATAGTGCAATGATACTGACAGAGACCCATTCCAGTGTCTCCTCTGGTTCTTTTATGTGCACGGTGTACAGCACCGACACGAGACCTCGGTTTAACGTCCCATCTGAAAGACTGTTAATTTTATTAGGGTCAGACGGGGATCGAACCTGCGATGTCGGTATTACCAGTTCAGCGTGTTAACACTGGACTACAGATCCGTCTTAATATTCTGCTGTTTATTTGATGTGATACATATAGATAAACAACGTGGATTTAATTGCGTACAGATAAACAACGTGGATTTAATTGCGTACAGATAAACAACGTGGATTTAATTGCGTACAGATAAACAACGTGGATTTAATTGCGTACACATCTTCCCCTGGGCGAGAACACCGGGCCTGAACTCGCTACCATGACTACCACTTGTATTTCTATATCCCAAACCATCCAAATTCTGCAGAGGTCAATCTACCGTATCCATTTGTCGACTGGTTGCCTACCACATCCATGTGTCGACTGGTTACTCACCGTATCCATTTGTCGACTGGTTGCCTACTCTATCCATTTGTCGACTGATTGCCTACCACATCCATGTGTCGACTGGTTGCCTACCACATCCATTTGTCGACTGGTTACCTACTGTATCCATTTGTCGACTGGTTGCCTACCACATCCATGTGTCGACTGGTTGCCTACTGTACCCATTTGTCGACTGGTTGCCTACCATATCTATTTGTTGACTGGTTACCCACCACATCCATTTGTCGACTGGTTACCTACCACATCCATTTGTCGACTGGTTGCCTACCACATCCATTTGTCGTCTGGTTACCCACCGTATCCATTTGTCGACTGGTTACCCACCGTATCCATTTGTTGACTGGTTACCTACCGTATCCATTTGTTGGAATATCTTTTGTGCCCGTTTCTCCGGGGTGTTTTCATCTTTTGGAAGGTCGATGAGGTTGCCGACCATGCAGTAGATAGCATCAATGATATCTATCATCTCCGTACGTGTAATGAACCCATCATTGTCCACGTCGTACAGACTAAACGCCCCTGAAATAGAAAACATGTTGCAAGTTGATAAACCTGCGGTAACTCTTTCAACACTACATACTTCTAAATAGGCTTACAAAAAGTGTAGATCCACATCTGATGAGCCGGCTCATTAGGATCTGCACTTTTTGCCACTAATACTATTTTTAGACAAAATTACCCTTTTTTTATTTATTCATTGTCTAAAAATATGGACCAATCCATGTCAGCTACTTGGTGTTTTAAAGGGTTTAAACTTTATTTAGTTTACAACGATTGCGAAGCAAGTTTTAACAATTTATATTAATCACTCTCGTTGGCGCGGATGAAAGCGTATATGTTGTCATTCGTGTGGGAGGAAACAGGAGTACCCAGAGAAAACCCACATGTCCGATCTGGCGATAATCGTGCCATCTCACATACTTCCCAGTCCGAGGATCGAACCCGGGTTACATTGGAGAGAAGCGAGCGCGCTAACCACTGCGCTAATCGGACAGGTGTTGAATGGGTTTAGATGTGTGAACCATTTCAATAGGGGACAGTTACATTATCTCATCAAATGTCGTGTGTTTTTACGTTTATTTATCGTCGCTACCGGTTGCCCATATGAGCGACGCCTCCTGAAGAGATTAGTCATTTTAGATTTTGGAGGATAGTGCATGATACAGGCAGAGTCCCACTCCAGAATCTCATCTGGTTCTTTTACGTGCACGGTGTAAAGCACCAACACGATACCTCGGTTTAACGTCCCATCTGAAACACTGTTAATTTTATTAGGGTCAGACGGGGGATCGAACCTGCGATCCATGGATTACCAGTCCAGCGTGTTACCACTGGACTACATATCCGTCTGTTCATCAGATTCCAGTCGTATGCTGTGGTAAGATTGTGACCTTTCCACTGGGAGCCGCAACACAAACAACATAGTGCAGACAAAACACTTGAACTGAAGAATTACTAAGGATAGAAGGATAAACTTGGTACCAAACTGTTGCTAATATTCGGGAATACAACTAAATTTGAAATGACAGACCCGTCCGATCACTTTAATTTGCATAAATTATAAGTGTAAAATGTCGAACATTTGTTTTAATGAAAGAGAATTTCATTGCATATCTCAATGAAAGGATATGCTCTCGGCTTTCTAAAAATATCAACCTTTACAAAATCGAAAATAGTGTAATTAGCATAATTATTCATAAATAGGTAATATTAATATGGTTTAACTGCGTAACCAGACTGCCGAAATTAGTGTAATTAGCATAAACCATATTAATATTACCTATTTATGAATAATTAACTGCGTAACTGGACTGCCGAAATGAGTGTAATGCACATAATTATTCATAAATAGGTAATATTAATATGGTATAACTGCGTAACCGGACTGCTGAAATTAGTGTAATTAGCATAATTATTCATAAATAGGTAATATTAATATGGTATAACTGCGTAACCGGACTGCCGTAATTAGCATAATTATTCATAAATAGGTAATATTAATATGGTGTAACTGGACTGACGAAATGAGTGTAATTAACATAATTATTCATAAATAGGTAATATTAATATGGTTTATCTGCGTAACCGGACTGCTGAAATTAGTGTAATTAGCATAATTATTCATAAATAGGTAATATTAATATGGTATAACTGCGTAACCGGACTGCTGAAATTAGTGTAATTAGCATAATTATTCATAAATAGGTAATATTAATATGGTATAACAGCGTAACCGGACTGCTGAAATTAGTGTAATTAGCATAATTATTCATAAATAGGTAATATTAATATGGTATAACTGCGTAACCGGGCTGCCGTAATTAGCATAATTATTCATAAATAGGTAATATTAATATGGTGTAACTGGACTGACGAAATTAGTGTAATTAACATAATTATTCATAAATAGGTAATATTAATATGGTGTAACTGGACTGCCGAAATTAGTGTAATTAACATAATTATTCATAAATAGGTAATATTAATATGGTTTATCTGCGTAACCGGACTGCCGAAATTAGTGTAATTAGCATAATTATTCATAAATAGGTAATATTAATATGGTGTAACTGGACTGCCGAAATTAGTGTAATTAGCATAATTATTCATAAATAGATAATATTAATATGGTTTAACTGCGTAACTGGACTGCCGAAATTAGTGTAATTAGTATATTTATTCATAAATAGGTAATATTAATATGGTATAACTGCGTAACCGGACTGCCAAAATTAGTGTAATTAGCATAATTATTCATAAATAGGTAATATTAATATGGTTTAACTGCGTAATATAATAATACTACTGCCGAAATTTGTAAAGTGGGACTGCTGCCGAAATTTGTAAAGTGGGACTGCTGCCGAAATTTGTAAAGTGGGACTGCTGCCGAAATTTGTAAAGTGGGACTGCTGCCGAAATTTGTAAAGTGGGACTGCTGCCGAAATTTGTAAAGTGGGACTGCTGCCGAAATTTGTAAAGTGGGACTGCTGCCGAAATTTGTAAAGTGGGACTGCTGCCGAAATTTGTAAAGTGGGACTGCTGCCGAAATTTGTAAAGTGGGACTGCTGCCGAAATTTGTAAAGTGGGACTGCTGCCGAAATTTGTAAAGTGGGACTGCTGCCGAAATTTGTAAAGTGGGACTGCTGCCGAAATTTGTAAAGTGGGACTGCTGCCGAAATTTGTAAAGTGGGACTGCTGACGAAATTTGTAAAGTGGGACATTTTGACAATGCATATTAATATTCTACATCGTATATAGGTAACTGTATTTATCACATAACTGTGCCTGTATTCAGTGTAATACAGTCATCTCATAATTTTTATATGTACACACGTGTAATAACGCCTCGAAATTCAATGATTTGTGATTGGTTGAGAGAATAATCCTTATAATTTACAATTAAACGTTTAGCGTATACATATTTCTATTTGAATTGGTACATAACGTTAATGGTAAGACACACTATGATTTAACCCTTACCCCCATATAGATGTAGTTTTATTTCATACATTTTGTTGTAATTTACCGATCATACGCAATGGATAAGCTGTGAACTTGCCTACTCCGCCTTCATGGAGGTTACTAGAAATTATTACGGGTTGTATACACTACGTTCTTCTTATTTTTAATATAGCTTATTTGACTACTAATGTGTCAATCTATGTGCAATAGGCAATGACGTCGAGAGGCGCTTCTAAGGGGGAAAGGGTTAAAAGAAGTCTTGACGCAATTATAACGCTGCTTTGAGTAGCGACGTCATGACAAATTGGACTGAAACTTGGCGTCAAATTGTAAGTAGCAATGTTATATATTAACACGAGCGCGCTATGGCAATGTGATAAAAGGATCTTCCACTCCTGATAATTTCATACAATATTTGATAAAAACACGTTTTGGAATTTTGCTACATGTATTAAACGCCAAATGGCTCTCATTAAACATGGTATGAAATCACCACTTGTGTAACATCCTTTATATATGCTGCCAGAATCCTAATTCTATATAAATCAATTTTCCCATTCGTACATTTGAAACATATGTACTTGTAATTAACCTGTTTTCGAGCAGAGTTGAGATTTAGTAATTAACCGGTTTTCGAGCCGAGTTGAGATTTGTAATTAACCTGTTTTAGAGCTGAGTTGAGTTTTTGTAATTAACCCGTTTTCGAGCCGAGTTGAGTAAAAAGCCAGGTGGTTTATATCATACACAAATTTATTTTTATCTCGGTTATGAAAAGACTTTACAACATTAGATAAATCGCTCTCGAGACCTTATATAAATACCTGATGGAATCCATCGCCATGAGAGGGAGAGAAAAGAGGGTAGATTTAAGGGTCTTGTCTAAGGACTTCACTATCACGTTAAACGGACAGGGCTCAAACTCACAACATCTGGGTTGCAAGGTGGATACTGTATCCATTACACTGCGGAGGAGGAAAACAAGGTGATCTTCACATTAATAGAATGTATTTCTATACAAAGTATAAATCGAAATATAACTTACAATCAAGCTTTTCGTCCAGGGTACCTCTAGAAGTGATGGACAAGGCACAGATAAATTCCTTGAAGGAAATCTTCCCATCCTGCAAAAGAAATGTACAATTCATACTGCATGTTATACCTAGAACTGTATGTTATACCTAGAACTGCATGTTATACCTAGAACTGCATGTTATACCTAGAACTGTAAGTTATACATAGAACTGTAAGTTATACATAGAACTGTAAGTTATACATAGAACTGTATGTTATACCTAGAACTGTAAGTTATACATAGAACTGTAAGTTATACATAGAACTGCATGTTATACATAGAACTGCATGTTATACCTAGAACTGTAAGTTATACATAGAACTGTAAGTTATACATAGAACTGCATGTTATACATAGAACTGTAAGTTATACATATAACTGCATGTTATACATAGAACTGCATGTTATACCTAGAACTGCAAGTTATACATAGAACTGCATGTTATACATAGAACTGCATGTTATACCTAGAACTGCACGTTATACCTAGAACTGCATGTTATACCTAGAACTGCATGTTATACCTAGAACTGCATGTTATACCTAGAACTGCATGTTATACATAGAACTGCACGTTATACCTAGAACTGCATGTTATACCTAGAACTGTATGTTATACCTAGAACTGCACGTTATACCTAGAACTGCATGTTATACCTATAACTGTATGTTATACCTAGAACTGCATGTTATACCTAGAACTGCATGTTATACCTAGAACTGCATGTTATACCTAGAACTGCATGTTATACCTAGAACTGCATGTTATACCTAGAACTGCATGTTATACCTAGAACTGTATGTTATACCTAGAACTGCATGTTATACATAGAACTGCACGTTATACCTATAACTGCATGTTATACCTAGAACTGTATGTTATACCTAGAACTGCACGTTATACCTAGAACTGCATGTTATACCTAGAACTGTATGTTATACCTAGAACTGCATGTTATACCTAGAACTGTATGTTATACCTAGAACTGCATGTTATACCTAGAACTGTATGTTATACCTAGAACTGTAAGTTATACATAGAACTGTATGTTATACCTAGAACTGCATGTTATACATAGAACTGTATGTTATACATAGAACTGCATGTGATACATAGAACTGTATGTTATACCTAGAACTGCATGTTATACATAGAACTGTATGTTATACATAGAACTGCATGTTATACATAGAACTGTATGTTATACATAGAACTGCATGTTATACCTAGAACTGCATGTTATGCATAGACCTGTAAGTTATACCCATAAAGTGGTATAATATTGAATTTTACTCTAGTGAAATTAAGTTTATTTAAATAAATTTTTTTGAAGGTGAATTTGTGTACTTGAAATCGTAAATTTATGAAGTTGAAATCGTGAATTCATGAAGCAAAATTTTGAATTCATGTTGTAGAAATGATGCAGCTGAACGTGTGAATTTGTGAAGTTGAAAATGATGCAACTGAAATTGTGAATTTGTGAAGTTGAAAATGATGCAACTGAAATTGTGAATTTGTGAAGTTGAAAATGATGCAACTGAAATTGTGAATTTGTGAAGTTGAAAATGATGCAACTGAAATTGTGAATTTGAAATCGTGAATTCATGAAGCAAAATTTTGAATTCGTTAAACTGAAATTTTGAATTAATGATGCAGAAATGATGCAGCTGAAATGTGTGAAGTTGAAATTGTGGATTTGTTAAGCTGAAGTCGTGAATTTGTGTTATAGAAATGATGGAATAGCGAATGTCACCACCGTTGTGTCGTACAAAGCTTCTCTGTTGCTCTACCGAGATGAATAGTTAGTAATATAGGAGGAATGGGAAATATAAACTAGTCTATAATTGTCCATATAAGATCACATCCGTAAGCTCAAATTATGTCATAAATGGTTTCCAATTTGCGACATGGTAC
>CM026400.1:47961611-48108531 GCA_014843695.1 Archivesica marissinica
ACCATTTCTACAGTGGACGGAAACCATTTCTACAGTGGATGGAAACCATTTCTACAGTGGATGGAAACCATAGGCATAACAGTGAGAAATAAAATGTGTTATTCTTATTGATTTGAAATTATTGAAATAATGCATTTCATTTCATACCAGTGGAATAATGCATTTAATTTCACACCAGTGGACTAATGCATTTAATTTCACACCAGTGGAATAATGCATTTAATTTCACACCAGTGGAATAATGCATTTAATTTCACACCAGTGGAATAATGCATTTAATTTCACACCAGTGGAATAATGCATTTAATTTCACACCAGTGGAATAATGCATTTAATTTCACACCAATGGAATAATGCATTTTATTTCTTTTATTTCTTGTTATCGAATAATGCATTTCCATGGAAAGCACAATAAACCGAGGTCTTGTGTCGGTGCTTTAAAACCGTGCACGTAAAAGAACCAGAGGAGACTCTGTAATGGGTCTCTGTCAGTATCATTGCACTATCCTCCAAAATCTAAAATTACTAATCTCTTCAGGAGGCGTCGCTCCTATGGGCAACCGGTAGCGACGATAAATAAACGTAAAACACTCACACACACACAATACGCCCGGTGAACAGGCTCTACTTTGTGAATTTGGACAAATCAAGGGCCATAACTCCAGAATAACCGACGCAACCCAGCTGGTAATCCAACATGAGATATTAGGCTAACATACATTGTGGGCAAGTTTGCTGAAGATTGAATAAAAGATATTCGAGACTTAGAGAGCGAATACTAATCATATAATGAATGGACATAGATATTCTCAAACATGTCATGTGGACAATCATTTCCTTGGAAAGCATAACATAAAATGTTCTCAGGAACAGGGGCATACCTTGTTTATATCAAAGATGTTGAAGACATATGAAGCAAACTTCTTCGGGCTTCCATGGGGAAAGAACTGCTGATAAATCGCCTCGAATTCCTGCAATAGAACGAACACATACCGTGGAAGAATTTCGGGGTGATCACATCAAGCAAGAATGAGGAAGAGATGTGTGAATTGTGGTTGATCACATCAAGCAAGAATGAGGGAGAGGTGGGTGAATTGTGGTTGATCACATCAAGCAAGAATGAGGGAGAGATGGATGAATTGTGGTTGATCACATCAAGCAAGAATGAGGGAGAGGTGGGTGAATTGAGGAAGGAGGGCAGATAATTGCTTAGAATATTTCAATGTACAGCACATTCTAGGTAAATCTTCCTCAATATCATGGTGTGTAGCACATTCTAGGTTTATAGTTTATACACATTTAGTATAGCTATATTGCGAAACATGTTCATACAACTGATATTAATCACTCGAGAGAGACCTCATTCCTGATGGAATCCATCGCCACGAGGGAGAGAGAAGAGGCAGTGTGGAATTTAAATGCCTTGCCTAAGGGCACAGTCGTTACGGCTCCAGCGAGATACGAACTCGGGGCCTTTCGTACCTGAAGCGAACACGCTACAACTGCGCTATCACGACGACGTCTGACAATGTAAGAAATATAATTGTATGATAATTATTGTTTTAGAAATTGTAACAGACAGGTTGAACAGAATGATGACTTTATACTAGTTTATTTTAGCTCGATTGCGAAACAAGTTCTTTCAACATTATATTAATCGCTCTCGAGAAATGACTTTAACCCATTCAACCCCAAGTAACTGACATGGACTGGTGCATGATATTTTCAGACCAATAAATTAATAAGAAAATTACATTTGGACCAGTTCATTTATCAAAATGGGTAATATTTGTCTAAAAATAGTAATATTACTGGCAAAAAGTGCAGATCCTGACGAGACGGCTCATTATGAGCCGGTCATCTAGATCTACACTTGTTGTAAGCCTATTGAGAGGTATGTGGTGTTGAAAGGGTTAATAATAAGTCACTGAAAAGCTCAAAATGGGGCAATATGTTTCTATTTCTAACATTTACTAAATTATATCGATAATATATTCTAATGAATTTGTTTATTCTGTAGTTTTAAATTTTGACAGCAAACAAAAAACTAACTTGAAATTTATACCGGAACTATTTTTTTATTTTAGTTTAATCATATTGTATTGCTTATTTATATACAATACAAATATAAACATGGTAAATATATAAGCAAAATGATACAAATATAAACATGGTAAATATATAAGCAAACTGATATATATTTACCATGTTTATAATTGTATCAGTTTGCTTATATATTTACCATGTTTATATTTGTATCAGTTTGCTTATATATTTACCATGTTTATAATTGTAAGCAAACTGATACAAATATAAACATGGTAAATATATAAGCAAACTGATACAAATATAAACATGGTAAATATATAAGCAAACTGATACAAATATAAACATGGTAAATATATAAGCAAACTGATACAAATATAAACATGGTAAATATATAAGCAAACTGATACAAATATAAACATGGTAAATATATAAGCAAACTGATACAAATATAAACATGGTAAATATATAAGCAAACTGATACAAATATAAACATGGTAAATATATAAGCAAACTGATACAAATATAAACATGGTAAATATATAAGCAAACTGATACAAATATAAACATGGTAAATATATAAGCAAACTGATACAAATATAAACATGGTAAATATATAAGCAAACTGATACAAATATAAACATGGTAAATATATAAGCAAACTGATACAATATAAACATGGTAATATTAAGCAACTGTACATATAAACATGGATATATAAGCAAACTGTCATAAAACATGGAAATATATAAGCAAACTGATACAAATATAAACATGGTATATTTATTGTTTATGATTCGGGTTTTACGCCTGCATCAGCACCATTTTAGGCTATATCGCCGGCGGGCAGTTTACCTAACAACACCTTTCCTGGGCAGGCTCCAGCGGTTAACCAGTACTTGGGTGCACCAACCTCCGTAAGAAACTGCCAACTTTTTCATATAAATGAGACACGGCCTGAGCGGGGCTCGAACCCGTGACCATCAGTGATGATAGGTTACAGTGGTATACAAGTCAGCGACCTTAACCACTCGACCACGAGGGCGGACAACATGGTAAATATATAAGCAAACTGATACAAATATAAACATGGTAAATATATAAGCAAACTGATACAAATATAAACATGGTAAATATATAAGCAAACTGATACAAATATAAACATGGTAAATATATAAGCAAACTGATACAACTACAATGCTATGCTTATACTTGCACACTGCACGAATACAATCTAGAAGCAAATGGGTTGCTGGGCAACAAGTTTTACCAACATTAGCTAGTGCCCTCCCCAACAATTTTTATTACGGATGCTCACCCTAACATAAGTGGTTGTGTAGCTGTGTATTGTAGAGAAATGAGGCTCCCAACAGGGGAAGTTAAAATGAATTAAATTTGATAACAACCATTATATTTGCCAAAATCACTGGAATTCATAAAAGAATAAGAAGACTTTGGTTTATTAGTTCAAGAGAAGATTTCGGCGATCACCTGTTAATACACTTAGTTTATACACATTTATTTTAGCTATATTGTGAAACAAGTTCTTACTATTAATCACTCTCGAGACCTCATTCCTGATGGAATCCATCGCCATGAGGGAGAGAGAAGAGGCAACATGGAATTTAAATGCTTTGCCTAAGGGCACAATCGTTACAGCCCCAGCGGGGTTCGAACTCCGGACCTTTTACACCTGAAGCGAACGCACATCCACTGCGCTATCTCGACTTCCATCTTGTTAATACACTTGGTATTGATGACTTCAGTCACTCACCGTTCTGTAACCAAGATACCAAAACTTCCTTCAGAGCCCCTTGTGCTTCCATACAAAGGCGGGGTTAAGAAGGAGATTAACCTATTGTAAGTAATGTTATCAGTTTCGGCAAGAGTTCAGTGACAAAATAGTAGATCAGTTTTCATTTAGTTTAAACATATTTTATTTCCCAATATAATACATATTGAATAATCAGAATACAGAAACAGGATTAGAATGGACATAGTCTTATATAATTCTTCAACTCAGTTTTCATTTGGGAGATACATGTATATAGATAGACAGTGAGTGGGAGACACCGCCGGTATGTAATATTTAAGAATCTACATACGTTTATAATTGGTTGACAATATTATTAATGGATTATTCTGAATCGTAAAAATAAAATAAATGCATTTATTTTATGTTTCCAGCGAGAGCCAGATCAGACGACACTGGACATACCTTCTGATCAGGATCTATGTTGTTTGCTATTCAGAGAGTGGAGCTCAAACACGGGATGAATAGTAAACAACAGAGATCCTGATCAGATGTGGTGTTAACGGATCTATGTTGTTTGCGCATTCTTTCCAATTTATTCTGCGTTGTAAGGTTAATTCTTCTCCAAAATAGATAGATAGATAACTTTATTTCCTCCACTGCAGGGAAAGCCAAATACAATATAAACATAAACATCTAATTTACAAAGAACACAATCTAATACAAATTACAATTATACAACGCATAGGTACAATGCACGTCAAGTACATATCTATACATATGCTATTTACAGAGAAAGGCATACAATTTACGATGCAAATAAAGTGCATGCCTTCACAATGATATTACACTGGTACATACACAGTAGTTCTAGCATAACATACACATATGTGTATATGAATATAAATATACTCATACATGACACATATTTGTATATAACTATAAATATACTCATACATGTATATGTACATGTACATAAACCACACATATTCATTTATAATACCGGTGCACCAGTATTAATATCCGTGATAAGGGCACACTATAAACCTGTGGATCTTACCGAAACGAAATGCATGTTTTGTGTTTATCATTGCCAACGGTTACATACTCTCTATTTCTCACCCCCAACTCCAGACGGCATCCCTGGTGCATAACTCTGATATATATGACCTTGGATTATACATGTAGTCCCATCTGACGGATCCAATTGTGGGCACTGGCTTTACAGTATGTATGTATATAAGTTTATTTAAAGTCGCCACCGCATTACAGTCCAACAACAGATTTGTTTTATTTCTTACTATCAAGAAGGGAGAGCACTCTGCCACTGTATTCCATATTCCAGATCAAACGGGTACAGTTACTTCCCTTTCAAACATTGTCACTTCGGTTTGTAATAGAAATGATATAACAAGATCAGAACAGGGCTCATTCTAGAGGGCGATGTGGGCGAAATAGTCGTCCTAGCGACCTTGACATCGCCCTTCTCACTTCTATTTAGTTTTGTTTTTACAATGCTTATGCAAAATATGTTGCATTTAAGGATCATACTGTGCATTTGAACCATATTTTGTTGAAATTGCTTAACCCTTTCCCTCATAGGAGCACCTCATGACGCCATTACCAATACGACATACATTGACAATGTAGTAACCAAACCAATGTTCATAATAAAGGCCAGAATCTCGTGTAGTCCCAGTAATATCTATGCAGGTGGGATAGATATGGCGACTACTTATCCACTGCATGATAGCTAAATGGCTGTCGTTTGTATGGAGATATAATAGTATATTAACCTAAATCTCTATGAAGGAAAGGGTTAAATAACACCATTTAAGGATGCGACTGTGCGCTTTCTCACTTCTCCCAAATTGTGTAACCTAGAATGAACCCTGCAAGAATTGATTGATGCAAGGAATAGTTGCCATAATTTTTAATCTAACAAACTTGAGCATAATTATGTTACTCGAAACCTTGATGCGACATTAGATAATGACATCTACTCCCACTGGCCGGTATCGAAGCAAAAGAAAATGAATCGCCTGTCTGGAGCAACTAATAACAGAGTCTTTTGTCCGTTGAAACGAATTTGTCACTGGATAAAACAAATCTGTGTATTATAAAGGAATTAATCTATGAACTTATGACAGTGTCATAACCGAGTGACTATTATTTATTAAAATCCTGCCAATCCCACACTACTTACCTGGGCAAACTATTCATTTCGTAATAATGAAATAAAACATGGCAGATTGACCACGCCTCTCCAAACTTGTTACAGATAAACCCCTGGCATCTACCACTTGGGTTTATATATCGAGACTATTACGTCACTATTATTTTTTAAGATTCAAATATATTGGGCAAGTTGTAGATAACATGCAACGCGAGGGCCGCTAGATAACATAACATACGAGGACCGCTGGATAACATACAATGCGAGGACCGCTGGATAACATACAACGTGAGGGCCGCTGGATAACATACAACGCGAGACCGCTGGATAACATACAGCGCGAGGGCCGCTGGATAACATACAACGCGAGGGCCGCTGGATAACATACAACGCGAGGGCCGCTAGATAACATACAATGCGAGGACCACTGGATAACATACAATGCGAGGGCCGCTGGATAGCATACAACGCGAGGGCCGCTGGATAACATCCAACGCGAGGGCCGCTGGATAACATACAACGCGAGGGCCGCTGGATAACATACAGCGCGAGGCCGCTGGATAACATACAATGCGAGGGCCGCTAGATAACATATACCGAGTCAAAAAAGAAACGATACCAAACTAAAAATGACGTAAAACGGACAAAAAACCATAGAAAGGTTTAATATATTATTACGTATCAGTACCGTGTATCTTATTGCAACGTCAGCCAACCATAAACACAGGTAAATAAACACCCGATAATTCTGGAACGCCGAATTTCCGATTTGCACGTGCTCCTCAACAAAGACAACTTCCTACACATGTACAAATCGGAAAGCCGGTTTATTGTACTGGTATTGCATTATCATCGAGGAAAAACACCTTACATACCCATTGTTACCTCTAACAAAATGCCTAGGCTAAACCGCAATCAGAGAATGCGTGCCATTGGCATGATTGACTGCGGTTTACGTCAGCATGACGTCGCAAATCGACTCGGGGGCTACGCGGATCACGATAACACGTCTACTTTGACGTTATCGAACACATGGATCGGTGGACGACCGTCCAAGATCTGGTCGACCACGTGTGACGACGCGTGAACAGGACCGTCACATTCGGACGTCACATTTACGTGACCGGTTCCTACCTGCTACGCACACAGCTGCCGTTACTCCTGGGATGACCAACACTCGCATCAGTGCACAAACAGTCAGGAACCGGCTCGGTGAACGTGGCATTCGTGCCTATCGGCCATACGTTGGACCCATCCTGACACGACGTTACCGTGACGTACGGCGGGAATGGATGACGGAACGTGCTCGCTGGACTCGGTTACAGTGGAATTCGGTGATGTTTAGAGATGAATCGCGGTTCTGTTTGCATCGAGCGGATGGCAGAGAGCGGGTATATCGCAGACGCGGTGAACGTTACGCCGACGCATGTGTACGTCAGGTCGATCTGTTCGGGGGCGGAAGCGTTATGGCATGGGGCGGTATCACCTTCGGCAGTCGCACTGAACTGTTAGTGGTGGACGGGAACGTAAACGCCCAGCGGTACTGTGATGAGATCCTTGCGCCAGTTGTTGTGCCGTTCTTTAACGCCAACAGAAACGTCACACTGTTCCAACAGGACGACGCCAGGTGTCATACTGCTCGGATTTCCACCACATTATTGGAGCAGAACAATATTGAAACCCTGCCGTGGCCTGCTTTGTCACCAGACTTGTCACCCATAGAACATTTGTGGGATACGTTAGACCGCCGCGTCAGACTACGTCAGCCGGTAACGTTAAACCAACTGAGGGATGTTTTGCGTCAGGAGTGGACAAATATTGACCAGCAAGAGATTCAGACACTCTTCCATTCGATGCGACGGCGGTGCATTGCAGTGAGAGACGCAAATGGTGCCCATACTCGGTATTGACGTCTGTGTGAAAACTCCATTAGACCCCTGTTCGACGAATTACGTCACCACGCAGCAGACAGTTTCGGAGGCTCACTATGCTTTATGTGCTCCTCTTTCAAACATGTTGGACTATCATCTTATGAATTTTCAAAGAATTTTCTTAATAAATGTTGAAATTATAGACACATAACACCAGGTATCGTTTCTTTTTTGACTCAGTATATAGCGAGGGTCGCTAGATAACATACAATGAGAGGGCCGCTAGATAACATACAACGAGAGGACCGCTAGATAACATACAATGCGAGGGCCGCTAGATAACATACAACGTGAGGGCCGCTAGATAATATACAACGCGAGGGCCGCTAGATAACATACAACGTGAGGGCCGCTAGATAACATACAACGCGAGGGCCGCTAGATAACATACAACGCGAGGGCCGCTAGATAACATACAACGTGAGGGCGCTGGATAACATACAACGTGAGGGCGCTAGATAGCATACAACGTGAGGGCGCTGGATAACATACAACGTGAGGGCCGCTAGATAACATACAACGCGAGGGCCGCTAGATAACATACAACGCGAGGGCCGCTAGATAACATACAACGCGAGGGCGTAGTAACAACAAGCGAGGGCTGATACATAAAGCGAGGGCCGCTAGATAACATACGCGAGGGCCGCTAGATAACATACAACGCGAGGGCGCTAGATAACATACAATGCGAGGGCCGCTAGATAACATACAACGCGAGGGCCGCTAGATAACATACAACGCGAGGGTCGCTAGATAACATACAACGCGAGGGCCGCTAGATAACATACAACACGAGGGCCGCTAGATAACATACAACGCGAGGGCCGCTAGATAACATACAATGCGAGGGCCGCTAGATAACATACAATGCGAGGCGCTAGATAACATACAAGTGAGGGCCTAGATAACATACAATGCGAGGGCGCTAGATAACATACAAGCGAGTGCCGCTAGATAACATACAATGCGAGGGCCGCTAGAAAACATACAACGCGAGTGCACTAGATAACATACAACGAGAGGGCGCTGGATAACATACAATGCGAGGGTCGCTAGATAACATACAACGCGAGGCCTAGATAACATACAATGGAGGCGCTGGATAACATAAACGGAGGGTGCTAGATAACATACAATGCGAGGGCGCTAGATAACATACAATGGAGGGCGCTGGATAACATACAACTCGAGGGCCGCTAGATAACATACAATGTGAGTGCCGCTAGATAACATACAATGCGAGGGCCGCTGGATAACATACAACGCGAGGGCCGCTAGATAACATACAACGTGAGGGCCGCTAGATAACATACAACGCGAGGGCTGTTGGGGGGTGTTGGGGCGCTAGATAACATACAACGCGAGGGCCGCTAGATAACATACAATGCGAGAGTCACTAGATAACATACAACGCGAGGGTGCTAGATAACATACAATGCGAGGGACGCTAGATAACATACAATGCGAGGGCGCTGGATAACATACAACTCGAGGGCCGCTAGATAACATACAATACGAGTGCCGCTAGATAACATACAATGCGAAGGCCGCTGGATAACATACAACGCGAGGGCCGCTAGATAACATACAACGCGAGGGCCGCTAGATAACATACAATGCGAGGGCCGCTAGATAACATACAACGCGAGGGCACTAGATAACATACAATGCGAGGGCGCTAGATAACATACAACGCGAGGGCTGCTGGTTATATTAACATAGCTTTGTCCTGGAGCAGTGCACTATGGGAAAGCTTTGTACTGGAGCAGTGCACTATGGGAAAGTTTTGTCCTGGAGCAGTGCACTATGGGACAGCTTTGTCCTGGAGCAGTGCACTATGGAAAAGCTTTGCCCTGGAGCAGTGCACTATGGGAAAGCTTTGCCCTGGAGCAGTGCACTATGGGAAAGCTTTGTCCTGGAACAGTGCACTATGGGACAGCTTTGTCCTGGAGCAGTGCACTATGGTAAAGCTTTGTCCAGTAGCAGTGCACTGTGGGAAAGCTTTGTCCTGGAGCAGTGCACTATGGGACAGCTTTATCCTGGAGCAGTGCACTATGGGACAGCTTTGTCCTGGAACAGTGCACTATGGGAAAGCGTTTTCCTGGAACAGTGCACTATGGGAAAGCTTTTTCCTGGAACAGTGCACTATGGGACAGCTTTGTCCTGGAGCAGTGTAATATGGGAAAACTTTGTCCAGGAGCAGTGTACTATGGGACAGCTTTGTCCTGGAACAGTGTACTATGGGAAAGCTTTGTCCTGGAACAGTGCACTATGGGAAAGCTTTGTCCTGGAACAGTGTACTATGGGAAAGCTTTGTTCTGGAACAGTGCACTATGCGAAAGCTTTGTCCTGGAGCAGTGCACTATGGGACAGCTTTGTCCAGGAACAGTGCACTATGGGAAAGCTTAGTCCTGGAACAGTGCATTATGGGAAAGCTTTGTCCTGGAGCAGTGCAATATGGGAAAGCTTTGCCCTGGAACAGTGCACTATGGGAAAGCTTTGTACTGGAACAGTGCACTATGGGAAAGCTTTGCCCTGGAGCAGTGCACTATGGGAAAGCTTTGTCCTGGAGCAGTGCACTATGGGACAGCTTTGTCCTGGAGCAGTGCACTATGGGAACGCTTTGTCCTGGAACAGTGCACTATGGGACAGCTTTGTCCAGGAACAGTGCACTATGGGAAAGCTTTGTCCTGGAACAGTGCATTATGGGAAAGCCTTGTCCTGGAGCAGTGCACTATGGTAAAGCTTTGTCCTGGAACAGTGCATTATGGGAAAGCCTTGTCCTGGAGCAGTGCACTATGGGAAAGCCTTGTCCTGGAGCAGTGCACTATGGGAACGCTTTGTCCAGGAACAGTGCACTATGGGAAAGCTTTGTCCTGGAACAGTGCATTATGGGAAAGCTTTGTACAGGAGCAGTGCACTATGGGAAAGCTTCGCCCTGGAACAGTGTACTATGGGAATGCTTTGTCCTGGAACAATGCACTATGGGAAAGCTTTGTCCTGGAACAGTGCATTATGGGAAAGCTTTGTCCAAGAGCAGTGCACTATGCGAAAGCTTTGTCCTGGAGCAGTGCACTATGGGAACGCTTTGTCCTGGAACAGTGCACTATGGGAAAGCTTTGTCCTGGAGCAGTGCACTATGGGACATCTTTGTCCTGGAGCAGTGCACTATGGGACAGCTTTGTCCTGGAACAGTGCACTATGGGACAGCTTTGTCCTGGAGCAGTGCACTATGGGAAAGCGGTGTCCTGGAACAGTGCACTATGGGACAGCTTTGTCCTGGAGCAGTGCACTATGGGACAGCTTTGTCCTGGAGCAGTGCACTATGGGAAAGCTTTGTCCTGGAGCAGTGCACTATGGGAAACCTTTATCCTGGTGCAGTGCACTATGGGAAACCTTTGTCCAGGAGCAGTGCACTATGGGACAGCTTTGTTCTGGAACAGTGCACTATGGGAAAGCTTTGTCATGAAACCGTGCACTATGAGACAGCTTTGTCCTGGAGCAGTGCACTATGGGACAGCTTTGTCCTGGAGCAGTGCACTATGGGACAGCTTTGTCCTGGAGCAGTGCACTATGGGAAAGCTTTGTCCTGGAACAGTGCACTATGGGAAACTTTGTTTTGGAACAGTGTACTATGCGAAAGCTTTGTTCTGGAATAGTGCACTATGGGAAAGCTTTGTCCTGGAACAGTGTACTATGGGAACGCTTTGTTCTGGAACAGTGCACTATGGGAAAGCTTTGTCCTGGAACAGTGCACTATGGGACAGCTTTGTCCAGGAACAGTGCACTATGGGAAAGCTTTGTCCTGGAACAGTGCACTATGGGACAGCTTTGTCCTGGAGCAGTGCACTATGGGAAAGCTTTGTCCTGGAGCAGTGCACTATGGGACAGCTTTGTCCTGGAACAGTGCACTATGGGACAGCTTTGTCCTGGAGCAGTGCACTATGGGAAAGCTTTGTCCTGGAACAGTGCACTATGGGACAGCTTTGTCATGGAGCAGTGCACTATGGGAAAGCTTTGTCCTGGAGCAGTGCACTATGGGAAACCTCTATCCTGGTGCAGTGCACTATGGGAAACCTTTGTCCAGGAGCAGTGGACTATGGGAAACCTTTGTTCTGGAGCAGTGCACTATGGGAACATGAGACTTATTGAGAACCTTTCATACACAGTAACTTTATTTCAATAAACAACAATGATGTGAAATGTGGCACTAGGGGCGACTAGTATTACAGTAAGGAACATCTATGCCAGAGGGGGCATAACCTGTATATGAATAGTGCCAGACAAACATCAAAATAAATATTAAATTTCTACCTACAGGTTTGATAAAACGTAGAATCAATAATCTATTAAATGTCATAGTAAATTGGATATAGTGGATTGAATAGGCTGATACGCACACTACACCGGGGTCAAACTTAAATACAATGGTTAATTAGTTATTATAATTTTGTTAATAAGAAACATTAGTCAGTTACTGCCCCTGAATACTCCTAATAGTATATTGGTCCTCATAATTGGTTTCCTCTGTTTTTATCGTTGTTTCCTTTGCACCACATATGTTCCATTTGTATCCGTATTCGCATCTTATAATTATGAAATCTCGACAGATATCCTTTAGCATGTCCAATGGATACCTTACTGTACATATGGGTTCAATTAATTAACAAGATTTTGATAACATTACATTTATCCTAACGCAACATCTGTTTAGACGACAACAGTAAAAACAACGGTTTCGTACTAAAAGGACAATATACATTTAGGGATAAATCTGACTTTATCCATCAAGGGAGGTAATAGCAAAAACAGTAATATCTCTGATTGTAAGCATATTTCTTTTCGTCGGTTTAGTTCAGTCCTGAGTAAACATAACATTTTGCATTCTGGGTAAAATAAACCCTATCAATAATCGGCTTGTTCCAGAATTAGGAACCCTTACGTACGAAGAACGATTAGCTAGTTTAAACATGTACAGTTTGAAACATCGGTGCTTAACTCCCTGCACGCTAGCGGTGAAAATAATGTTGTCGTTACGATGCAATTCAAATGGAATTCTACGACATATTTTTAAAATTTGCAGTGGAAGCCCATTCGCTTCATGTGCGAAAGGCCCGGAGTTCGAGCCCCGCTGTAGGCGTTACGATTATACCCATTTAAATTTCACATTGCCTCTTCATGACGATGGATTCCATCAGGAATGAGGTCTCGAGAGTGATTATTATAAGTTGAAAGAACATGTTTCGCAATCGATCTAACATAAATTTATATAAACTTAAGTTTTCAATTTCAAATAAGAAAAAATACATTAATGAATTGTCGTCTGCTACACTTATTTGAACTATGTATAGCCTTTCGGTTTCAAATAAGAAAACACACGTTATTGAATTGTCGTCTGCTACACTTATTTGAACTATGTATAGCCTTTAGTTTACCCAGCATGCAATTAGTTAAAGACGGAAATTAATTGAAACATTCAATATTCTATTAGTAACAAAGTATCAAATAAACTATTTCAAAAGATCGAATATCTCAGCAACGATGGGGAATTCCAGGACATTTTATGAACCAATTCTCCACAAACGACGTCAAAACAATTTCAGCATTAGAATCGTGAATTCCTGGAATGACCTGCCAGAGAAGGTAATTCCTGCAAACTTGATCGACCCATTCAAATCAAGATTGGATCTTTACTGGAATGTAATAAACAGATATGTGGGACACAAGAGGTTCAGACTAAATATTAAATTCCTATAAAAAATTGTTATATGTTATATTTCGGGTTTTACGCCTGCATCACCACCATTTCGGGCTATATCGCCGGTGGGCAGTTTACTTAGCAACGCCTTTCCTGGGCAGGCTCCAGCGGTTAACCAGTACTTGGGTGCACCACCTCCGTAAGAAACTGCCAACTTGTTCATATAAATGAGACACGGCCTGAGCGGGGCTCGAACCCGTGACCATCAGTGATGATAGGTTACAGTGGTATACAAGTCAGCGACCTTAACCACTCGACCACGAAGGCGGTAAAAAATTGTAAATGTAGTTCCAATAATTTTAGCAGAGTTTGGGTGTTGTTTTAATATTGTTGAATATTACAGTCAGTGGTGTCTATTAATTATGTGGTCAAACAAGTGCACTGCACACCGTATTGGCAGAACAAAATGATTGACTTTGTTAAAGGTCAAGGTCATGATCAAAATTTATAGTGACTGGTAGTATTGTATGCTTGAGTTCTTGCCAAGTGGGTGCGAGTTCTGGCCAAGTATGTATGACCTTGAAAAGGGTCATGGTTAGTGTAATTGTTAAAATGAACCAGTTAATTAATATAGAGTGCTAAGCAACCAGGAGTTTTGTGTGTAAATATGAGCTAAATGTGTGAAATTTTGTATTTGACCTCAGGAGCTTGAAATGTTATCCATATGCCACCAACAGTCTTGTACCCCTGGACAGCCACCCCCAATTAATAGGGGGTTTCTTAGGATGAGGTACAAGGCAATTGGTTGCTTATGGATAACATTATTTCAAGCTCCGGTGATTTGACCTTAAGAAAGGTCACCCGGGAATGTTAAAGGTGAAACTTTATAAGGCAAATTTAAACAGAATTTACAGATATTGCTATTTTAACTTTTAAGCAAATATTACATTACTTCAAACATGCATTGCTTCAAATATGCATTGCTTCAAATATGCATTGCTTCAAATATGCATTGCTTCAAATATACATTGCTTCAAACATACATTGCTTCATATATACATTGCTTCAAACATACATTACTTCAAATATGCATTATTTCAAACATACATTGATTCAAATATGCATTATTTCAAATACACATTGCTTCGAGTATACAAATCCTTTACAAAATCACAAATTCATGTTTAGTTGAAAAATAATTCATGTTAATCTACTTCGATCTACATGAAAACTATGTTGTTTTGATCAGTTTAATCACACACAAGGTTACTAGTGTAACATTGTGTTACAATTTAGCCTGTTTTTCTGATTTTTTTTAATTCTCTAGTGTCACTTTAAAGCGACACTACATCGGTGAAAACGCAACTTTCTACAGAATGTAATTTCCTATTATATGGTATATCTTTTTTCCATATATTTGCTTCAAAATTGAGTATCAACTAATAAACAAACGTCGTATACGCGGTTTGTTGACATAACAAAATAATGTAAATAGTGTCGACCTCCACGCGGAATACAACGCGTGTATCTTGAATAACTCTATTTATCGTACATATTTACCGTTATATCTCACATTTGTGACATTGCATATTTATTTGTAGACTAATCTTAGTTGAATTATATCTAGACGACGGTATCACGACAGTATTGACTCCAATAACAAACAGACGTCAATTCATGGATGATAGTTATATGAAATCCTACTTTCACTTTTGAAAGTTTGTTGACCACAAAAGTACTGTTTATTGATTCAATGTTATTGTTCGAATGTATTCAGAAGAATGTGTAGTAGCAATGCATGTATACGTTAACAAATGCGTTGTTTTGGCTTTTTGCGATGAAATGTCGCTTTAATATGAACAAGAAAAACTATTACATATAAATACGTAATAGAAGGACGATTGAACATTTACTCTGAATAATACACACCCGGATAATGTATATAAATTATATCGTGCGTTAAGTAGTGTCTCCAATAACAATCAAACGTCAATTCAAGAGCATGGATGACAGTTATATGAAATCTTACTTTCACTTTTGAAAGTTTGTTGACCATAAACGCACTGTTTATTGTTTCAATTTTAGTGTTCGAATGTATTCAGAAGAATGTGTAGTAGCAATAGATGTATACGTAAACAAATGCATGTTTTGGCTTTTTGCGATGTAATGTCGCTTTAAAAAAGATTAAGCCATAAAAATTGAAGATTTGATAATTAGATGTACATCTAATTTGGCTAATCTGGCGTTGCATGAATACAAAGATAAACATATCCTGCAGATTATGATCGATCATCTTAATGGTCTTATCTAACAGTGATACAATTCCCATTATTCTAATTAAAACTGATACAGATAAACTCTTTGAGGTATTTAACTGTGTGACAAAACCAATTAATTTTAACAAATTGTTCATTTATATTTAACATTTCAAAATGGTTATATACAGATATATAATATTGTTTCAGAATTAAAAAAAAATAAAGGTAAGAATTTCTCTTATTTTTAGTATTTCATGGTTTCATTCATTTACTGCAGACTTCAGACAACTAATTTATATACACTTAAAGCGACATTACATCGCAAAAAGCAAATAAAATGCATTTTTTTCATGTATAAATGCATTGCTACTACACATTGTTCTTAATACATGCGAACACTAAATTTAATCAATAAACAGTGTTTTTGTGGTCTACAAACTTTCAAAAGTGAAATTGGGATTTCATATACCGGTCATCCACGCTCATAAATTGACGTTTGTTTGTCATTGGAGTAAATACTAATACAAGGCAAGGCATTTAAATTCTACGTTGCATCTTCTCTCTCCCTCGTGGCGATGGATTCCATCAGGAATGAGGTCTCGAGAGTGATTAATATAAGTTATAAGAACTTGTTTCGCAATCGAGCTAAAATAAATGTGTATAAATACTAAACAAGTGATATTTTCGATTAGAGATAATTTAACTAAGATCAGTCTACAAATAAATATGCATAGGCACATGTGTGAGGTATAGCGGTAAATATGTACCATACCTAGTGTTATTCAGGATACACACGTTGTATTATGCATGCATGTCGACCCTATTTACATTATTTTGTTATGTCAACAAACCGCGTATACGACGTTTGTTTATTTGTTGAAATACTGAAGATTTTGAGGCAAATATTTGGAAAATAATTATACCATATAATAGGAAATTACATTCTGCAAACATTTGTGTTTTCACCGATGTAGTGTCGCTTTAATGATTTAATTTTATACATCTTGTGTGTGTGCTTTACGTTTATTTATCGTCGCTACCGGTTGCCCATATGAGCAACGCCTCCTGAAGAGATTAGTCATTTTAGAGTTTCGGAGGATAGTGCAATGATACAGACAAAGACTCATTCCAGAGTCTCCTATGGTTGTTTTACGTGCACAGCGTAAAGCACCGACACTAGACCTCGGTTTAAAGTCTCTTAATTGTATTGTGGTCAGACGGGGGATCGAACCTGCGATCCCTGGATTACAATTTTATACATTAATTCTCAACTTTTTATTATTTCCAACAAAAGATTCACCTAAAGGTAATTCTTATATTTTTAGCTTGATGAGTTTTAAGAGTGGAAAGTAAACAGACTATTTTGCCCTCATGGCAATAACATATATAGAGACTACTATTTTGCCCCCAATGGCAATACAATATATAGAGAATATTATGTTGCCCCCAATGGCAATACAATATATAGAGAATATTATGTTGCCCCCAATGGCAATACAATATATAGAGAATATTATGTTGCCCCCAATGGCAATACAATATATAGAGAATATTATGTTGCCCCCAATGGCAATACAATATATAGAGAATATTATGTTGCCCCCAATGGCAATACAATATATAGAGAATATTATGTTGCCCCCAATGGCAATACAATATATAGAGAATATTATGTTGCCCCCAATGGCAATACAATATATAGAGAATATTATGTTGCCCCCAATGGCAATACAATATATAGAGAATATTATGTTGCCCCCAATGGCAATACAATATATAGAGAATACTATTTTGCCCCCAATGGCAATACAATATATAGAGAATATTATGTTGCCCCCAATGGCAATACAATATATAGAGAATATTATGTTGCCTCCAATGGCAATACAATATATAGAGAATACTATGTTGCCCCCAATGGCAATACAATATATAGAGAATATTATGTTGCCCCCAATGGCAATACAATATATAGAGAATATTATGTTGCCCCCAATGGCAATACAATATATAGAGAATATTATGTTGCCCCCAATGGCAATACAATATATAGAGAATATTATTTTGCCCCCACCAAACTGAGCATGCACTCCTAGAACCGCTTCCTTCTAGTTTAGATGCCAAACAAATTGACACTGCTGTATTTGACATCTAGGCACGGCCCAGTCACAGCTCTACAGTCGTGCATTCACAGTTTGACTCCTGGTCGGAGCATGGTAGGAGGTGGAACTTCCTCGGTTGTTAATGTGACTCGTAAATAAACTGCTCGGCTTTAATCACAAACAGCGTATATCCCCATCTGCATGTCTCACTATTGCTATTGTACTGGGATGCTACTAAAGTAAAGTAATGGATTTGTTTATTATAGTGTCGCCCCTATTGAAAGGGCCAGCCATTACTGACTTATGACACACCTTTTTATGAACATCAGTACTTCCCGAATCCTATGCTTGTATGCCAGGCGCCAGGCTAGTAGGTAATCGGTAACAATTATTTAACTAGCTGGCGACTGGCTCATATCAGAACTAACCCTGACAAGGTTCAAACCTTCGACCCCCCGCTCCGTAGGCGGAAGCCTTAACCACTAGGCCACAGAGACAGTAATATAGTAGGCATATTATTATATTATACTTATTTTTTTTCGGAAACTAGCCTAATAATTAAAAAATTATAAGACAGTAACCTAACATTATATGTGTCCTAAGTTCTTATAAAAAAGAAGTTTTGGCGAGGAAATAGTACAGGAAATATTGCAGAATATTCACGATCTGAACTGCTGAAGTTTATTATACCATCTGTGAATATAATGGAGGTCATACACCCAGCTTTACAATGTCATTAAAGATTAATTAGGCACTGACTGACTAATAAAGTAAAGTTTATTAGGCAGGCCGTTTTCGACCATTATTATGCATTGAAGTAGGATAAACCATGGTCATTGCAAAATAGATGACACAATTGGGTGTGGAAATGATAATCTAGGAATTAACAAATGTAACATGATGCAAATGTAACATAATGCCACAGGTCAAAAGGTGCAAGTCTCAAGAGAAAATTATTTTAAATTATACTAATATTTCTTGCAATTTTTTAATTTTATAATATTATTACATTTTACATACTTCCTATAATTCTAAAAACATTTATAATTTGTATACAGTCAAACCTGTCTTAAGCAGCCAGCCAAGGGAGTCACAGTATGAGGGCCCTAAGGAAGTTCAGACCTAATTAGGTCACCCTCTATAAATAAAGAAATCTATCAGAAATTGGCTGCTGAGCACAGATGGTTGCTTAATACATGGTGGCTGCTTAATACAGGGTGGCTGCTTAAGCTTAATACAGGGTGGCTGCGTAATACAGGGTGGCTGCTTAATAGAGGTCAAATGCATAATAATACAGCATATTGGTAATTTGGAAACCGGCTGCTTAATACAGGTTGGCTGCTTAATAGACGTGACCACTAACACAGGTTTGCTTATACAAATTTATTTCAGCTCGATTGCGAAACAAGTTCTTACAACTTATATTAAATCACTCTCGAGACCTTATTCCTAATGGAATCCATCGCCACGAGGGTGAGAGAAGAGACAACGTGGAATTTAAATGCCTTGCATAAGGCCACACTCGTAGCGGCTCCAGCGGGGCTCGAACTCCGGACCTTTCACACCTGAAGCGAACATTGCGCTATCACGACTTCCACAAACAGAGGTTTGACTGTACATAATAATTATTGTAGCTTAGATTATGGAGTTGAAAGTTACAACATAATATATTGTTATACTGGTAACATTATACACCAGACTGCTTGTTATACTGGTAACATTATACACCAGGCTGCTTGTTATACTGGTAACATTATACACCAGGCTGCTTGTTATACTGGTAACATTATACACCAGAATGCTTGTTATACTGGTAACATTATACACCATCGTGCTTGTTATACTGGTAACATTATACACCAGACTGCTTGTTATACTGGTAACATTATACACCAGGCTGCTTGATATACTGGTAACATTATACACCAGCCTGCTTGTTATACAACATTATACACCAGACAGCTTGTTATACTGGTAACATTATACACCAGCGTGCTTGTTATGCTGGTAACATTATACACCAGACTGCTTGTTATACTGGTAACATTAAACACCAGGCTGCTTGTTATACTGGTAACATTATATACCAGACTGCTTGTTATACTGGTAACATTATACACCAGGCTGCTTGTTATACTGGTAACATTATACACCAGGCTGCTTGTTATACTGGTAACATTATACACCAGCGTGCTTGTTATACTGGTAACATTATACACCAGACTGCTTGTTATACTGGTAACATTATACACCAGACTGCTTGTTATACTGGTAACATTATACACCAGACAGCTTGTTATACTGGTAACATTATACACCAGCGTGCTTGTTATACTGGTAACATAATACACCAGGCTGCTTGTTATACTGGTAACATTATACACCAGACTGCTTGTTATACTGGTAACATTATACACCAGGCTGCTTGTTATACTGGTAACATTATACACCAGCCTGCTTGTTATACTGGTAACATTATACACCAGCGTGCTTGTTATGCTGGTAACATTATACACCAGACTGCTTGTTATACTGGTAACATTATACACCAGGCTGCTTGTTATACTGGTAACATTATATACCAGACTGCTTGTTATACTGGTAACATTATACACCAGGCTGCTTGTTATACTGGTAACATTATACACCAGGCTGCTTGTTATACTGGTAACATTATACACCAGCGTGCTTGTTATACTGGTAACATTATACACCAGACTGCTTGTTATACTGGTAACATTATACACCAGACTGCTTGTTATACTGGTAACATTATACACCAGACAGCTTGTTATACTGGTAACATTATACACCAGCGTGCTTGTTATACTGGTAACATAATACACCAGGCTGCTTGTTATACTGGTAACATTATACACCAGACTGCATGTTATACTGGTAACATTATACACCATGCTGCTTGTTATACTGGTAACATTATACACCAGGCTGCTTGTTATACTGGTAACATTATACACCAGCCTGCTTGTTATACAACATTATACACCAGACAGCTTGTTATACTGGTAACATTATACACCAGCGTGCTTGTTATGCTGGTAACATTATACACCAGACTGCTTGTTATACTGGTAACATTATACACCAGGCTGCTTGTTATACTGGTAACATTATACACCAGACTGCTTGTTATACTGGTAACATTATACACCAGGCTGCTTGTTATACTGGTAACATTATACACCAGGCTGCTTGTTATACTGGTAACATTATACACCAGCGTGCTTGTTATACTGGTAACATTATACACCAGACTGCTTGTTATACTGGTAACATTATACACCAGACTGCTTGTTATACTGGTAACATTATACACCAGACTGCTTGTTATACTGGTAACATTATACACCAGCGTGCTTGTTATACTGGTAACATTATACACCAGACTGCTTGTTATACTGGTAACATTATACACCAGACTGCTTGTTATACTGGTAACATTATACACCAGGCTGCTTGTTATACTGGTAACATTATACACCAGACTGCTTGTTATACTGGTAACATTATACACCAGACTGCTTGTTATACTGGTAACATTATACACCAGACTGCTTGTTATACTGGTAACATTATACACCAGGCTGCTTGTTATATTATACACCAGGCTGCTTGTTATACTGGTAACATTATACACCAGCGTGCTTGTTATACTGGTAACATTATACACCAGGCTGCTTGTTATACTGGTAACATTATACACCAGACTGCTTGTTATACTGGTAACATTATACACCAGGCTGCTTGTTATACTGGTAACATTATACACCAGGCTGCTTGTTATACTGGTAACATTATACACCAGACTGCTTGTTATACTGGTAACATTATACACCAGGCTGCTTGTTATACTGGTAACATTATACACCAGACTGCTTGTTATACTGGTAACATTATACACCAGCGTGCTTGTTATACTGGTAACATTATACACCAGCGTGCTTGTTATACTGGTAACATTATACACCAGGCTGCTTGTTATACTGGTAACATTATACACCAGACTGCTTGTTATACTGGTAACATTATACACCAGAGTGCTTGTTATACTGGTAACATTATACACCAGGCTGCTTGTTATACTGGTAACATTATACACCAGAGTGCTTGTTATACTGGTAACATTATACACCAGACTGCTTGTTATACTGGTAACATTATACACCAGGCTGCTTGTTATACTGGTAACATTATACACCAGGCTGCTTGTTATACTGGTAACATTATACACCAGAGTGCTTGTTATACTGGTAACATTATACACCATGCTGCTTGTTATACTGGTAACATTATACACCAGACTGCTTGTTATACTGGTAACATTATACACCAGCGTGCTTGTTATACTGGTAACATTATACACCAGGCTGCTTGTTATACTGGTAACATTATACACCAGACTGCTTGTTATACTGGTAACATTATACACCAGCGTGCTTGTTATACTGGTAACATTATACACCAGGCTGCTTGTTATACTGGTAACATTATACACCAGACTGCTTGTTATACTGGTAACATTATACACCAGGCTGCTTGTTATACTGGTAACATTATACACCAGCGTGCTTGTTATACTGGTAACATTATACACCAGGCTGCTTGTTATACTGGTAACATTATACACCAGGCTGCTTGTTATACTGGTAACATTATACACCAGACTGCTTGTTATACTGGTAACATTATACACCAGCGTGCTTGTTATACTGGTAACATTATACACCAGAGTGCTTGTTATACTGGTAACATTATACACCAGACTGCTTGTTATACTGGTAACATTATACACCAGACTGCTTGTTATACTGGTAACATTATACACCAGACTGCTTGTTATACTGGTAACATTATACACCAGACTGCTTGTTATACTGGTAACATTATACACCAGGCTGCTTGTTATACTGGTAACATTATACACCAGGCTGCTTGTTATACTGGTAACATTATACACCAGACTGCTTGTTATACTGGTAACATTATACACCAGGCTGCTTGTTATACTGGTAACATTATACACCAGGCTGCTTGTTATACTGGTAACATTATACACCAGACTGCTTGTTATACTGGTAACATTATACACCAGACTGCTTGTTATACTGGTAACATTATACACCAGGCTGCTTGTTATACTGGTAACATTATACACCAGGCTGCTTGTTATACTGGTAACATTATACACCAGGCTGCTTGTTATACTGGTAACATTATACACCAGACTGCTTGTTATACTGGTAACATTATACACCAGGCTGCTTGTTATACTGGTAACATTATACACCAGGCTGCTTGTTATACTGGTAACATTATACACCAGGCTGCTTGTTATACTGGTAACATTATACACCAGGCTGCTTGTTATACTGGTAACATTATACACCAGACTGCTTGTTATACTGGTAACATTATACACCAGACTGCTTGTTATACTGGTAACATTATACACCAGCGTGCTTGTTATACTGGTAACATTATACACCAGCGTGCTTGTTATACTGGTAACATTATACACCAGGCTGCTTGTTATACTGGTAACATTATACACCAGGCTGCTTGTTATACTGGTAACATTATACACCAGACTGCTTGTTATACTGGTAACATTATACACCAGACTGCTTGTTATACTGGTAACATTATACACCAGACTGCTTGTTATACTGGTAACATTATACACCAGACTGCTTGTTATACTGGTAACATTATACACCAGCGTGCTTGTTATACTGGTAACATTATACACCAGCGTGCTTGTTATACTGGTAACATTATACACCAGGCTGCTTGTTATACTGGTAACATTATACACCAGGCTGCTTGTTATACTGGTAACATTATACACCAGACTGCTTGTTATACTGGTAACATTATACACCAGACTGCTTGTTATACTGGTAACATTATACACCAGACTGCTTGTTATACTGGTAACATTATACACCAGACTGCTTGTTATACTGGTAACATTATACACCAGACTGCTTGTTATACTGGTAACATTATACACCAGACTGCTTGTTATACTGGTAACATTATACACCAGGCTGCTTGTTATACTGGTAACATTATACACCAGACTGCTTGTTATACTGGTAACATTATACACCAGCGTGCTTGTTATACTGGTAACATTATACACCAGACTGCTTGTTATACTGGTAACATTATACACCAGGCTGCTTGTTATACTGGTAACATTATACACCAGACTGCTTGTTATACTGGTAACATTATACACCAGGCTGCTTGTTATACTGGTAACATTATACACCAGGCTGCTTGTTATACTGGTAACATTATACACCAGACTGCTTGTTATACTGGTAACATTATACACCAGGCTGCTTGTTATACTGGTAACATTATACACCAGGCTGCTTGTTATACTGGTAACATTATACACCAGGCTGCTTGTTATACTGGTAACATTATACACCAGGCTGCTTGTTATACTGGTAACATTATACACCAGACTGCTTGTTATACTGGTAACATTATACACCAGGCTGCTTGTTATACTGGTAACATTATACACCAGGCTGCTTGTTATACTGGTAACATTATACACCAGACTGCTTGTTATACTGGTAACATTATACACCAGACTGCTTGTTATACTGGTAACATTATACACCAGCGTGCTTGTTATACTGGTAACATTATACACCAGGCTGCTTGTTATACTGGTAACATTATACACCAGGCTGCTTGTTATACTGGTAACATTATACACCAGACAGCTTGTTATACTGGTAACATTATACACCAGGCTGCTTGTTATACTGGTAACATTATACACCAGGCTGCTTGTTATACTGGTAACATTATACACCAGGCTGCTTGTTATACTGGTAACATTATACACCAGACTGCTTGTTATACTGGTAACATTATACACCAGACAGCTTGTTATACTGGTAACATTATACACCAGCGTGCTTGTTATACTGGTATCATTATACACCAGCGTGCTTGTTATACTGGTAACATTATACACCAGGCTGCTTGTTATACTGGTAACATTATACACCAGGCTGCTTGTTATACTGGTAACATTATACACCAGCGTGCTTGTTATACTGGTAACATTATACACCAGGCTGCTTGTTATACTGGTAACATTATACACCAGTCTGCTTGTTATACTGGTAACATTATACACCAGGCTGCTTGTTATACTGGTAACATTATACACCAGGCTGCTTGTTATACTGGTAACATTATACACCAGCGTGCTTGTTATACTGGTAACATTATACACCAGACTGCTTGTTATACTGGTAACATTATACACCAGACTGCTTGTTATACTGGTAACATACACCAGACTGCTTGTTATACTGGTAACATTATACACCAGCGTGCTTGTTATACTGGTAACATTATACACCAGGCTGCTTGTTATACTGGTAACATTATACACCAGGCTGCTTGTTATACTGGTAACATTATACACCAGACTGCTTGTTATACTGGTAACATTATACACCAGACTGCTTGTTATACTGGTAACATTATACACCAGACTGCTTGTTATACTGGTAACATTATACACCAGACTGCTTGTTATACTGGTAACATTATACACCAGACTGCTTGTTATACTGGTAACATTATACACCAGACTGCTTGTTATACTGGTAACATTATACACCAGGCTGCTTGTTATACTGGTAACATTATACACCAGACAGCTTGTTATACTGGTAACATTATACACCAGCGTGCTTGTTATACTGGTAACATTATACACCAGGCTGCTTGTTATACTGGTAACATTATACACCAGGCTGCTTGTTATACTGGTAACATTATACACCAGGCTGCTTGTTATACTGGTAACATTATACACCAGCGTGCTTGTTATACTGGTAACATTATACACCAGGCTGCTTGTTATACTGGTAACATTATACACCAGGCTGCCTGTTATACAGGTAACATTATACACCAGACTGCTTGTTATACTGGTATCATTATACACCAGACAGCTTGTTATACTGGTAACATTATACACCAGGCTGCTTGTTATACTGGTAACATTATACACCAGCGTGCTTGTTATACTGGTAACATTATACACCAGGCTGCTTGTTATACTGGTAACATTATACACCAGACTGCTTGTTATACTGGTAACATTATACACCAGACTGCTTGTTATACTGGTAACATTATACACCAGCGTGCTTGTTATACTGGTAACATTATACACCAGACAGCTTGTTATACTGGTAACATTATACACCAGGCTGCTTGTTATACTGGTAACATTATACACCAGACAGCTTGTTATACTGGTAACATTATACACCAGGCTGCTTGTTATACTGGTATCATTATACACCAGGCTGCTTGTTATACTGGTAACATTATACACCAGGCTGCTTGTTATACTGGTAACATTATACACCAGACTGCTTGTTATACTGGTAACATTATTCACCAGGCTGCTTGTTATACTGGTAACATTATACACCAGCGTGCTTGTTATACTGGTAGCATTATACACCAGCGTGCTTGTTATACTGGTAACATTATACACCAGCGTGCTTGTTATACTGGTAACATTATACACCAGGCTGCTTGTTATACTGGTAACATTATACACCAGCGTGCTTGTTATACTGGTAGCATTATACACCAGCGTGCTTGTTATACTGGTAACATTATACACCAGGCTGCTTGTTATACTGGTAACATTATACACCAGCGTGCTTGTTATACTGGTAACATTATACACCAGACTGCTTGTTATACTGGTATCATTATACACCAGCGTGCTTGTTATACTGGTAACATTATACACCAGACTGCTTGTTACACTGGTATCATTATACACCAGGCTGCTTGTTATACTGGTAACATTATACACCAGACTGCTTGTTATACTGGTAACATTATACACCAGGCTGCTTGTTATACTGGTAACATTATACACCAGGCTGCTTGTTATACTGGTAACATTATACACCAGACTGCTTGTTATACTGGTAACATTATACACCAGACTGCTTGTTATACTGGTAACATTATACACCAGGCTGCTTGTTATACTGGTAACATTATACACCAGACTGCTTGTTATACTGGTAACATTATACACCAGCTGCTTGTTATACTGGTAACATTATACACCAGACTGCTTGTTATACTGGTAACATTATACACCAGGCTGCTTGTTATACTGGTAACATTATACACCAGACTGCTTGTTATACTGGTAACATTATACACCAGACAGCTTGTTATACTGGTAACATTATACACCAGGCTGCTTGTTATACTGGTAACATTATACACCAGACTGCTTGTTATACTGGTAACATTATACACCAGCGTGCGTGTTATACTGGTAACATTATACACCAGCGTGCTTGTTATACTGGTAACATTATACACCAGGCTGCCTGTTATACTGGTAACAGTATACACCAGTCTGCTTGTTATACTGGTAACATTATACACCAGACTGCTTGTTATACTGGTAACATTATACACCAGACTGATTGTTATACTGGTAACATTATACACCAGCGTGCTTGTTATACTGGTAACATTATACACCAGACTGCTTGTTATACTGGTAACATTATACACCAGACTGCTACCCTTTTTATGTGAGTGTTTTACGTTCATTTATCGTCACTACCGGTTGCCTATATGAGCGACGCCTCTTAAAGAGATTATTCATTTTAAATATTGGAGAATAGTGCAATGAGACCCATTCCAGAATCGCCTCTGGTTCGTTTATGTGCACGGTGTAAAGTATCGACACTAGACCTTAGTTTAAAATTCCACCCGAAAGACTGTTAATACTATTATGGTCAGACAGGGGATCGAACCTGCGATCCCTGGATTCGCAGTCCAACGTGTTAACCACTGGACTTACTGAACCGTCCACAAAATATTCAATGTCTCGCACAAATATTTATATACCAACCCAAGTGTGAAATTTCTAAAAACATTGTCTTTGCTTTACTTTTTACATTTACTTAAATCCGGCCTCTAAATATTAACGCAAAAATATTGTTGCTCTGCACTAGACTAAAGTCTGTCCAACATACCCGTGAAATCTCAGCTCTTGGCCAGCCAGACTTCACTACTAAAGTCTGTCAGGATCTATGTTGTAGTTTCACTATCTGAATAGCAAACAGCATAGAGCCTGATCAGACGGCACATTATGTGCCGGCTGATCTGGCTCTATGCTGTTTGCAAAAACGACTTTAGTCGTGATTGGCAGGTTACAGGTTAAGTGCAAAAGGTGACAACACATCATATTGCATTAGGATTTATAAATAACCATACAAACATAAATAAATCGAAAAAAATAAAAAGGTGACCAAAGTATATTTTTTAGGCTTATTTTGGCTTATTATAATTAAAACAAATTTCTTATACAATTAGGTATTGCAAGGTGGAACGGACATTAGTGGACATAAAGACAACAATCATGTATCTTGGTTTACCTAGAACAGATGTCATAAATCATTTCTATTTCAACTTGTTACAGGAATGACATTCAACGTAGACAGACAGATAAATAAGTGAACACTTCACAACAAGTACCGGGGAGACAGAAGCAATTCCAGATCCACCCCTGCAAATATCCACAGACAAAGTATGAGACACAGTTGGGAGACTGAATGACCACTCGAGTACATCTCCGAACCAACAATCAATTACTTGTGTCAAATAATAACCAATATATTTAAAGTTGATTAAATTGATCACACTTTGGAAACAAATATTTTAAAGAATCTTTTAATGAACCAACTCTCTCAAATCTTTTAAAGAACCAACTCTCTCAAATCTAAATGAACCAACTCTCAACGTTTTAAGTGAACCAACTCTCTCAAATCTTTTGAATGAACCAACTCTCTCAAATCTTTTGAATGAACCAACTCTCTCAAATCTTTTAAATGAACCAACTCTCTCAAATCTTTTGAATGAACCAACTCTCTCAAATCTTTTGAATGAACCAACTCTCTCAAATCTTTTAAATGAACCAACTCTCTCAAATCTTTTGAATGAACCAACTCTCTCAAATCTTTTGAATGAACCAACTCTCTCAAATCTTTTAAATGAACCAACTCTCTCAAATCTTTTGAATGAACCAACTCTCTCAAATCTTTTGAATGAACCAACTCTCTCAAATCTTTTAAAAGAACCAACTCTCTCAAATCTTTTAAAACTCTCTCAAACTGCCTGTTTTTTTTATTTAATGACAAAACTGTGAGCAGTTTCTATCAAGCTGAAGATTGTGTCGAAATCACATTCATGCAGAGAGATAAAACATTCCCACACCAAAAGACAGAGCCATAGTTACATGTGTTAATTCTACAACACTTCTTTAAACGTGTCAGAGCAACCAAACTGCAGTCTATGTCTCTGTTGTGCAAGCCAGAAGTGAGAGTATAGCTGAATATTGGATCGAAATTCCAAATGAAGTTGAACATATTATGGAAAGACTAGTAACTGACTAGGAAATCCCAAATGAAGTTGAACATATTATGGAAAGACTAGTAACTGACAAGGAAATTCCAAATGAAGTTGAACATATTATGGAAAGACTAGTAACTGAATAGAAGTGATTAAATCAACAAAAATCCCAAAGTAAAGACGGACAGACGCTTATGACTTGCCCTTTATCAGAGGGATTACCTAAACTGCTTTGTTAATGAGCACCTTCAAAGTCTTTATAATACCCTAATATACCAGATTGCCTCATTCCTCTATCTCAATTAGTCCAATGATTACTTCCTATTAAACAAAATCAATAAAAACTATACCTGTTCAACAAAGAGAATTTAAAATTGAATTAAGCCATTAACAGAATTAAATATGAATCAACCAATAATAAATGCGCGCGATTTCGAGTATTTAACGCAGAGTGATCAAGAATACTTGTATAGTATCGAAAGATTGTATCTATTGAACAGTGGTAAACTTAAACATTTCCATGTCGTAGGTCCTTGGCACCAGGTAAAATCGTCTCAGTTGAATAGAATCGTCGAACGTGTAGCAACGCCAAGTCCTAGACTATGTTCTAGGGGTCACGTTAAGGGGCTGTGGTGTGTGGAGGACCCAGATTATGTAACAGGACCTAAGATTTTAAAGTACTACGGATCTGAACCCAGTACACCTAGAAGTGTACCGTCGGAGGCGGGGACGCCGAGAAACGTTAAAACTCTGTCAACACCAAAAAATAAATACTCGATTCCACGGAAATACCAGATAGTGCCAAAACCGACGCCTTGGATTATCATGGAACCATCAAAGAAGAAGAATTTCATCTGTGATGATCCGCCAGATCCATCGTACCGAGAGAAATCGGCGAACATGCCGCGATCTGCTCAGACAAGAGGATCTACAGTATATTCAAGACCGAGTACTAGCGGGTCCAGTGAGAGATACAATGCAAGCCCTTATTGTACGACGGTAACCTCGGGTGAATTGAACGCCATTGTGGAAAGGGTCACAAAACCGACACATGCCAGCAAAGGGGGCATTGATCTACAAGACAAATTTAGGTAAGTTTTTTTTTTAAATCGCTGAAAAGTTTTATAAACTGTGGAAGTCGTGGTAGCGCGATCACTTCAGGTGTGAAAGCCACAGAGCTTGCACCCCAGCTGTAGCAGTTACGATTGTGCCCCTTAGGCAAGGCTCTTAAATTCTACACATTGCATCTCGCTCCCTTGTGGCAATGGGCTCCAATGAGGTATCAAGAGTGATTAATCTAGTGCTGTATACACTTGTTCGCAATCAAGCTATATAAATTAATATAAACTATAATATATAAATAGTATAAACTTATTTTTTTAGGGGAATAAAATAATTTATTTTGGCATTTTTTAATTTAATTTTAGAACATTTTTATTTTGGAGCGAAGCAAACATTACTTCTGCTGACGTATAATTTTAAATTAATTTTAGAAAATTGACTGCAGAATTAATCAAGGTTTATATTAATATGGTTTTCGGCTGATCTGGATCTATGTTGTTTGCACATGTGATTTTATTTACTCAGCAAGCAAATGGATAATAACAAATACTCGATACCCGATTTCACATTGAAGACACATTTGCTAGTTTTTACTCCAAATTCAATAAAAGCGTTTATATTTTATTTACAATGGAAACAAATTGAACAGTTTCATTTTCAAAAGGACTGGTGCTATCAATGAAATAATTTGAAACAGTAATTGAGGACATGTTTGAGTTATTTGTATTCTGAATGAAATTGTTCAAATAGAGTAGGATTCAAATTACGTTCAAAGTTAAAAGGAATTACTTTGCAACTCGTATAAATAACACTGTTGGGATGTTAATGCAACACAAATTGAACACGCTGTTAATATACTGTACAGTGGAACCTCACTGCGCCCAACGGCCCCTAGAACGGATGAAAAGTTCGGCTTAGAGGGGATTTCTGATAATACATTATCTACTCGATTACCTCTAACAATACATTGTCTACTTGTCTACCTCTAACAATACATTATCTACTTCTAACAATACATTGTCTACCTCTAACAATACATTATCTACCTCTAGCAATGCATTGTCTACCTCTAACAATACATTGTCTACTCGACTACCTCTAACAATACATTACCTACTCGTCTACCTCTAACAATACATTACCTACTCGTCTACCTCTAACAATACATTACCTACTTATCTACCTCTAACAATACATTATCTACTTATATACCTCTAACAATACATTACCTACTCGTCTACCTCTAACAATACATTATCTACTCGTCTACCTCTAACAATACATTATCTACTTGTCTACCTCTAACAATACATTATCTACTTGTCTACCTCTAGCAATACATTATCTACTCGTCTACCTCTAACAATACATTATCTACTCGTCTACCTCTAACAATACATTATCTACTTGTCTACCTCTAACAATACATTATCTACTCGTCTACCTCTAGCAATACATTATCTACTCGTCTACCTCTAACAATACATTATCTACTTGTCTACCTCTAACAATACATTATCTACCTCTAACAATACATTATCTACTCGTCTACCTCTAGCAATACATTATCTACTCGTCTACCTCTAACAATACATTATCTACTTGTCTACCTCTAGCAATACATTATCTACTCGTCTACCTCTAACAATACATTATCTACTCGTCTACCTCTAGCAATACATTGTCTACCTCTAGCAATACATGATCTACTTGTCTACCTCTAACAATACATTATCTACTTGTCTACCTCTAACAATACATTATCTACTTGTCTACCTCTAACAATACATTATCTACTCTTCTACCTCTAACAATACATTATCTACTCTTCTACCTCTAATAGTACATTATCTACCTCTAGCAATACATTGTCTACCTCTAACAATACATTACCTACTCTTCTACCTCTAACAGTACATTATCTACCTGTCTAGCTCTAACAATACATTATCTACTTGTCTACCTCTAACACTACATTATTTACTTGTCTACCTCTAACAATACATTATCTACTTATCTACCTCTAACAATACATTATCTACTTATCTACCTCTAACAATACATTGTCTACCTCTAACAATACATTACCTACTCTTCTACCTCTAACAATACATTATCTACTTATCTACCTCTAACAATACATTATCTACTTATCTACCTCTAACAATACATTGTCTACCTCTAACAATACATTATCTACTTATCTACCTCTAACAATACATTATCTACTCGTCTACCTCTAACAATACATTATCTACTTGTCTACCTCTAACAATTCATTATACTCGACTACCTCTAGCAATACATTATCTACTTGTCAACCTCTAACAATACATTATCTACTTGTCTACCTCTAACAATACATTATCTACTCGTCTACCTCTAACAATACATTATATATTGTCTACATCTAGCAATACATTATCTACTTGTCAACCTCTAATAATACATTATATACTCGTCTACCTCTAACAATACATTATATACTTGTCTACATCTAGCAATACATTATCTACTTGTCAACCTCTAATAATACATTATCTACTTGTCTACCTCTAACAATACATTATCTACTTGTCTACATCTAGCAATACATTATCTACTTGTCTACCTCTAACAATACATTATCTACTTGTCTACCTCTAACACTACATTATTTACTTGTCTACCTCTAACAATACATTATCTACTTATCTACCTCTAACAATACATTATCTACTTATCTACCTCTAACAATACATTGTCTACCTCTAATAATACATTACCTACTCTTCTACCTCTAACAATACATTATCTACTTATCTACCTCTAACAATACATTATCTACTTATCTACCTCTAACAATACATTGTCTACCTCTAACAATACATTATCTACTTATCTACCTCTAACAATACATTATCTACTCGTCTACCTCTAACAATACATTATCTACTTGTCTACCTCTAACAATACATTATCTACTCGACTACCTCTAGCAATACATTATCTACTTGTCAACCTCTAACAATACATTATCTACTTGTCTACCTCTAACAATACATTATCTACTAGTCTACCTCTAACAATACATTATCTATTGTCTACATCTAGCAATACATTATCTACTTGTCAACCTCTAATAATACATTATATACTCGTCTACCTCTAACAATACATTATATACTTGTCTACATCTAGCAATACATTATCTACTTGTCAACCTCTAATAATACATTATCTACTTGTCAACCTCTAATAATACATTATCTACTTGTCTACATCTAGCAATACATTATCTACTTGTCAGCCTCTAATAATACATTATCTACTTGTCTACCTCTAACAATACATTATCTACTTGTCTACATCTAGCAATACATTATCTACTTGTCTACCTCTAACACTACATTATTTACTTGTCTACCTCTAACAATACATTATCTACTCTTCTACCTCTAACAATACATTATCTACTCTTCTACCTCTAACAGTACATTATCTACCTCTAGCAATACATTGTCTACCTCTAACAATACATTACCTACTCTTCTACCTCTAACAATACATTATCTACTTATCTACCTCTAACAATACATTATCTACTTATCTACCTCTAACAATACATTGTCTACCTCTAACAATACATTATCTACTTATCTACCTCTAACAATACATTATCTACTCGTCTACCTCTAACAATACATTATCTACTTGTCTACCTCTAACAATACATTGTCTACCTCTAACAATACATTATCTACTTATCTACCTCTAACAATACATTATCTACTCGTCTACCTCTAACAATACATTATCTACTTGTCTACCTCTAACAATACATTATCTACTCGACTACCTCTAGCAATACATTATCTACTTGTCAACCTCTAACAATACATTATCTACTTGTCTACCTCTAACAATACATTATCTACTCGTCTACCTCTAACAATACATTATCTATTGTCTACATCTAGCAATACATTATCTACTTGTCAACCTCTAATAATACATTATATACTCGTCTACCTCTAACAATACATTATATACTTGTCTACATCTAGCAATACATTATCTACTTGTCAACCTCTAATAATACATTATCTACTTGTCTACCTCTAACAATACATTATCTACTTGTCTACATCTAGCAATACATTATCTATTTGTCTACCTCTAACAATACATTATCTACTCGTCTACCTCTAACAATCCATTATCTACTCGTCTACCTCTAACAATACATTATCTACTCGTCTACCTCTAACAATACATGATCTACTCGTCAACCTCTAACAATACATTATCTACTCGTCTACCTCTAACAATACATTATCTACTCGTCAACCTCTAACAATACATTACCTACTCGTCAATCTCTAACAATACATTATCTACTCGTCAACCTCTAACAATACATTATCTACTCGTCAACCTCTACCAATACATTATCTACTCGTCAACCTCTAACAATACATTATCTACTCGTCTACCTCTAACAATACATTATCTACTCGTCAACCTCTAACAATACATTATCTACTCGTCAACCTCTAACAATACATTATCTACTCGTCTACCTCTAACAATACATTATCTACTGGTCTACCTATAACAATACATTATCTACCTGTCAACCTCTAACAATACATTATCTACTTGTCTACCTCTAATAATACATTATCTACTGGTCTACCTATAACAATACATTATCTACTTGTCTACCTCTAACAATACATTATCTACTTGTCTACCTCTAACAATACATTATCTACTTGTCAACCTCTAACAATACATTATCTACTCGTCTACCTCTAACAATACATTATCTACTCGTCTACCTCTAACAATACATTATCTACTTGTCAACCTCTAACAATACATTATCTACTTGTCAACCTCTAACAATACATTATCTACTTGTCTACCTCTAACAATACATTATCTACTCGTCTACCTCTAATAATACATTATCTACTTGTCTACACCTAATAATACATTATCTACTTGTCAACCTCTAACAATACATTATCTACTTGTCTCTCTCTAATAATACATTATCTACTTGTCTACCTCTAACAATACATTATCTACTTGTCTACCCCTAATAATACATTATATACTTGTCTACCTCTAACAATACATTATCTACTTGTCTACCCCTAATAATACATTATCTACTTGTCTACCTCTAACAATACATTATATACTTGTCTCTCTCTCTCTCTCGCTAATAATACATTATCTACTTGACTACCTCTAACAATACATTATCTACTCGTCTACCTCTAACAATACATTATCTACCTCTAACAATACATTATCTACTTGTCTACCTATAACAATACATTATCTATTTGTCTACCTCTAACAATACATTACCTACTCGTCAACCTCTAACAATACATTATCTACCTCTAACAATACATTATCTACTTATCTACCTCTAACAATACATTATATACTCGTCTACCTCTAACAATACATTATCTACTCGTCTACCTCTAACAATACATTATCTACTTGTCAACCTCTAACAATACATTATCTACTCGTCTACCTCTAACAATACATTATCTACTTGTCAACCTCTAACAATACATTATCTACTTGTCAACCTCTAACAATACATTATCTACTTGTCAACCTCTAACAATACATTATCTACTTGTCAACCTCTAACACTACATTATCTACTCGTCTACCTCTAACAATACATTATCTACTTGTCTACCTCTAGCAATACATTATCTACTCGTCTACCTCTAACAATACATTATCTACTGTCTACCTCTAGCAATACATTATCTACTCGTCTACCTCTAACAATACATTATCTACTCGTCTACCTCTAGCAATACATTGTCTACCTATAGCAATACATTATCTACTTGTCTACCTCTAACAATACATTATCTACTTGTCTACCTCTAACAATACATTATCTACTTGTCTACCTCTAACAATACATTATCTACTTGTCTACCTCTAACAATACATTATCTACTTGTCTACCTCTAACACTACATTATCTACTTGTCTACCTCTAACAATACATTATCTACTCTTCTACCTCTAACAATACATTATCTACTCTTCTACCTATAACAGTACATTATCTACCTCTAGCAATACATTGTCTACCTCTAACAATACATTACCTACTCGTCTACCTCTAACAATACATTGTATACCTCTAACAATACATTACCTACTCTTCTACCTCTAACAATACATTATCTACTTATCTACCTCTAACAATACATTATCTACTTATCTACCTCTAACAATACATTATCTACTTATCTACCTCTAACAATACATTGTCTACCTCTAACAATACATTATCTACTTATCTACCTCTAACAATACATTATCTACTCGTCTACCTCTAACAATACATTATCTACTTGTCTACCTCTAACAATACATTATCTACTCGACTACCTCTAGCAATACATTATCTACTTGTCAACCTCTAACAATACATTATCTACTTGTCAACCTCTAATAATACATTATATACTCGTCTACCTCTAACAATACATTATATACTTGTCTACATCTAGCAATACATTATCTACTTTTCAACCTCTAATAATACATTATCTACTTGTCTACCTCTAACAATACATTATCTACTTGTCTACATCTAGCAATACATTATCTACTTGTCTACCTCTAACAATACATTATCTACTCGTCTACCTCTAACAATCCATTATCTACTCGTCTACCTCTAACAATACATTATCTACTCGTCTACCTCTAACAATACATGATCTACTCGTCAACCTCTAACAATACATTATCTACTCGTCTACCTCTAACAATACATTATCTACTCGTCAACCTCTAACAATACATTACCTACTCGTCAATCTCTAACAATACATTATCTACTCGTCAACCTCTAACAATACATTATCTACTCGTCAACCTCTACCAATACATTATCTACTCGTCAACCTCTAACAATACATTATCTACTCGTCTACCTCTAACAATACATTATCTACTCGTCAACCTCTAACAATACATTATCTACTCGTCAACCTCTAACAATACATTATCTACTCGTCTACCTCTAACAATACATTATCTACTGGTCTACCTATAACAATACATTATCTACCTGTCAACCTCTAACAATACATTATCTACTTGTCTACCTCTAACAATACATTATCTACTGGTCTACCTATAACAATACATTATCTACTTGTCTACCTCTAACAATACATTATCTACTTGTCTACCTCTAACAATACATTATCTACTTGTCAACCTCTAACAATACATTATCTACTCGTCTACCTCTAACAATACATTATCTACTCGTCTACCTCTAACAATACATTATCTACTTGTCAACCTCTAACAATACATTATCTACTTGTCAACCTCTAACAATACATTATCTACTTGTCTACCTCTAACAATACATTATCTACTCGTCTACCTCTAATAATACATTATCTACTTGTCTACACCTAATAATACATTATCTACTTGTCAACCTCTAACAATACATTATCTACTTGTCTCTCTCTAATAATACATTATCTACTTGTCTACCTCTAACAATACATTATCTACTTGTCTACCCCTAATAATACATTATATACTTGTCTACCTCTAACAATACATTATCTACTTGTCTACCCCTAATAATACATTATCTACTTGTCTACCTCTAACAATACATTATATACTTGTCTCTCTCTCTCTCTCGCTAATAATACATTATCTACTTGACTACCTCTAACAATACATTATCTACTCGTCTACCTCTAACAATACATTATCTACCTCTAACAATACATTATCTACTTGTCTACCTATAACAATACATTATCTATTTGTCTACCTCTAACAATACATTACCTACTCGTCAACCTCTAACAATACATTATCTACCTCTAACAATACATTATCTACTTGTCAACCTCTAACAATACATTATCTACTCGTCTACCTCTAACAATACATTATCTACTTGTCAACCTCTAACAATACATTATCTACTTGTCAACCTCTAACAATACATTATCTACTTGTCAACCTCTAACAATACATTATCTACTTGTCAACCTCTAACACTACATTATCTACTCGTCTACCTCTAACAATACATTATCTACTTGTCTACCTCTAGCAATACATTATCTACTCGTCTACCTCTAACAATACATTATCTACTTGTCTACCTCTAGCAATACATTATCTACTCGTCTACCTCTAACAATACATTATCTACTCGTCTACCTCTAGCAATACATGTCTACCTCTAGCAATACATTATCTACTGTCTACCTCTAGCAATACATTATCTACTTGTCTACCTCTAACAATACATTATCTACTTGTCTACCTCTAACAATACATTATCTACTTGTCTACCTCTAACAATACATTATCTACTTGTCTACCTCTAACAATACATTATCTACTTGTCTACCTCTAACACTACATTATCTACTTGTCTACCTCTAACAATACATTATCTACTCTTCTACCTCTAACAATACATTATCTACTCTTCTACCTATAACAGTACATTATCTACCTCTAGCAATACATTGTCTACCTCTAACAATACATTACCTACTCGTCTACCTCTAACAATACATTGTATACCTCTAACAATACATTACCTACTCTTCTACCTCTAACAATACATTATCTACTTATCTACCTCTAACAATACATTATCTACTTATCTACCTCTAACAATACATTATCTACTTGTCTACCTCTAAAAATACATTATCTACTTATCTACCTCTAACAATACATTATGTACTCGTCTACCTCTAACAATACATTATCTACTCGTCTACCTCTAACAATACATTATCTACTCGTCTACCTCAAACAATACATTATCTACTTGTCTACCTCTAACAATACATTATCTACTTGTCTACCTCTAACAATACACTATCTACTTGTCAACCTCTAACAATACATTATCTACTTGTCTACCTCTAACAATACATTATCTAATTGTCTACCTCTAACAATACATTATCTACTCGTCAACCTCTAACAATACATTATCTACTTGTCTACCTCTAACAATACAGTATCTACTCGTCTACCTCTAACAATACATTATCTACTCGTCAACCTCTAACAATACATTATCTACTCGTCTACCTCTAACAATACATTATCTACTCGTCAACCTCTAACAATACATTATCTACTCGTCAATCTCTAACAATACATTATCTACTCGTCAACCTCTAACAATACATTATCTACTCGTCAACCTCTAACAATAAATTATCTACTCGTCAACCTCTAACAATACATTATCTACTCGTCTACCTCTAACAATACATTATCTACTCGTCAACCTCTAACAATACATTATCTACTCGTCAACCTCTAACAATACATTATCTACTCGTCTACCTCTAACAATACATTATCTACTCGTCTACCTATAACAATACATTATCTACTTGTCAACCTATAACAATACATTATCTACTTGTCTACCTCTAACAATACATTATCTACTGGTCTACCTATAACAATACATTATCTACTTGTCTACCTCTAACAATACATTATCTACTCGTCTACATCTAACAATACATTATCTACTTGTCCAACTCTAATAATACATTATCTACTTGTCTACCCCTAATAATACATTATCTACTTGTCAACCTCTAACAATACATTATCTACTTGTCTCTCTCTAATAATACAATATCTACTTGTCTACCTCTAACAATACATTATCTACTTGTCTACCCCTAATAATACATTATCTACTTGTCTACCTCTAACAATACATTATCTACTTGTCTACCCCTAATAATACATTATCTACTTGTCTACCTCTAACAATACATTATATACTTGTCTCTCTCTCTCGCTAATAATACATTATCTACTTGACTACCTCTAACAATACATTATCTACCTCTAACGATACATTATCTACCTCTAACAATACATTATCTACCTCTAACAATACATTATCTACTTATCTACCTCTAACAATACATTATATACTCGTCTACCTCTAACAATACATTATCTACTCGTCTACCTCTAACAATACATTATCTACTTGTCAACCTCTAACAATACATTATCTACTCGTCTACCTCTAACAATACATTATCTACTCGTCTACCTCTAACAATACATTATCTACTTGTCAACCTCTAACAATACATTATCTACTTGTCAACCTCTAACAATACATTATCTACTTGTCAACCTCTAACAATACATTATCTACTTGTCAACCTCTAACAATACAGTATCTACTTGTCAACCTCTAACAATACATTATCTACTCGTCTACCTCTAACAATACATTATCTACTTGTCAACCTCTAACAATACATTATCTACTTGTCAACCTCTAACACTACATTATCTACTTGTCTACCTCTAACAATACATTATCTACTCGTCTACCTCTAACAATACATTATCTACTTGTCCAACTCTAATAATACATTATCTACTTGTTTACCTCTAACAATACATGATCTACTTGTCAACCTCTAATAATACATTACCTACTTGTCTACCTATAACAATACATTATCTACTTGTCTACCTCTAACAATACATTATCTACTTGTCTCTCTCTAATAATACATTATCTACTTGTCTACCTCTAACAATACATTATCTACTTGTCTACCTCTAACAATACATTATATACTTATCTACCTCTAACAATACATTATCTACTTATCTACCTCTAACAATACATTATCTATTTGTCTACCTCTAACAATACCTTATATACCTCTAACAATACATTATCTACTTGTCTACCTCTAACAATACATTATCTACTTGTCTACCTCTAACAATACCTTATCTACTTATCTACCTCTAACAATACATTATCTACTTGTCTACCTCTAAAAATACATTATCTACTTATCTACCTCTAACAATACATTATCTACTCGTCTACCTCTAACAATACATTATCTACTCGTCTACCTCTAACAATACATTATCTACTTGTCTACCTCTAACAATACATTATCTACTTGTCTACCTCTAACAATACACTATCTACTTGTCAACCTCTAACAATACATTATCTACTTGTCTACCTCTAACAATACATTATCTAATTGTCTACCTCTAACAATACATTATCTACTCGTCAACCTCTAACAATACATTATCTACTTGTCTACCAAGCTCAATTAAAACAACATCTATTTCTATATCCCATTACAACTAATATTCAACGTTTGTGTTCTAATTTTGCTTTTTCAAAAACAAAAACAAAATGTCGCCCCATGTTGTAAATTGCTGTATAGAACGTAGAGAGCGTTTCATTGATTGTCACATTGATTGTCACAGGATAATCACAAGCAACGTCTTCAATAAAACCTTAATTGATGTGCCCATTGATTATCCAGCAATTACTGCCTATAACATCCATAAACAAGAGTGTACATGCTTCACTGGAGAGGAAGTAACAGTAGCAATTTTATAAATAGGAAGTTTAGTGTGCATGCGTGCTTTCTCTCAGCGATACCGGCTGTCGACAGTGGCTTGCAATAATGGCCTCTGGTTCCGATACTTGCTGTCGATAGTGGTTTGCAATAATGGCCTCTTGTTCCGATACTTGCTGTCGATAGTGGCTTGCAATAATGGCCTCTGGTTCCGATACTTGCTGTCGATAGTGGTTTACAATAATGGCCTCTTGTTCCGATACTTGCTGTCGATAGTGGTTTACAATAATGGCTTCTGGTTCCGATACTTGCTGTCGATAGTGGTTTGCAATAATGACCTCTGGTTCCGTTACTTGCTGTCGATAGTGGTTTGCAATAATGGCCTCTGGTTCCGATACTTGCTGTCGATAGTGGTTTGCAATAATGGCCTCTGATTCCGATACTTGCTGTCGACAGTGGTTTGCAATAATGACCTCTTGTTCCGATACTTGCTGTCGATAGTGGTTTGCAATAATGGCCTCTGGTTCAGTTATATTTTATGGGCAATGATACGCTACTTATAACCTCGCGGTGTCCATTTTTCTTTCTGTTAACCCATTCAACCCCAAGTAACTGACACGGATTGGTCCATGATATTTTTAGACCAATAAATTAATAAAAAAATTACATTTGGACCAGTTCATTTATCAAAATGGGTAAATTTTATCTAAAAATAGTAATATTACTGACAAAAAGTGCAGATCCTGATGAGACGGATCGTTATGAGCCGGCTCATCTGGGTCTACACTTTTTGTAAACCTATTGAGAGGCATGTAGTGTTGAAAGGGTTAATATTCTGATCTTAGGACATTTTAGTATCAGTTTGGAATTTGTCAGAATTTTTGACAAATTAATTCTGTTTGTGTTGCAATACACACGACCTAGAAGACGAATATCATTTTATACTTGTTTGCCCGTGCTATTCAGATTTGAGAAAACTTTACATAAAGAAATATTATTTTGTAAGACCAAATATGCTTAAGTTTATTGAATTGTTGCAATCTAATAAAAGATATATCCTATATAATTTAGCTTTATTCTATAATAAAGCAGTTGACATTAAAATAACACTTTTAAATAATATGACATAAATCCAATATCAGCACTAATTATTGTTCATCCTCATAATTAGATGCATTTTCTTATTATTATCAGATTCTATATGCCACATGACCACGATAAAATTGTGGTATATATTTACATCATATATATTTGTATATATGTATTTGACGATGTACCATGTACAAGTCTTAATAAAATTTCTGTTCTGTTCTGTTCTGTAACACAATTGTTAAAAGACACTTAGTTAAAAATAAAAAATAAAAACAGTTACGGTACAAATCTGTCTGAAGTGTTAGATTTAGTAAAATAACCAGGATTGAGGATTTATTTTACAAACAAAATATCCAGAATGGGAGATAATTTACAGATATCGTTATTTTCGTGCGCACATTTTTTATTAGCATTCTTGTCGAAGGTTTCTACTGGGTGCAAACATGTGTACAGCCTTTAGGGACATTTTGTTTAGAACATTAGCAAGTAACAGTAGTGGACCAGCAGCCTTCTGATTGTCTAAATAGAAATGGAGTGTCAATGAGAGGCTCTTGTCAGTTACTTCCCCTGAATACTCCCTAAAAGTAGGTCAGTCCTCTTAAACCATTGCATGCTAGCAGCAGATTAAATCACTTTTGCAAACAGTAAACATGTAGTGCCAGATCAGACTCTATGCGGTTTGCTATTCGGATAGTGGAGCTAAAATATGCTGTTTACAAATGTGATTTTAATTACTCAGCAGGGTTAATTGGTTTCCTCTGTTTTTATCGGTGTTTCCTTTGCACAACATGCTATCCATTTTCATCCACGTTCTCATCTTATAATTAGTATGTTATGTTATATGTTATATTTCGGGTGTTACGCCTGCATCAGCACCATTTTGGGCTATATCGCCGGCGGACAGTTTACCTAACAACACCTTTCCTGGGCAGGCTCCAACGGTTAACCAGTACTTGGGTGCACCAACCTCCGTTAGAAATTGCCAACTTTTTCATATAAATGAGACACGGTCTGAGCGGGGCTCGAACCCGTCTTATAATTATTAAATTACTAAATCTTGAAAGATATCCTGCAGTGCATGATTGTATATATCAAAAATCCGATATCAATCAATTAATTTAATTTGGATAAAATCACACTTATCATACCGCAACATCAGGTTACGGAACAACAGTAAAAACAAAGGATTCCAACTAAGAGATCAATATTCATGTCAGGATATTATCTGTCAAGAGAGATAATAGGAAAGAGCAAAAATGAGCATATTATAAACTTGAATAATTTCAACAAAAAACAGTCAGCAGTGAAACTTCATTGATTAAGTACTGATCCTAGTTGATAACATTTCTAAAATTTCACATGCGACATTTGAGTATTACATCTTCAGATATCTGTTGTCAAATTCCCCGAGCACATTGCTTGTTAGTTGCTAATGTGCGTTATACATTAGAACTATGACAACTCCCCCCCCCCCCACCTCGAATTGTGCGCACATAAAGTAGGTTTAGGTCTAGACAAGGGTCATTACCCCTGTTGTAAATAGTGGATAAGGCTGTGTCACAAGGCTATGCGCTATTTGGGTTTCTCCTGCATTAACCCCCCCCCGCCCATACCCCCACCCGCCCACACCCCACCCGCCAACACCCGATGATCAAGAATAGCAACAACATATGGCTCAGTGGTAGCCAGGCAAGGCATTTAAATTCCACGTTGCCTCTTTTCTCTCCCTCGTGGCGATGGATTCCACCAGGAATGAGGTCTCGAGAGTGATTAATATAAGATGTAGGAACTTGTTTCGCAATCGAGCTCAAATAAATTTGTATAAACTAAACTAACGGTATGATTATGTGTACGTCATTTAATTCTGAGTAGTAGAAAATTACAGATATTCCCTATTGTTGGGAACAAGTCGTCAAGAGTTACCAGGTATTAAAATATATATTCTTTCATTTACAGGAATAAAGGTTACGTGTATGGTTCCCGAACCTGTACTCCTAACATCACACACATTGCTCAACCAACCATCTCCAGTCGCGGCGGCAAAGACATCGCCGAAAAATTTGAAAACAAAGATCCCGTCTACGGAGCGAAAAGTGTAACTTCTGACATATTGGATAATATCGTAAGCAGAGTTACCCGACCTACCGTTGCTAGCTCCGGAGCGGCTGGCGTCGACAGGCAGTACACTAACTTTGTGTACGGAGAACAGAAGGTTTCGAAAGATGAAATGAATGACATAATGGAGAGAATGACGAAGCCAACGCTGTCGAGTAGAGGAGGAGCAGATTTACAAGATAAACACTTTGAATATATCAAACAACCGAAGCTCAAGACAAACATCATTATACCGGGACTTGAACAGAAATTCATCGGGAGAAAGAAGAAGTCACAGGACGAGATGCAGGACATTATAGACAGACTCACTAAGCTTACTCCAGCGTACAAGGCCAAGTTCTCCACCAATCCGCATGTTTGGAAGGACGAGTCCATTCGAACCGGACCAGCTCATCAACGCGAGAATCCAATGGTTGTAATCTAGTACTTGTGAAATCTGACTTCATTAACCCTTGAACCTTCAGAATAATGGACGGAAATGTGTGCAACCAACAGAGATCCAGATCAGCCGCGGTGTAATGCCGTGTCTGACCAGGATCTATGTTGTTTGCTATTTGAATAGTTGAGCTACAGCATAGAGCCTGATCAGACACTTGTTTGCAAAAGCGACAGGACAACGCTTTCCCATAGTGCACTGTTCCAGGACAAAGCTTTCCCATAGTGCACTGTTCCAGGACAAAGCTTTCCCATAGTGCACTGTTCCAGGACAAAGCTAATCCATAGTGCACTGCTCCAGCACGTTCTTTTCCATCTCATCTGACTGTATGCTGTTTGCAAAAGCGACTTTAGTCGTGATTGGCAGGTTAAGGGTTAATTGTTGAACTTCGGTTAGGCAGTTGAACAAAACACCATACTAGATCAGAATGTTTGGAAGAGAGAAACTGAACAATAATGCGCCGTTGAATAGTATTTAATAAATACTACAACAAAACAAACGTTATAATACACAGTATGACCATTAAATACAACATTTGAATAGAAGTAGTGCTGGTACCCTACCGTGGCTCGGAAGTAGCTTACTGGAAAATGTTAATACACAGTATGACCATTAAATACAACATTTGAATAGAAGTAGTGCTGGTACCCTACCGTGGCTCGGAAGTAGCTTACTGGAAAATGTTAATACACAGTATGACCATTAAATACAACATTTGAATAGAAGGAGTGCTGGTACCCTACCGTGGCTCGGAAGTAGCTTACTGGAAAATGTTAATACACAGTATGACCATTAAATACAACATTTTAATAGAAGGAGTCTTGGTACCCTACTGTGGCTCGGGAGTAGCTTACAGGAAAATGTTAAGACACAGTATGACCATTAAATACAACATTTGAATAGAAGGAGTGCCCTACAATGACTCGGGAGTAGTTTACTGGAAAATATTTTATATGCAAATTGCCAAAAACAGAAAGGAAGTCAATATCCCCAGGGTGACTATTTCGCCAACGACACCCTCTGGGATGAGCCCAGTAAAACACTGCGAATTAATTTAAAACCCAGCGCTTTATTTGTCAATGGGGAAATGCAACCACAATCCAACCACCCACCAGTGTTACACACCATCTACATAACTATATAACTTGTCTCTAAAGCACCACTTTTATGCATTCCAATGAATAATTTAGTTTTCTCAATGAAAGATAAGCTTTATCTTTCACCACTTTGAAACAGTGGAAGATGGCATAATCTTTCACACTGCTTGTGTTGTCTTATTTCTCCGAATATACTTTTTGTATTTTAGCTATTTTCTGACAATCATGAACAGTAAATTATTCCGTTCTGTGCTCATGGGGTTGCAGGCGATAATAGCACTGCTGTACATTCTAATAAACCATGAAGCGCATCGGACGTGATGAACAGTTATACAGGGCGTAAAAATTAGGGCGTACATATTTTTTTCAAAGTTAAATTTTTGAAAACAACAACAACTGATTCAAGCTGTAACAGACAATAATTTATGTCAGTAAAGTCTTGTCGGCAGGTTAAAATGAACAATTACAGTTTATAAAAATGGAAATGGTTCCTCTATACTACCGTACATACTCGCCTATAAGACAAGTTTTTTACTCTACATTATGGCCTCAAATTGGCTTCCCGTCTTATAATAATAAATATAAAAATGGTATCCATAGTTATGTTTTTAGCAAATACAGCACTCTTGATACTGAACATGTCTTCAGCTTGCACTGGACAAACATGTAATTTATACATGGTCTTATATACGAGTGCATGCCAAAACCCAGGTTTCAGGACCAAAATAGGGGTTCGTTTTATAGGCGAATGCATGCCAAACCCCAGGTTTCAGGACCAAAATAGGGGTTCGTCTTATATACGAGTGCATGCCAAACCACAGGTTTCAGGACCAAAATAGGGGTTCGTTTTATAGGCGAATGCATGCCAAACCCCAGGTTTCAGGACCAAAATAGGGGTTCGTCTTATATACGAGTGCATGCCAAACCACAGGTTTCAGGACCAAAATAGGGGTTCGTCTTATATACGAGTGCATGCCAAAACCCCAGATTTCCGGACCAAAATAGGGGTTCTTCTTATATACGAATGCATGCTAAACCCCAGATTTCCGGACCAAAATAGGGGTTCGTCTTATATACGAGTGCATGCCAAACCCCAGGTTTCAGGAGCAAAATAGGGGTTCGTCTTATAGGAGAGATCGCTTTATATGCGAATGTGGACGGTAGGATACTGTTCATTTCGATACAAATACTCGAAAATTATACTTTATTTACATATTTTGTAATAATTATTGGGGCGTCCAGAGATATTCCAGACGTCCCATTATTTGCTATTGGTCCGTCCATCGTTGGGCTTAGTCGTGACTATGTTACGCCCATGTTATAGTCTCTTTTGCAAACAGCATATAGCCAGATCAGACAGCAAAGGCCAAGAACGTGCGTGCACAGAGCGTGCCATCTCATCAGGCTCTATCCTGTTTGCTATTCGGATAGTGGAGCTAAAACACAGACGGCCGATTTAGATTCCTTCAGCATTTTAAAGGATAAAAATCAGGTGTCTAAGTTTTAATACCCATGTTTGAAGAAGATATATGTATTGATGTATAGAGCTCTCTGTGAAAGTCTGTATACAAATCATTGTGTTGAAATTGTATGCAAGATTTTGTGTATGTACATTGTATATAAATGTGAACATATATGAAATAAAGATATTGTTTTTAAACAAATTTTCCATTCTCGCTTTGATTTGTACCTGGCCTCATTCTGGAGCATTATCGTATAAAGTCAGTATGTTGTGGTGTAGAAGACCACCCACAGTGCCTGGGTAGATTAGTTTATACAAATTTATTTTAGCTTTATTGCGAAACAAGTTCTTACAACTTATATTAATTACTCTCGAGACCTCATTCCTGATGGAATCCATCGCCATAGGGGGGGGGGGGGGGAGAGAAGAGGCAATGTGGAATTTAAATGCCTTGCCTAAGGGCACAATCATAACGGCTAGGTAGGTCATGGGTCGATTCTTCAACCACTGCAAGCCACTGCCAACTTTCTCTAACATATCATTTTATCACTTGTCCCAGATAAGGAGCGAATTCACGGCCTTGATGATAGCAGTGAAAGGCAAGTTCTAACAATGGTATGCTAGTCCACTCGCCAGATTATCGCAGTAGTTAGCGTGCTCGCTTCTCACCAATGCAACCCGGGTTCGATCCTCGGACCGGGAAGTATGTGAGATGGTACGATGGTTGCAAGATCGGACAGGTGGGTTTTCTCCGGGTACTCCGGTTTCCTCCCATATGAATGACAACATTTACCTTTCATCCACGCCAACGAGACTGATTAATATAAGTTGTTAGAACTTGCTTCGCAATCATTGTAAAATAAAGAAAAGTTTAAACTTAGTCCACTCAGCCACGGAGAATCAATTGTTTTATACATTTATATAATTGGTCAAGATTTCACTCGGACTACATTACACTAATAGATACCAACGAGAGTTGGTTGTATTAGGCCATCCCTAACATTACACTAATAGATACCAACGAGAGTTGGTTGTATTAGGCCATCCCTAACATTACACTAATAGATACCAACGAGAGTTGGTTGTATTAGGCCATCCCTAACATTACACTAATAGATACCAACGAGAGTTGGTTGTATTAGGCCATCCCTAACATTACACTAATAGATACCAACGAGAGTTGGTTGTATTAGGCCATCCCTAACAAATAGTTTGTTTGGCATAATGTGACCCGAACAATTAAAGCCTTTACTAGGAAGGAATAAACAGAGCAGGCCCGAAGCCACACTGAGGCACACGAGGTAGATGCCTCGGCTAAAATTTCCAATGAAAAATGAAGTAAATAAAATGCAAAAAATATCCTTTTGCTGAATAAAATGTTGACTGCTAGAGAGCTGAAAGGTCAGTACATAAGTATACGTCTAAACTTATTAAATCGCTTCTATACCCCGACAGTTTTAAGGAGGCACATGCCCCCAGACCCCCTAGATTGCCTCGGTTGAAATTTGCCTCTGGCTACGGTACTGCAGAGAATCTAATGCTTGTATAATTAAACTTATTATTTAGTAACTACTAACTTACGTTAACCCTTTCCTTCATAGTCATTTAGATCATTATACTAGTATATCTCCATACAAACGACAGCCATTTAGCTATCATGCAGTGGATAAGTAGTCACCATATCTATCCCACCTCCATAGATAGTACTGGGACTACATAGAGATTTAGGTTAATATACTATTATATCTCCATACAAACAACAGCCATTTAGCTATCATGCAGTGGATAAGTAGTCACCATATCGATCCCACCTCCATAGATAGTACTGGGACTACATAGAGATTTAGGTTAATATACTATTATATCTCCATACAAACAACAGCCATTTAGCTATCATGCAGTGGATAAGTAGTCGCCATATCTATCCCACCTTCATATATATTACTGGGACTACATGCGATTCTGGCCTTTATTATGAACATTGGTTTGGCTACTACATTGACAATGTATGTCGTATTGGTAATGGCGTCGAAGGTGCTTCTATGAGGGAAAAGGTTAAAGGTTAACAAACACTTGTCAGGGGGCTTATGGGGGTTGGGTGAGGGGGGGTGGGAATTGGCGGAATATTGAATGAAATGAGCTAATAAAATTATTATCTTTTAATGCTATTTAATTTTAAGATCTTTTGATCTATGGTGATATAGTGGTTGATATGGTGGATTTTTTACATAACTTATAGATTATTGTACATAAATACAATAATCTCTTTGTATAATGTCCCGCCCTTCACAGTTAGCTTTGTTTAGATAGCTCCCTATATTCCTATTATACATTAATCTTGTATTGATATGTTACACTGTTACAACAATATATAAATCCGGCTTGATCTAAGTTCATATGAACAGACGGATCTGTAGTCCAGTGGTAATATGCTGGACTGGTAATCCAGGGATCGCAGGTTCGATCCCTCGTCTGACCCTAATATATTAACAGTCTTTCAGATGGGACTTTAGACCGAGGTCTCATGTCGGTGCTGTGCACTGTGCATGTAACAGAACCAGAGGATACTTTGTCTGTATCATTGCACTATCCTCCAAACATCTAAAATGACTAATCTCTTCAAGAAGCGTCGCTCATATGGGTAACCGGTAGCGACGATAAGTAAACGTAAAACACACACACAATATATGATCAGACTGATTTGAGCTTTATCGCCGCCCACCATCGCCGCCCACAATCGCCGCCCACCATCAACGCCCACCATCGCCGCCCACCATCGCCGCCCACCATCCTCTGTAAAATAGTTGTTAAAGACACCCCCGACCTTAGTAAGTGGAAGTCGTGATAGCGCAGTGGTAGTGCGTTCGCTTCAGGTGCGAAAGGCCCGGAGTTCGAGCCCCGCTTGAGCTGTTGCGATGAGTCTGCCCTTAGGCAAGGCATTTAAATGAGGGAATGGTGTCTAGTTCGCATACCTAGGCAACGACTAGATGGCGTACCTAGGCAATGACTAGATGGCGTACCTAGGTAATGACTAGATGGCGTACCTAGGAAACGACTAGATGGCATAGCTAGGCAACGACTAGATGGCGTACCTAGGCAATGACTAGATGGCGTACCTAGGCAATGACTAGATGGCATACCTAGGCAATGACTAGATGGCGTACCTAGCATGACTAGATGGCGTACCTAGCATGAATAGATGGCGTACCTAGGCAATGACTAGATGGCGTACCTAGGAAAGGACTAGATGGCATACCTAGGCAATGACTAGATGGCGTATCTAGGCAATGACTAGATGGCGTACCTAGGCAATGACTAGATGGCGTACCTAGGAAACGACTAGATGGCATACCTAGGCAATGACTAGATGGCGTACCTAGGCAATGACTAGTTGGCGTACCTAGGCAATGACTAGATGGCGTACCTAGGCAATGACTAGTTGGCGTACCTAGGCAATGACTAGATGGCGTACCTAGGCAATGACTAGATGGCGTACCTAGGCAATGACTAGATGGCGTACCTAGGCAATGACTAGATGGCGTACCTAGGAAACGACTAGATGGCGTACCTAGCATGACTAGATGGCGTACCTAGGCAATGACTAGATGGCGTACCTAGCATGACTAGATGGCATACCTAGCATGACTAGATGGCGTACCTAGGCAATGACTAGATGGCGTACCTAGCATGACTAGATGGCGTACCTAGGCAATGACTAGATGGCGTACCTAGGAAACGACTAGATGGCATACCTAGGCAATGACTAGATGGCGTACCTAGGCAATTACTAGATGGCGTACCTAGGAAACGACTAGATGGCGTACCTAGGCAATGACTAGATGGCGTACCTAGGAAACGACTAGATGGTATACCTAGGCAATGACTAGATGGCGTACCTAGGCAATGACTAGTTGGCGTACCTAGGCAATGACTAGATGGCGTACCTTGGCAATGACTAGTTGGCGTACCTAGCATGACTAGATGGCGTACCTAGGCAATGACTAGTTGGCGTACCTAGGCAATGACTAGATGGCGTACCTAGGCAATGACTAGATGGCGTACCTAGGCAATGACTAGATGGCGTACCTAGCATGACTAGATGGCGTACCTAGGCAATGACTAGATGGCGTACCTAGGCAATGACTAGATGGCGTACCTAGGCAACGACGAGATGGCGTACCTAGGCAATGACTAGATGGCGTACCTAGCATGACTAGATGGCGTACCTAGGCAATGACTAGATGGCGTACCTAGCATGACTAGATGGCGTACCTAGGCAATGACTAGATGGCGTACCTAGGCAATGACTAGATGGCGTACCTAGGCAACGACTAGATGGCGTACCTAGGCAATGACTAGATGGCGTACCTAGCATGACTAGATGGCGTACCTAGGCAATGACTAGTTGGCATACCTAGGCAATGACTAGATGGCATACCTAGGCAATTACTAGATCACATACCTAGGCAATGACTAGATGGCATACCTAGGCAATTACTAGATCACATACCTAGGCAATGACTAGATCGCATACCTAGGCAATGACTAGATGGCATACCTAGGCAATGACTAGATGGCGTACCTAGGCAATGACTATATGGCATACCTAGGCAATGACTAGATGGCATACCTAGGCAATGACTAGATGGCATACCTAGGCAATGACTAGATGGCATACCTAGGCAATGACTAGATCGCATACCTAGGCAATGACTAGATCGCATACCTAGGCAATGACTAGATCGCATACCTAGGCAATGACTAGATCGCATACCTAGGCAATGACTAGATGGCATACCTAGGCAATGACTAGATGGCATACCTAGGCAATGACTAGATGGCATACCTAGGCAATGACTAGATCGCATACCTAGGCAATGACTAGATCGCATACCTAGGCAATGACTAGATGGCATACCTAGGCAATGACTAGATGGCATACATAGGCAATGACTAGATCATCGCATACCTAGGCAATGACTAGATCGCATACCTAGGCAATGACTAGATGGCATACCTAGGCAATGACTAGATGGCATACCTAGGCAATTACTAGATCACATACCTAGGCAATGACTAGATCGCATACCTAGGCAATGACTAGATGGCATACCTAGGCAATGACTAGATGGCATACCTAGGCAATGACTAGATGGCATACCTAGGCAATGACTAGATCGCATACCTAGGCAATGACTAGATCGCATACCTAGGCAATGACTAGATCGCATACCTAGGCAATGACTAGATCGCATACCTAGGCAATGACTAGATGGCATACCTAGGCAATGACTAGATGGCATACCTAGGCAATGACTAGATCGCATACCTAGGCAATGACTAGATCGCATACCTAGGCAATGACTAGATCGCATACCTAGGCAATGACTAGATGGCATACCTAGGCAATGACTAGATGGCGTACCTAGGCAATGACTAGATGGCATACCTAGGCAATGACTAGATGGCATACCTAGGCAATGACTAGATGGCATACCTAGGCAATGACTAGATCGCATACCTAGGCAATGACTAGATGGTATATAGATATATATATATATATATATATATATATATATAGAGAGAGAGAGAGAGAGAGAGAGAGAGAAAATGTATCACTTGAAAACAATTATTACATTAAACTTTGTCATTACACTAAAATCAAATATAAAACACCCAATGTGTCGTTTCGACTTTGCAGGTTATTTATGTATGCACGAGTTGTATTTAGACTGCATGATGATAATTGAGCCTATTTACCCTCGCCGCCCGCGAACCATATGGGCGAGTGTACTAAGGCGCTTAGTTAAAACTCGTATTATAAACTAAGTTGTGTGCGTTAGTAATACGATTTGAATTCTCAGCCCGGCCATAGATTAGGCTACAAGCACCAAAATGTATAGGGTCAGTACAGGAGTCACTCTATACTGTCTCACATCTCATATTCGTAAATGTATGAATATGTTTGATGTATATTATTTGTATGCTCAGCCCGGCCATAGATTAGGCTACAAGCACCAACATGTATAGAGTCGGTACAGGAGTCACGCTGTACTAACACGCATCTATATTCGATAATGTGTCAATTAATGACAATTAGATGTGTAATGTTAATACTGATAACTCAACCCGACCATAACTTAGGCTACAAGTAGTGTAGGGTCTGTTTAGGAGTCACTCTATTCTATGACCTCATGACTGCATGTACACCACTGGTTATTTATAGACGCTGTTATTTTAAATAAACAAATGAAACAAGTTAGTAAACATGGCTCCATCAGGCCCGTAGCCACACTGAGGCACACCGAGGAAGTTGCCTCGGTTAAAATTCCCAAAGCAAAAAAAATAAATTAAAAATAAAATGCAAAACAAAATTCCTATGCTGTATAAAATGTTGACTGCTAGAGAGCTGAAAGGTCAGTACATAATTATACGTCTAAACTCATTAAATCAGAAAACGCAGGAAATCGCTTATATACACCAACAATTTTAAGGGGGGGGACATGGCCCTGGACCTCCATAGATTGCCTCGGTTGAAATTTGCCTCTGGCTAGGGTACTGCTATGTTAGTTGTCAATAAAGCTTTGTCCATCAGTTCTTGGAATGTTATTCTAGGTGTCCGTTAGGTAAACTACATATGTATTTATTTATTTATATTTCGGGTTTTACGCCTGCATCAGCACCATTTTTGGGCTATATCGCCGGCGGCAGTTTACCTAACAACACCTTTCCTGGGCAGGCTCCAACGGTTAACCAGTACTTGGGTGCACCAACCTCCGTAAGAAACTGCCAACTTTTTCATATAAATGAGACACGGCTTGAGCGGGGCTCGAACCCGTGACCATCAGTGATGATAGGTTACAGTGGTATACAAGTCAGCGACCTTAACCACTCGACCACGGAGGCGGACCAAACTACATATATAACGGTATCGAGAATCGACATTGAAATGCTTAGTTTTTCTCACTTAAATTCCACAATGCCTCCTCTCTCCATTAATGCGATTGATTCCATCAGGAATGAAGTCTCGAGAGCATTTATCAAATGTGGTAAAAACATGTTTCGTAATCCAGCTAAAATAAATTTGTATAAACTAAACAAGCCCTCCGGATAAATTGGTAGCCTTGCATAACTGCATGGCTTGCTCAAGTCCACACGAAAATAAGAAAAATAACGGGGCATTACCTCTGTATTGCTATAGAAACCATTAATACACGACCGTCCGATTTCTTACATAATAATCTCTAATAAACAGAGTCTGGAAAGTCACTTCCTATTACCTAATAAATACATACCGCTACCCACATAGGGGAACCAGCAATTTACTTATCATATTACAAGTCAATATAAATTATTCATGCGAATTTTCTTCCCATGCCCCGAGTAATCTAGTACCATTATACGATTGTAGTCCATTATATCGTCTTGTCTAGTCCGCTAAAAAGCGTCACAGTCTCGACAGCGAACATGTACTGCCAGACGTAGACAATCAAGGCAAACATAAGAGCACTGATAGTATATAGCTTTGTGTGTGTTTTACGTTTATTTATCGTCGCTACCGGTTGCCCATATGAGCGACGTCTCCTGAAGAGGTTAGTTATTTTAGATTGTTGGAGGATAGTGTAATGATACAGACAGGGAACCATTCCAGAGTCTCCTCTGGTTCTTTTACGTGCACGATGTAAAGCACCGACACAAGATCTCGGTTTAACGTCCCATCTGAAAGACTTAATTTTATTAGGGTCAGACAGGGGATTGAACCTGCGATCCCTGGATTACCAGTCCAGCGTGTTACCACTGGACTACAGATCCGTCTGTATTTCTGATAGAAATCAAGTGTTATTTTAAATACAAATGTTTTTATCCAAAGAATGCCCTTATGCCTTTCCGTCATAGAAGCACCTATCGACGCCACAGCCATTTAGCTATCATGCAGTGGATAAGTAGTCGCCATATCTATCCCATCCCCATAGATATTACTGGGACTACTTGAGATTCTGGCCTTATTATGAACATTGGTTTGGCTACTACATTGTCAATGTATGTCGTATTGGTAATGGCATGCGCCATCTTGAGGCAACACACCATTTTTGCCTCAAACGATTGCAGAATCTTCCACAACTAACCCGTTCTGACATGGTGAATGGTCTACTTGGCTTCACCTCCATTGAAGCGTATATAGACTTACAAAAGCTTAGCTTTTTAGGCTATCTGTGTCGTCTAAAATCGTCAGACATTGCACTGCAGTTGTTCATTTACAGATTGTATCAATACAATAACAAAAGTACAGCGCGCAATCGAGGTTTTGTGTCTGATATCGCCGGTGTTCTTGAGAAATACGGCTTAGTACGTTTTCTGACTGAATTTGTGTTGAATAATATGTTTCCTGGGAAACAACGGTGGAAGATAATATGTAAACAATCCGTCTTAAACTACGAACAGACAAACTGGTCACTGAGAATGGCTTCCCGTGTTGAATTTACAAGATTCAGAGACGTCCACGATGAACTTATCCCCGCCAGCATGTGGCGTGTAGCACTTGAAAAACCAAATACCATCGAACTTATGTCTTTTACAGCAAAACAAATCTGCAAACCTGTGTGTAGGCCTATCACATGCTTAAACTGTAACACCATTACATATGATGAACTGTTCCACATTGTTTATGAATGCGATACTGTTAAATCAGATAACCTCAGAAACATTTACCTGAACCATGTACATGACTATTTCTCTAATAACTTATATATGTTAATGAAAAATATATCACGACCTGCGTTCTTGAAATATCTACTAGGACATATAGACAAAGACATTGCCAGATTAATACATCCGGAACAGTATTCAGACTTTCTGTGCACCAGTGCTTCATTTCTTAAGCAAGTTTATGCGATAGCATTATAAAATAAACGAAAATAATGTGTTCATATGTGATACAAAACGATACTATTTATATCACCATGTACTTCATAATGTACCATTTTCGCTTTCGTGAATCCTTATGTTGTTTTAGATGGTTGTATATTTATTATTAAGCCCGAGAATAACTATTGACACTTTCCTTGATCTTAGGCCAAGGTTATGATATTGTATTGTTTTTTTCATTCTTAATTATCTGTACGTATGTATGTTATGTTATTTGTATATTCTAATTCGTACCTGATCTATAGTTGTGTTTATAATTATGTTCTGTACTTTTGTATCTTTCTTGATGATTGTATGTAACTCTTCAGAAATGGAGGAATAAAAGATAATATATATGAAATAAAATTCTATATAAGTATATGCATTACGTAAAAATTAATACTAAGAAGTTATAAAGACGTAAGATTAATTACAGGTAATATATGAATGAATGATTACTACAAAGGCATGATTAACAATTGATATCACAGCTTATTATAAATTCCTATTGCCTTGATAAATGATATGATGGACTCTACTCTGATAGAGTTGAAGAGTTTTTTAATGTTGTCCACATTGTAGTACTGCAATCGGATTGGTTGAAGGTCAACACAGTGTATTAAGATATGCTCCACCGTGTATAGAGTATTGCATGGGATACATTCTGGTGCATCATCTCGTGACAACAGCCATGAATGTGATATTCGAGAAGGACCAATCCTGAGACGGGCAAGAATGACTTCTTCTCGACGAATAGGCCTGTAAATTGGGCACCATTCGCCAAGTGTTGGTTTGACCGAATGAAGTTTGTTAAAAATTTCACCATCCCATTGGGCCTGCCAAGAGGATTGAATTAAGGTAAAAATTGTAGATTTAAAATCAGTATAACACACTTTAATCCTAGAAATGGATAATGACAAAGCCAGCTTTGCATTCTGATCAGCCATTTCATTTCCTTTTATTCCCATATGACTCGGAAGCCAGCAGAACACAAATGTATTTGTTCTGAAAGGGAAGAAATCCTTTCAAGCAAAGTACAAACAATATGATTTTCAAACTTTTCATAATACAAAGCCTGTAAAACAGACAAGGAATCAGAGAAAATGATATATTGAACATAGTGTGATTCCACTGCAAGATCTAGAGCGAGATCAATGGCCTTCAGTTCGGCAGAGAAAATTGAGGACTTGTTTGGAAGTCTACATTTCCGATTTGTATTCCCAAAGATTGCTGCTGACGCAACAGTGTCACCAGCTTTTGAACCATCTGTGTATATGGCTTTGAAGTCAGAATAAAATTCCCTGATTTCATGATATTTTGTTTGAAACTGGCTCCTGTATGTAATAGACTTTTTATCAGAAGTGAGATCAAAGCGAAACTCGGCAGTTTTAAGGGTCCAAGGAGGAGAATCTGGGATTTTATACTGTGCAATAGATTTCATGTCAATATGTAGGTCATCTAGACATTGTTCCATGCGTATATCTAGTGGGGCAATAGCTCTCGGTTTTCTTTGAAACTGCACTTTAAATTGGGGTTGAAAGACCACTTTGTGAGCTGGGTTTAGAGGATTTGACTTGAGTTTAAGTAGGTATTGAAGAGCTAGCTTCTGTCGTCTAGCATACAGAGGGTTCATTTGCTTCAGCATAAAGACTTTTAACAGGGGAAGTTCTGAAAGCTCCAAGGACTAATCGTAGACCGTGATTATGTATAGGATCAAGTATTTTCAGGTACGATTTTTGTGCAGATCCGTAAATTATCGAACCATAATCCAGCTTAGAGCGAACCAATGACCGATAGAGCCGTAGAAGTACCTTTCTATCAGCTCCCCAATCGGAATGTGCCACAACCTTTAAAATATTTAGAGCTTTTTGACATTTCTTTTTTAAATTATTGATATGAGGAATGAATGAGAGTTTTTTATCAAAGATAACACCTAAAAATTTGTATTCGGAGACTACTTCTACACGTGAGCCATCCAGGTAAATGTCTGGGTCTGGATGAAGTCCACGTAGATTACAAAAATGCATATATTTAGTTTTTGATTTAGAAAATTTAAAACCATTTTCATCCGACCAAGTCTGAAGTTTATTCAGACATTGCTGGAGTTGGCGTTCTATTATGTTCATATTACTAGACCTGAAGCAAATAACAAAATCATCTACATAAAGGGAGCACTCCACCCCTGGATTTATTGATTTAACAATATTGTTTATCTTAATACTAAACAATGTAACGGACAAAATACAACCCTGTGGTACACCCATCTGCTGTTCCCGAGCATCTGATAGGGTATTACAAACACGAACGCGAAAAAGTCTTTCATTTAAACATGCAGAAATAAATAATGGAAGGCGTCCTCTGAGGTCAAAGTCGTGAAGATCTTTTAAAATGCCATATTTCCAGGTTGTGTCATAAGCACTCTCAAGGTCGAAAAATACTGAAGCAACATGTTGTTTATTGACAAAGCCCTCTCTTATAAATGTTTCGAAACGAACTAGATGATCCAGTGTGCTTCGCTGCTGACGAAAGCCACTATGGACATTAACAATTAAATGATTTGATTCGAGAAACCATACAAGCCGGTTGTTTACCATTCTTTCCATAGTTTTACATATACAACTTGTTAACGCTATGGGTCTATAGTTGTTTGGATCCTTTTTATCCTTATCTGGTTTTGGTCTTGGGATGACTAAAGCCTCCCTCCAAGATGTAGGAAATTCACCAGTTTGCCATATAGAATTAAACATGTCCAATAATATAACGAGGGAGGAGCTAGGTAGATGTTTTAAGAATTGATAGTGGATTTTATCTGGACCTGGGGATGTATCATGTGCTTTTGACAAAGCAGACTTTAGTTCTTTAAGATTAAATAGTTTGTTGTAATGTTCTTTGTTCTTTGAATTGAAGTTTAGTTTGTTCTTTTCTTTAGTGTTTTTGAATTTCTGAAATTTTTGTGAATAATTATTTGCTGATGATTTTTGTGCAAATGTTTCTGCTAAGGTGTTTGAAATTTCCAGAGGTGTGGTGATTTGTTTGTTGTTTGCAGTGAGGTGGTTAATAGGTGAAGTACTTTTGCCATTAATTTTTCTTATCATGTCCCACGTTTTCTTAGTTGTTGTTCTGTTATTTAGTCTTGAGATGTATTGGTTCCAACATTTGCGTTTGCTGCTTTGTATTGTACGTCGTGCTTTTGCTCTATATATGCGAATGTTGTTTAAATTTTCTGTGGTGGGTCTCAAATTGAATTTTCTTATGGCCGATTTCCTATTTTGGATGGCTTTCTTACAATCATCATCATACCAGGGTTTGTATGGTCTCTTTGGATTATGTGAAGTCTGAGGTATGGATTGTTCTGCTGCTTTTATTAGTAATTTAGTGAATAGCTGTGTTTGATCACGACAATCCTTGAATGTTTCATATGAAATTGTTTGTTCACAAAGTTGTTGGAATTTAGTCCAATTTGCTTTAGAAAATTTCCATCTTCTGGGTTGACTATAAGCTGTGGGCTGATTTTCAGATATGAGGATGGGGAAGTGGTCGCTTCCGTGGAGATCATCATCGACTTTCCATGAGAAATCTGGAAGTATGACTGGGCTACATAGTGTAAGATCTATTGCAGAATAGGATCCTGTTCCTGGGTGTAAATATGTTTTGGAAGATGGATAGTTCATGTAAGAAAGAGAATTATCAGAGATGAAATTCTCTATCTGGAGACCTCTTTGATTTGTATTATTACAACCCCAGATGATGTTATGTGCATTGAAATCACCTATTAGAATATATGGAGTGGATAATTGTATTATAAGATCATTCAGCCTATGTTCTTCAATTGGTTTACTTGGGGGAAGATATAGTGAACACAGTGTGATAGTGCTATGTAATGACAGTCTTACAGCAACAGCTTGTAAGTTTGTATTTAACAGTAATTCCTTATGTGGAACACTATTATTGACGATGATAGATACCACACCCTGGGCTTTATCACCTTCACTGTATATTTTATTGAAAATGGTGTGATGTTTTATAGAAATTGTATCATTTTGTTTCAAAAATGTTTCTTGAAGTCATAACGCAGCAGGTTTATGTTCTTGCACTAAAAGAGAAAGCTCTGCAAAATTAGATTTTAAACCTCGACAATTCCACTGGATAATTCCATTGGCCATTATGGAGAGATTAATTATTAAAAATACTATACCGATATTTACATAATTATTATTCATAGATAAAAAATAAAGTTAAAAATATATTAAGTGGCATCCTGCAACGACTGGAGGTTCTTGTTCCAGCCACCCTCGCCATCTTGCCAGGTCATAGACTCGGACTTGTCCGGGTCTGATGCCTCGCCCTCCAGATTGTCATCGTCCGTGTCCAAATCCGAGTATCTATTGCTTGTAGACACTGGACTGGACACTGTGTGTTTATCTGATTATATAGGTTTATTTTTCTGCTGTCTGGAAGTGACAGCAGATTGCTTTTTTGATGGAGTTGATGTTTGTTGAGCTGTAGATTCTTTAGTAGGTTTTGGTTTTGATGAAGTTGATGTTGTTTTTGGTTGAATGTGTTTTTCTTGTGTATTGTTGTTTCGAGTGTTTTTTGTTGTTGGATTCTTGTGTATGTTTGTTTTTGCTTGTTTTTGTTTGTCTGCTGTAGGTTTAGGTGTTTGTGGTGTATTTTGATATGTAAGCTGGTCAAGATGAGAAGAACTGTCGGAACTAGGGAATAACTGCATTATTTCTGGGGTTTTTTGTCTGGAAAGATTTGGCAAAGTTTGGTCAACAAGTTTTTGCAAGTTTTGCATTCAACAGAAGCTGATTTAGCAACACTTGCATAGCTTGGTTGATTTTCGGATTTGTATCGAGATTCATAAATCTTTCTTGCATCCTGGAATGAAATGTTTTCCGAATATTTGATCTTAACAATTTCTTTTTCTTTTATCCAGGAGTCACAGTCTTTAGAATTGGATATATGATCAGCGCCACAATTGGCGCATTTATTTGTGTTGGGGCAGTTGTTCTCTTGATGTTGTGGAGCAGTCTCAGCACACTTGGAGCATACAGACTCGTTCCGACACCTATCCTCATGATGACCATATCTCTGGCATTTAAAGCATCTAAGAGGATTAGGTACATATATGTCGACGGTGACAATCTGGTAGCCGACTTTGATACGTGACGGGATGACTGGTGTGTCACATGTAATTATATATGTGTTTGTGGTTTTTATTTCGTTGTTACGTTTTATCGATATTCTCTTCACGTCAATGATCCCTTGACTTGACAAACCTTCTTTGATCTCATCCAAAGAGCAGGAAGATAATTCCCTGCACCTGATGACACCTTTGGATGAGTTCAAAGATTTGTGGGGACTGACCTTCACAGAATGTCCAAAGAAGGTGTTGGTTGATAATAAATTCTGAGATTGAGCTTTTGAAGTAATTTCAACCAAAAGACTTCCATTTCGAAGACTTTTAACAGATTTAGGTGTACCTAGGATATATTTCATTTGCTTTTCAATGACGAAAGGGGACATTTTTGTGATAGGTTTTGAACTGTCTACAGCCTCAATGAGAATGAAGCGAGGGAAGTTCACTCTCTGTTGTTCAACAGAATCATCATCAGATTCACTTAGTGCACGCTTGGCTTTTTTTTGGGTGGAACTCATAATAGTAATATATAGTTCATCGTCAATGCTCCCCACACGTCTCAGAGCCCAACAAGGGGACATGATCTGGGGAAATCCATCACAGATCATGACAGGGATACATCAATGTAATACTCAGAATGAAAGGACTAGACCGGACAAGTGTATTCCCACAGAAGGTCCTACCAAGTTTAGACTATCCTTGGGAGGTTAAAAAAGTCAATCAAACATCAAACTTTCACCCGATTAGCCCATGAGCCACCGCCTTCTAGGGAATCAAAAAGAAGACAATGAAAGAGTATACATATTTAGAGAATCAATATTTGTTTTCAAGACAAATTTTGAAAATATGTGTTTAAGATTAACGATGCCCTAGGGCTCGGCATGACCAGCCGATTGATCAAGGACGGGCTTTCCTGACCTCCCGTTTAACCCAACTTAAGGCCGAAGTGGTGTGTTGTGGAAACAGGGTATTATTTGCCAACACCAATTCTACTCAACCACCAGGATCCTCTCATCAGGCGACACAGGTCTCCGCCCACGGCAAACACATTTGGGGGGGGGGTTGTACCCCTCTGTAGTGCGACAGCTGGGATATTCTAACCCCTGCCCAGCTGGGGGGGGGGGGAGGAGTAAACTGAGCAATGAGGCTGTTCGGATGATAGATTATAGACCGAATGTTCAGCTACCATCCGGAGAATCTCATTCTTCAGAGTCTGATCATGATGATCATTATGCTCAAACGCTTGGTGATGGATTAACGTACACCAATGAGGCTAGACAGTCTGATTGGACCGATGTTTTTAAGACATTGAACACGGCGACTGGTCTGGTCCAACAGAGGGTGGTAGAAAAGGTGCTTCTATGAGGGAAAGGGTTAATGTATGTGGTATTGGTAATGGCGTCAAGAGGTGCTTCTATGAGGGAAAGGGTTAATGTATGTGACATTGGTAATGGCGTCAAGAGGTGCTTCTATGAGGGAAAGGGTTAATGTATGTGACATTGGTAATGGCGTCAAGAGGTGCTTCAATGACGGAAAGGGTTACTGTATGTGGTATTGGTAATGGTGTCAAGATGCTTCTATGGGTGAAAGGGTTAACCTAAATTTCTATGAAGGAAAGACTAAGAATAAGCAACCGAGATCAAGTGCCACAAAGCTGTCATTAGTTATAAGAAGACATATCATAAGTCGGTTGCAATATTCCTCAGAATAGTCGTCTAATAGCATATACAATTACTAATATTCACGATTTACGGCAGTTTATCGCAACGATATTAATTTTGTGAAATCGGAGCTCCCGATAAGTTCGACATTGTGAATATAATAGACTAACTAGTGATACTGGAGAGCATGAAAGTTAATCGTCTATATATAGGTCGCAATGGAGTACAATACGCAGTTAAACAAAGCACAGAAAAATTCCAGCGAACAGCGTTATGTTATAGTTCAGGTTTTACGCCTGCATCAGCACCATTTCGGGCTATATCGCCGGCGGGAAGTTTACTTAACAACACCTTTCCTTGGCATGCTCCAGCGGTTAACCAGTACTTGGGTGCACCAACCTCCGTAAGGTGAAACTGCCAACTTTTTCATATAAATGAGACACGACCTGAGCGTGGCTCGAACTCGTGGCCATCAGTGATGATAGGTTACAGTGGTATACAAGTCAGCGACATTAACCACTCGACCACGGAGGCGGACCCAGTGCTGTATAAAACGCGCATCATTTTAGAGTGAAGAAAATGAACAAATCTCATGGGGAAAAAAATATAAACACCGACTGATTCGTAAACATTACGAGTCGTGATAATGACTCTGGTGTTTGACCACTAAATTGTTAATATGCCATTATTCTCTCCCTGCTGTTCTGTGTAAAGATGTGCATCAGAGTAGGGGACGGCAGCTAATTATGCATGTGCTCTGTATGACCATCGGAATCTGCTCATGACTTTATTCATACAATCAGTACAATAGTGTGTTTGACATGTGTCAGTGAAATTTCTAAACTAGAGGTCAGACGGTGTTATTGATATAGTGGTCTGGGATTGGTTAAAAAAGTGTTTTTTTTTAGTTTACGTTTATTTATCGTCGCTACCGGTTGCCCATATGAGCGACGCCTCCTGAAGAGATTAGTTATTTTAGATTTTGGAGGATAGTGCATGATACAGACAGAGACCCATTCCAGAATCTCCTCTGGTTCTTTTACATGCACGGTGTAAAGCACCGACACGAGACCTCGGTTTAACGTCCCATCTGAAAGACTGTTAATTTTATTAGGGTCAGACGGGGGACCGAACCTGCGATCCCTGGATTACCAGGTAGGGAAAAAAGTGTATTGATACATGAACTGATTGGCCGAGTAGGTATTGGCACAAATAGTGAAAATGACTTCTAAATATTAAAATACAATATATGAGCTGCATTTTGGAATATTTAAAAATATTTGCAGACTATTTGGTGACAAATAAACAGCATATTATAAATGCAGGTGTCAGTGCAACATTCACCACCAAATTACCTTCAGAGTAGGGGGTGGGTGCCTTTAGTGGGAAATTTTAAAAAACGCAATTGGTCAACCCCATTGAAATTTGACATTTTCCTGTGGCTCAAAGGCCATTCTGTTGAAAACTACTCTCTTTTGTGCCAAACTATTTTTGGGGGAAATCTAATGGCACTGTGTGTTATAATGGTGGCCTATGGAAATTGCAATAGCGGTGTCTGACCTGGAGTATAAGACACAGCAGAATGCGATGAAAAAACCATGCGTCTTATACATAAGAGTGGTGAAACCTATGCTCGATGTCAATCCCACATATAATGACCAGTATACAATGTTAATTGCTCTTGCCGTATATTATTATTGTGAAAACAACTTTCAAAAAACTCTTGTTGACAGTTTTAGCTTCATCACGTGACCCTACTGTTCAATACAGCTATCGCAACGGTGTCGAATCGGCATCCATTTATATGGAAAACTCGAGACTTCAGGGCACCTATGCACGGCGTACTTGTACAATATCAACATAAGATAAATAAAAACTAACATCATTGAATAAAAACACGTATTGGTCTTAATCAGCAGAACTAGTATAGACACTATTGTTCGGGTTATGTGTAGATTTTTTAAATTCGGATAGCTACCTAAATTGCTCAACAGTTTCGGTGGAAATATTCTCCCAATGATTTATTTGTTTATATTCGTCTGCTGGACCAGTCACGTGACAGTTGCATCAGGCTACCGATACACGTAACAGAATGCTATTGAACCATGCTTCAGCTCTTGTCAGTGAACTTAGCCTAGAACTATATATAAATATTTTAAATACGGATGTAAATGGACAATTACGCCGAGCATAGGTTCAACCACTCCAAAACGATTACGATCTACCAGGTTATTAGTTGACTTGGGATTAATGCGTCTTATACATAAACAATTACGACCTGCCAGGATATTAGTTGACTCGGGATGTATCCGTCTTATACATAAACAATTACGACCTGCCAGGATATTAGTTGACTCGGTAGTTATGCGTCTTATACATAAACAATTACGACCTGCCAGGATATTAGTTGACTCGGGATGTATCCGTCTTATACATAAACAATTACGACCTGCCAGGATATTAGTTGACTCGGTAGTTATGCGTCTTATACATAAACAATTACGACCTGCCAGGATATTAGTTGACTCGGGATGTATGCTTCTTATACATAAACAATTACGACCTGCCAGGATATTAGTTGACTCGGTATTTATGCGTCTTATACATAAACAATTACGACCTGCCAGGATATTAGTTGACTCGGTATTTATGCGCCTTATACATAAACAATTACGACCTGCCAGGATATTAGTTGATTCGGTATGTATGCGTCTTATACATAAACAATTACGACCTGCCAGGATATTAGTCGACTCGGTATGTATGCGTCTTATACATAAACAATTACGACCTGCCAGGATATTAGTCGACTCGGGATTTATACGTCTTATACATAAACAATTACGACCTGCCAGGATATTAGTTGACTCGGAATGTATCCGTCTTATACATAAACAATTACGACATGCCAGGATATTAGTTGACTCGGTAGTTATGCGTCTTATACATAAACAATTACGACCTGCCAGGATATTAGTTGACTCGGGATTTATGCGCCTTATACATAAACAATTACGATCTACCAGGATATTAGTTGACTTTGGATTTATGGAATATATCAATGTCATTTGTGAGGATTGAAATTGACAAGAGAGCCATGTTATATGTCAGGTGCATAGCACCTATTAGGTACAGAAGGTCCGGGCCTGCAGATTGTCATAGAACATGAATAATATCAAACTTGCCATAGACTATGCAAAACAAAGTGGGGCGGGTATTGGCATAATTATGATATATGGTATATAATCTAGACCAGGGGTCACATATCTCATCACCAAATATATATATTTCTTTTATTGTAGTCAAGTTGACATATCATCTATACATAACAATTTTAGGCTCCATTTGGTATAATCTTGAAAAATAAATCTCGTCTAAAACATACGGTATATTAAAATGTGTCAGAATGTGCTGTCGACGTTCTACGATTCAAAATGTTCTTGGGGGAGCATGCCTCGAGACCTCTCCAGCACTATTGTACCCCTTCAGAGCTCAATTTATTAGTCAGGTCTACATATTCAAAATGGCTATCTATCTGATGCACCTTCTCCCACAAAATGGCTAGCTATGCCCCTGTCTGTAAGGCAAGTTCTCCCACAAAATGGCTAGCTACGCCCCCGTCTGTAAGGCATGTTCTCCCACAAAAAGGCTAGCTACACCCCTGTCTGTGAGGCATGTTCTCCCACAAAAAGGCTAGCTATGCCCCTGTCTGTAAGGCAAGTTCTCCCACAAAATGGCTAGCTACGCCCCTGTATGTAAGGCATGTTCTCCCACAAAAAGGCTAGCTACGCCCCCTGTGTGTAAGGCATGTTCTCCACAAAATGGCTAGCTACGCCCCTGTATGTAAGGCATGTTCTCCCACAAAATGGCTAGCTACGCCCCTGTATGTAAGGCATGTTCTCCCACAAAATGGCTAGCTACGCCCCTGTATGTAAGGCATGTTCTCCCACAAAATGGCTAGCTACGCCCCTGTATGTTGTCTTGAGGCATGTTCTCCCACAGAATGGCTAGCTACGCCCTGTATGTAAGGCATGTTCTCCACAAAATGGCTAGCTACACCCCTGTCTGTGAGGCATGTTCCCACATAATGGCTAGCTACGCCCCTGTATGTAAGGCATGTTCTCCCACAAAATGGCTAGCTACGCCCCTGTATGTAAGGCATGTTCTCCCACAGAATGGCTAGCTACACCCCTGTCTGTGAGGCATGTTCTCCCACAGAATGGCTAGCTACATCCCTGTCTGTGAGGCATGTTCTCCCACATAATGGCTAGATATGCCCCTGTATGTAAGGCATGTTCTCCCACAGAATGGCTAGCTACGCCCCTGTATGTAAGGCATGTTCTCCCACAGAATGGCTAGCTACATCCCTGTCTGTGAGGCATGTTCTCCCACATAATGGCTAGATATGCCCCTGTATGTAAGGCATGTTCTCCCACAGAATGGCTAGCTACGCCCCTGTCTGTGAGGCATGTTCTCCCACAGAATGGCTAGCTACACCCCTGTCTGTGAGGCATGTTCTCCCAGAACAATAATTAGGAGAGCAATATTAGTGTATGGTGTATTCTTGTGCATGTTCACAGTGTTTATCTGTGTCAATTCTTATATTACTAGTATAATATACTAACAAATGTGTTTGCCATTCAACACCAAGTAACTGACATGGTACATGATATTTTTAGACTAATCAATTAATAAGAAAATTACTTTTGGACCAATTCATTGATCAAAATGGGTGATTTTGTCTAAAAATAGTGATATTACTGGCAAATAGTGCAGATCCTCATGAGACGGCTCGTCACGAGCCGGCTCATCTGGATCTACACTTTTTGTAAGCATATTTAGAGGTCTGAATGAGTGTTGCGATGAAGAAAATGTTACCGAATTCTAACATAATATACGATGTAAAGAGCATATTGCGGTCAATATTGAACATGTGCTTGACAGATTTAGCCTAAATTAGGAGGTATATATCAGTCAATTACCGCTAGGCATTATCACGCAAAATACGAAGCGCCAATTATAACGAGGCGTCTGCCACCGCAGTGATCTGTGTGTGACATTGTTTACATCCTGGAATAAGATTGCAGTAATCACCATGGAAATAAGATATTAATAGACGTGTAAACAAGTATTGCTTTTTTTAGAATATTAAATCAGAAAATGTCATCAATGTGTGTGGTGCGGCGCAGAATTGTGTTTTTTTATCAAGAATTATACAAGCTCTTCCTTGGAATTTATACATGTTCCTGAACTCTTTGTACGCAAGCGGTCATATTTATGTTATACAATTCGACTAGAATTGTGTCAGAATTAACAACATTTCTCATGGTCTATGGTTTAGAATCTATGTAAAATTACATCAAATAAAGTATATTTCATTTCTCATGGTCTATGGTTTAGAATCTATGTAAAATTACATCAAATAAAGTATATTTCATTTCTCATGGTCTATGGTTTAGAATCTATGTAAAATTACATCAAATGAAGTATATTTCATTTCTCATGGTCTATGGTTTAGAATCTATGTAAAATTACATCAAATGAAGTATATTTCATTTCTATGGTCTATGGGTTACAGTCTATTCAAAACTAATATCAAATAAAGTATATTTCATTTCTCATGGTCTATGGTTTACAGTCTATGTAAAATAACATCAAATAAAGTATATTTCATTTCTATGGTATATGGTTTACATTCTATTCAAACTGATATCAAGTGATGTACACGTACATAGAAGTTTCAGCATAGAACACGCTTTAATTACCCTCGTAGTCTATTCTTCATTCCGGTAGAAAATACAATCTAGAGCTATTGACCCAATTCCTTTAAGTAAAATGAAACGCGTCAGTCCAGCATTAGGCTTTACAATCTAAATAACTTCATGACATTGAGGAGGCATTATCTGATGACAGTATAGAAACATCAATACAATACACTCAACAAGATTCCAAATCGGTCACCTGGTATTTTATAATATGTGTTAGTTTATACAAATTTATTTTAGCTCGATTGCGAAACAAGTTCTTTCAACATGTATTAATCACTCTCAAGATCTCATTCCTGATGGAATCCATCGCCACGAGGAAGAGAGAAGAGGCAACATGGAATTTAAATGCCTTGCCTAAGGGCACAATCGTAACGGCTCCAGCGGGGCTCGAACGCCGAACCGTTCGCACCTGAAGCGAACGCGCATCCACTGCGCTATCACGACTTCCATTAATATTTGTTAATTAATAATCGTACAATATAAATATTTTATTATTGTCATTTAATGTATTTTATCCGAAATTTATCCGAAAATCGTTGCATAGCGATCTGTAATAAAATATAACCAATAAGATGATACGAATATTGATATTATTTGGTTATCAGTTTGCTCCAAATACTGTAAAACACCAGGTGACCAAAATAGCAATTTTGTTGAGTGTATATCCCTCGGTTTATGTAGCATAATATGCCTTCTTAACCCTTTCCGTCATATATATTTAGGTTAATATACTATTATATCTTCATAGAAACGACAGCCATTTAGCTATCATGCAGTGGATAAGTAGTCGTCATATCTATCCCACCTCCATAGATATTACTGCGACTACATGATATTTAGGTTAATATACTATTATATCTCCATACAAACAACAGCCATTTAGCTATCATACAGTGGGATGTGGAGGTGCGGTGGGATTTGGGCGATGGAGAGGGACTTAGGGAGGAGGGTGCTGTGTCTGTGGGCAGACTTGTAATATGTGGGTGTTTAAAAAACATTATTTTGTGTAAGCCTCAACAGGCTGTCCAGTGGTATAGCGTGCTCGCTTCTCACCAATGCAACCGGGTTTGATCAGCGGACCAAGAAGTATGCGATAACGTACAGTGGTCGCCAGATCGAACCGGTGGGTTTTCTCCGGGTACTCCGGTTTCCTCCCCACATGAATGACCACATATACGCTAATACCGGGGTCATCCGCGCCAACGAGAGTGATTAATATAAGTTGTTAAAACTTGCTTCGCAATCGTTGCAAAATAAATATAGTTTAAAACAGGCGAGTGCCTTCGGGCAGGCAGACCTATATAAACTAGACCTCAGCCGCCCTTTTCCCTACATACGGATCTGTAGTCCAGTGGTCAACACGTTGGACTGGTAATCCAGGGATCGCAGGTTCGATCCCCCGTCTGACCCTAATAAAATTAACAGTCTTTCAGATGGGACATTAAACAGAGGTCTAGTTTAAACATATTTTATTTTATCAATATTTACATCATGTTGTAATATTAATATACAAGAACAAAATGGATTAAATCCGCGGAAGCTAGTAGCTTATTTAGATTTTCTCCATAAACCGAGGTCTCGTGTCGGTGCTTTACACCGTGCACGTATAAAAGAACCAGAGGAGATTCTGGAATAGGTATCTGTCTGTATCATTGGACTACCCTCCAAAAATCTAAAATGACTAATCTCTTCAGGAGGCGTCGCTCATATGGGCAACCGGTAGCAACGATAAATAAACGTAATACACACAACCTTTTCCCTACTGCCTCTTTGATCAATCATAATCAACTGTCAATCAACCGTAAGTTGGCAAAAAGGCTCAACCCCCAAATACCCCACTCCGCATCTACCCCTTCCCGACTCAAAATGCATCCTACCTTTTTTCTGACCTATCCTACCCCTTTTCTGAGTCACCCCGCATCGTCCGTGGTCCAGTCGGCTTTGGAATCGAAGGGTCCCGGTTTCTATACTCTAAGGGCACATAATTATGTAGAGTCCTTGAACAAACCAGGCACCTCACACATTGCTTAGTATTGGTTAACCGCTTAGGGTCGGCTAAGCATGCCCAGGAAAACATGTCCAGGTCCCCCTAAGAGGTTTGACATAAATGGAACATACACACACCCTGCCATTTATTCCACTCTATAGAAAAAAACCTAAATATGCAACACCTTTAACAGTGTTTAATCTATCGTGAATCTCAGAACACATTGTATTATTATATGACTATCTACCAAAATACTCATTATTTTGTTTTAGTCATGGAATTCCTGTTTCAATAACTATATTTCACTTGGAGAAACACTGCTTAAGAGACTGTCCACATCAAAATAACATTATAATTTATTTTTCAACAAATAAAAGCACACACCGGAACTACTTTCAAATCTCACAAAAAGCATGAAATATCACACCTCATAATTATACGGTGACCTATATGTGTAGGATTAACTGTACTGTTCACTGGACAATGCTTGGGTGTTCTCGCTTTTCGTGTGATAAAAATATTGCATAACACACAGTCCATCTTATCATTTCTTTAAAATGTTGAAAATTATTGATTTCTTAACACTTTTTTTGAGCTACAAGGAGTAGCGCATTTATTTCAACACCACATACCTCTAAATAGGATTAACTGTACTGCTGTCTGAACAATGAAATGCTTGCTTGGGTGATCTCACTTTTCATGTGTGAAAAAAATATTGCATAACACAGTCCATCTTATCATGTCTTTAACACGAAGCACATGTATCCATTCTGGATACATTTAAAGGCTTTTGCAAACAACATAGATCCAGATCATGCCGCGTGACGCTGCGTGCTGATCAGGATCTTAGTTGTTTGCTACATAGCCAAGTGTCTTAGCAAGGTCATCTGAATAGCAAACAGCATAGAGACTGATCAGACGACACATGCCGTGACGGCTGATCTGGCTCTATGTTCTTTGCACATACCATTTGAACGGTATCCAGAATCAAATGGGTTAAAATGTTGAAAATTATTGATTTCTTAACACTTGACCTTTTTTTGAGCTACCAGGAGTAGCCTGTTTATTTTATTATAATATAATTAACCCTTTCAACACAACAGACCTCTAAATAGGCTTACAAAAAGTGCAGATCCAGATGAGCCGGCTGGCGACGAGCACTTTATGACAGTAATATGCACTTTTTGCCAGTAATATTACTATTCTTAGACAAAATTACCCATTTTGTTAAATGAACTGGTCCAAATGTAATGTTCTTATTAATTTATTGGTCTAAAAATATCATGCACCAGTCCATGTCAGTTACTTGGCGTTGAATGGGTTAACAATTACATATGTAAACATATAATATAAATTAGTTATTTTACAATAATCTATCGATACTATATACTACTATAGTATATATACAAATGCATTTATTAATTTTTATATAGAGAGAAGGAATTAGGTTTGAAAGTAAGATAGCAAGAGAAGAGATGAAAACTTCCGATCGAGAATACAAACATCTTTTCAATATCAGTTACTAATACGATTGCTGTTACATGCTTGAAATTTAAATTTCAAACAGAAGTATATTGTAAAATGATTTTACCCACACGTCACAGATCAGCATTATGTAAATTTAGATGTGGAGTTGCTCCATTACGTATAGAAACCGGAAGGTATGAGAATTTACCACTTGATGAACGTAAGTGCCCTTTCTGTAATGTATTAGAAGACGAAAGTCATGTATTATTAGAATGTTCACTGTATGATGATTTGAGAGCTGTTCTCTTAGAGAAAGCCTCATTATATGAAAATGACTTTCGGAACAAACCTGTATCCGACCAGCTTAGAATTATTTTTACTACTATACCTCTGATTAGAATTGTTGCCAAAACCTGTTTTTATATTCTTCAAAGACGATCCTTTTATTTATGTAAATAATGTATCCATTTGATTTATTGATTGTGTGTCTCTTATCCATTCCGAGAAACAGCTGCTAATTAGTTCAACCGCGATCTGATCGAGGTTGATAACTGATATTTTAAAACATTTCTTAATTGCGCATTAGTGCTTTTTTTCCATTTCAGTATTTCAAAATTTCCGGTTTTAGTAAGTATTTAATTTTCAATTAGCGACTGTTCCCCGGTTTTAATATGTAAATATAATAATATGTCCTTAGACTGTGATAGTTTGATTATCTGTGATTACATTAGTCTCTTATAATTCTTTTATAATGAATGGTGTTGTACTATGCCACGATAATTTGTTGTGTATATTTTATGTATTGTACAACGATGAGACTGAAATAAAGAATAAATCTAATCTGCTTGTGATTTTACTTCCATCAGTAAATTATCAATTTGTTCCACTTTCTATTGTGAGCTTCTAGTTTATTTTTCATAAAGGCTGTATGTTCTTCACTGTGTTTTCTTTCTTTTAAATATCTGATAAAGGTAATGCAGTTAATGGAACAGATTTTTCTATATTGTTTTTTTTAATATAATATTCTTAACTCTTAACCTGCCAATCACGCTTAGTCTCTTTTGCAAACAGCATAGAGCCAGATCAGACGTCACATCAGGCTCTATGCTGTTTGCTATTCGGATAGTGCAGCTAAAGCACTTATCTGAACAGAACACAACATAAATACTTTAAATAGTGATCAGACGTGGCACTATGTCACGGCTGATCTGGATCTATATTGTTTGTAAGTAGGATTTGATATAACGGTCAGCCACACTCCTGAATTGATGTTTGTGTATTATTGTAAACTACATGTATACTAAACGAGTGATATGGTCGCTTAAGAGATACTTTAATCAGATCAGTCTAAAAATAAATATATGAGCTATAGAGGTAAATCTGTCGCGTCGCTCGCCCATATGGTTCGCCGGAGTCCAGAGTAAATAAGCTCAATCATCATCATCAAATCTGTCGCGTACATGTTGTTATTCAGGATACACATGTCGACACACGTTGTCTGTTCTCAGTTAAAATACTCGGATTCTGCGGGAAATATTTGGCAATTACATTCTGTAGAAATTTACATTTTCACTGATGTAGTGTCGCTTTAATGTCAAATGTCAGAACATTGGCGCTTGGAGTATAAGTACAGAGTCAGGGTTCATTCTAGGTCGGATTGTTTGGGAGAAGTGAGAAAGCGCACGATTGCATCCTTAAATGGTGTCTTTAATAAATGTCTGCAAAATAGGGTTAAAATGCAAATATGACCATTAAATACAACATTTGAATAGAAGGAGTGCTTTATAATTGGCCAGTGTTTTATTGAACAAAATCTTGTATGGAAATTGTAAACAAAATAAAACAATATTTATTAGGGGTAGTGGGGCCCTTAGGGGGTGAAGTCAGGGTCCCTAGGGCGACAATTTCGCCCACGTCGCCCTCTAGAATGAACCCTGCATAGTATTATAAGTATTAGAACTATGACCAACATACAAATTTATGGATTTAATGTTGTATATTGACGTCATAAAGTTAGGCTTATAGTAATTTTAAGCCACTAAATCTTTGTTTAAATGTCAGCTTAAATTATTACGGTCACCGAGTGGGTACACTGTTCTGTGCCTCACGATTACCCGCCAAGATATAACGCCCGTTAAATCCAGTATATGCAACAAGGTTGCTCCAAAATATATATATATATATGAATTGTGTCAGTCAGTACTCCAAGTGTGCACACACCAGTACCATAGCAAGAGGTAAATTTCAACCGAGGAAATCTAGGGGGTCCGGGGGCATATTCCCCCTTACAATTGTTGAGTATATTAGTGATTTCCTGCAGGGTTTTTTATTTAATGAGTTTAGACATATACTTATGTACTGATCTTTCAGCTCTCTAGAAGTCAACATTTTATACAGCAAAGGGATATTTTTTTGCATTTTATTTATTTAATTTTTCATTTATTTTTTGGTTGCTTTTGGAAATTTTAACTGAGGCTTGGCAACTGCCTCGGTGTGCCTCAGTGTGGCTACGGGCCTGCAAACTTCGATATTTCTACAGCACTTCAAAAATGTCCCTAAGCTATGCAGTGAATGGCATTACTGGTTTTTCTATTACCTCCCTTGGCAGATAAAGTCCGATTTAATGTCGCATGTCAGAAATTACAGACGGATCTGTAGCCCAGTGGTAACACGCTGGACTGGTAATCCAGGGATCGCATATTCGATCCCCCGTCTGACCCTAATACAATTAACAGTCTTTCAGGTGGAACTTTAAACCGAGGTCTCGTGTCGGTGCTTTACACCGTGCACGTAAAAGAACCAGAGGAGACTCTGGAATGGGTCTCTCTCTGTATCATTGCACTATTCTCCAACATCTAAAATGACTAATCTCTTCAGGAGGCGTCGCTCATATGGGCAACCGGTAGCGACGATAAATAAACGTAAAACACACACATGTCAGAAATTAGTTAATTAGTCACTTTATTTGGAACCCTTTGTTTTTACTAGGGATGGCACCGAATGTTGCGAATATTCAGGACAAGCTTCACTAGTAATCATTTAATAACATTGTTGCTTCACAAGCCTCTTCCTAGAGGGCGACATGGGCGAAATAGTCGCCCTAGGGACTCTGATTTTGCCTGTCCGATTAGCGCAGTGGTTAGTATGCTCACTCCTCACCCAATGCAACCCGGGTTCGATCGTCGGACTGGGAAGTATGTGAGATGGTACGGTGGTCGCCGGATCGGACTGGTGGGTTTTCTCCGGATACTCCGGTTTCCTGCCACACCAATGACAAATACGTTGTCATCCGCGCCAACGAGAGTGATTAATATAAGTTGTTGCAGCTTGTTTTGCAATCGTTGTAAAATAAATAAAGTTTAGACTTTGGCCCCTGGTTCCTGCTACTCCTTAAATATTTATTTTAGTCAGAAACTTTGTTTATTCATTATAATATACAGCTAAACCTGCCTTAAGCAGCCAGCCAATGGAATCACAGAAGTGGCTGCTTAGGTGGCTGCTAGAGGTCAAATGTAAAATTAAACAACTTATTGGGAATCTGGAAACTGGCTGCTTAATACAGGTTGGCTGCTTAATAGAGGTGACCACTAATACACATTTGACTGTACACACGATCATATTTACACATATACAGTACATGTGCAAAATTGCACAATTCTGTTGCGATTTTCATATAATATCTTGTCGAGTAAGCTATACTGGTCAGTGTAAATCATTCCCCTTATTCAAATGTTAATGGTCATATTGTGTATTTTATTATTTTGTTCAAATTTAGTATCTAAAATCTAAGGACGCTATCGCAATATTACTCATTTCCCCACAAATAGTCCGACCTAGTACGTGCATCAGCCATGCTTCAAAATATTCAAATTCAATTTATTTTCATTGATTTTTCATGCGATGATTTTTGACATGTACGACATTTCTCTCATATTTCATGTACACAACTTCTGAACATGATTTCGTTGACTTCTCAATACCGTAGAACTTTCAGACAGATCTGTAGTCCAGTGGTTGACACGCTGGACTGGTAACCCATGGATCGCAGGTTCGATACCCCGTCTGGCCCTAATAAAAGTTACAGCATATTAGAAGGGACCTTAAACCGAGGTCTCGTGTCGGTGCTTTACACCGTGTACGTACAAGAACCAGAGGAGACTCTGGAATGGGTCGCTGTCTGTATCATTGCACTATCCTCCAACAATCTAAAAATGACTAATCTCTTCAGGAGGAGTCGCTCATATGGGCAACCGGTAGCGACGATAAATAAACGTAAAACACGCACTTTCTTCATTCCAGTAATTTCTCGCTAGAAACATAAAATGCTGATGAAACCAAACCGAACATAACTATTGTAACATCTTGATTAGGGTTTCGTGCTGGGAACCTTCTAAATATAAGTGAAAAACGACTTAATAACTTATTAAAGAAAAACACCACCTAAACAACTACTCTAACGCCTTCTCGCTTTTAAGAAAATGCAATTACACAGTGCGATCTAAGACAATATTGATCAGCGACAAGCTCCCACTTAACACAGAACAGTTTGTGGAGCAAGGAATTTCATCAGTGTATTATTATAGCTTTCCAACAAACACATAATGCCACCATTTTCTCATCCATAGTAATAGATTACAATGAAGTAATAATTTGTGGGCTGTGCACAAAATCTATTCTTGCATATACCGTATTTACTCTATAAGACGATCTCCATCTTTGTAACTCTGTTACCGTATATACTAGCTGATACAGCGCATGTCATCAGTGTATTATTATAGCTTTCCAACAAACACATAATGACATAATTTCTCATCCACAGTAATAGATTACAATGAAGTAATAATTTGTGGGCTGTGCACAAAATCTGTTCTTGGTGCATATACCGTATTTACTCTATAAGACGATCTCCAACTTTGTAACTCTGTTACCGTATATACTAGCTGATACAGCGCATGTCATCAGTGTATTATTATAGCTTTCCAACAAACACATAATGCCACCATTTTCTCATCCATAGTAATAGATTACAATGAAGTAATAATTTGTGGGCTGTGCACACAATCTATTCTTGCATATACCGTATTTACTCTATAAGACGATCTCCAACTTTGTAACTCTGTTACCGTATATACTAGCTGATACAGCGCATGTCATCAGTGTATTATTATAGCTTTCCAACAAACACATAATGACATAATTTCTCATCCACAGTAATAGATTACAATGAAGTAATAATTTGTGGGCTGTGCACAAAATCTATTCTTGCATATACCGTATTTACTCTATAAGACGATCTCCAACTTTGTAACTCTGTTACCGTATATACTAGCTGATACAGCGCATGTCATCAGTGTATTATTATAGCTTTCCAACAAACACATAATGACATAATTTCTCATCCACAGTAATAGATTACAATGAAGTAATAATTTGTGGGCTGTGCACAAAATCTATTCTTGCATATACCGTATTTACTCTATAAGACGATCTCCAACTTTGTAATCTGTTACCGTATATACTAGCTGATAGTTTTGTGTGGTGTTGTGTTTTTTGTTTTTGTTTTTGTTGTTTGGTTTTTGTGGGTGTGTTTTTTGTTGTTTTTTTGGTTTTTGTACTCTGTTACCGTATATACTAGCTGATACAGCGCATGTCATCAGTGTATTATTATAGCTTTCCAACAAACACATAATGACATAATTTCTCATCCACAGTAATAGATTACAATGAAGTAATAATTTGTGGGCTGTGCCAAAATCTGTTCTTGCATATACCGTATTTACTCTATAAGACGACCCCCCAACTTTGGTCTTAAATCAGTGGTATTTTGCATAGACCCGCGTATAAGACGGGTTGAGAAAATGGAAACCACTCAGAAGTAAAGATCAAAGAAATTGTACTGTAAAAGCACTGTAAATTATGTCAAATCAGACGGATCAGTGGTCCAGTGGTAAACACGCTGGACTGGTAACCCAGGGATCGCAGGTTCGATCCCCGTCAGACCATAATAACATTAACAGTCTTTCAGATGGGACTTTAAGCCGAGGTCTCGTGTCGGTGCTTTACACAGTGCACGTAAAAGAACCAGAGGAAACTCTGAAATGAGTATGTCTGTACTGGTAATCCAGAATCCAGGAATCGCAGGTTCGATCCCCCGTCGGACCCTAACAAAATTATAAGTCTTTCAGATGGGACTTTAAACCGATGTCTCGTGTCGGTGCTATAAACCGTGCACGTAAAAGAACTAGAGGAGACTCTGGAATGGGTTTCTGTCTGTATCATTGCATTATCCTCCAAAAATCTAAAATGACTTAATCTCTTCAAGAGGCGTCGCTCATATGGGCAATCGGTAGCGATGATAAATAAACGTAAAACACAAACGCACTAAAAGGAACAGGTCAATAATGTTAAATTTCCATGGTTACATACCGGTACAAGGAATAGGGTGGAGCTACTACAAGGCTGACAGAAGTGGGCGGCGTTATGCAAAGCAAAGCTGTTAAAATGGATTACAACAGCTGTTCCCAGAGATACAGACGGATCTGTGTAGTCCAGTGGTAACACGCTGGACTGGTAATCCAGGGATCGCAGGTTCGATCCCCCGTCTGACTCTAATAAAATTAACAGTCTTTCAGATAGGACTTTAAACCGAGATCTTGTGTCGGTGCTTTACACCGTGCACGTAAAAGAACCAGAGGAGACTGGAACTCTCACTGTATCATTGCACGATTCTCCAAAATCTAAAATGACTAATCTCTTCAGGAGGCAACCGGTAGCAACGATAAATAAACGTAAAACACAAGTTCCCATAGATGAGGTTACAGTGTACATAGGCTGAACAACGTGCAAATGGAACCCATGTATTCCCCCCCATTGTATCAATTAAACATGCTGGTTTGGTAGTAAAATATTAAAACTATATTAGGGCGGAAAAAACAAAGTGGTATACATATAAGTAATAACACCAACCTGGGTGTGTTTATCGGGGGTGTGTTTATAGGGGGTGTGTTTAGGGGGGGGGGGGGGGTATAAGGGGGTTTTATAGGGGGTTTATAGGGGTGTGTTTATAGGGGTGTGTTTATAGGGGTGTGTTTATATGGGTGTATGTGTTTATAGGGGGTGTGTTTATAGGGGTGTATGTTTATGGGGGGGGGGGTTATAGGGGTGTGTTTATAGGGGTGTATTTATAGTGGATGTGTTTATAGTGGTGTGTTTTAGGGGGTGTATAGGGTGTGTGTTTATAGGGTGTATGTTTATAGGGTGTGTGTTTATAGGGGTGTGTTTATAGAGGTGTGTTTATAGGCGTGTGTTTATAGGGGTGTGTTTATAGGGGTGTGTTTTAGGGATGTGTGTTTATAGGGGTGTATGTTTATAGGGGTGTGTTTATAGGGGTGTGTTTATAGGGGTGTGTTTATAGGGGGGTGTGTTTATAGGGGTGTATGTTTAGAGGGGTGTGTTTATAGGGGTGTGTTTATAGGGGTGTGCTAAAAGGGGTGTGTTTATAGGGGTGTGTGTTTATAGGGGTGTATGTTTATCATCATCATCAATCCTCTTCACCCCGGTTGGGGTATAGGGCCTTCACCACTGCTCTCCACTTGGACCGGTCCGTTGCTGCTGCTTTGGCTTCCCCCCAGGACATCCTGCTTCGGCGCAGCTCACTGTCCAGAGTCCTTCGCCATATCGTAACTGGTCGACCTCTTTTCCGTGTGCCCTGTGGATTCCAATCCAGTGCTTGGCGTGCTATGTTGGGCTGGTCTCGTCGTAGAGTGTGCCCTATCCACCGCCACTTCCTCTGTGTGATAAAGTATGTGATGGGGTCCTGTCTTGTTTGCCGCCACAACTCCTGGTTGGTGATCTTTTCTGGCCATCTGATGTGTAGGATCTGTCTGAGGCAGTTGTTGATGAATACCTGTAGTTTGTGGTCAAGGCCCTTGGTGCGTCTCCAGGTCTCAGCTCCGTACAAGAGGACTGTCTTAACATTTGTCTCAAACAGTTTGAGCTTTGTCTTGAGGTGGATGTTATTGTTGTTCCATACTGGCTTCAACGTCACAAAGGCATGTCGTGCTTTCCCAATACGGGCTTGGATGTCTTCTTCTGTTCCCCCCGTTTTGCTGATGACACTGCCGAGGTAGGTGAAGGAGTCAACATTATCGATTGGATGGCCATCTATCTGAATGGGTATGTTCCTTGCCGCGTTTACCCTGAGGCACTTGGTCTTCTTAATGTTGATCTCCAGCCCTGTAGTCTTCGCAACTGTGTGTAAGCGTTCTGACTTCTGTTGCATGTGTTGGTGTGTGTGAGACAGGAGGCCTATATCGTCCGCAAAGTCGAGGTCCTCCAACTTCTCTGTAAGTGTCCACTGTATTCCTCTTGGTCTGTCTACTGTCGTTCTCATTATCCAGTCCAGTACGACGGAGAAAATGAGAGGCGAGAGCATACAGCCCTGACGGACGCCGGTGCTGACGGGAAATGGCTGTGAATGGTTCATGTCATGGATCACATGACAAGTGGTGTTGTTGTACAGGCTCCGAATAATGTTGATGATCTTTCCTGGTATGCCGTAGTGCCCGAGGATGCTCCATATGACGTCTCTATCAATCGTGTCAAACGCTTTCTTGAAATCGATGAAGTTGATGTAGATTGGAGACTGCCATTCGATGGACTGTTCAACGATGATGCGGAGTGTTGCTATCTGATCCGTGCATGATCTTCCTGCCCTGAATCCTGCCTGTTCTTCCCTCAGCTTGGCGTTCACTGCATTCTTGATCCTTTCTAGTAGGAGTCTTGTGAGGACTTTACTTGGGATACACAGTAGCTGGATGTCCCTCCAATTCTGGCAGTTGCTGAGGTCACCCTTCTTGGGTAGCTTGACGATGTGCCCTACTCTCCATTCTTCTGGAACCACTTCTTCATCCCAGACTTGCTGTAGAAGGTCTAGTAGTAGTGCTGCTGTGGTCTCAGTCGATGCCTTCAGTGCTTCTGGTGGGATGTTGTCTGGCCCTGGTGCTTTCCCATTTTTGATCTTGTTGATGGCCCTTGTCACTTCATTCCTTGTGATCTGTCCCATCTCTACTTCCAGTTCTGGTCCGTCTGCTATGTCTGGTGGGTTGGTCACAGGTGTACCGCTGAGTAGTTCCTGGAAATGGTCCTTCCACCTTGTCATCTGGTCTTCTGGTTTGGAGAGGGTGTTACCATCAACGTCCTTCACTGGTTTGTTGGGGTTGCTCCTTCTGCCTGAAAGTTGTCTAGTTATGCTGTATAGGGTCTTCATGTCGTTGTGGTATGCTGCTTCCTGTGCTTGTCCAGCCAGCTTGTCTACCTGATCCCGTTTGTCTTGTCGTGCGCTCTTCTTGACTTCTTTGTTCTTGGTGCTGTATTCTCCCTGGATGTTCTGTTTCTGTGCTCTGGTTTTCGCCTGCTTCAGTCGGTGCCGAATTTCTCTTCTTTCTTCAATGATCTGGATGGTGTGGTCTGTGAGCCAGGTCTTGTACTTCTTCGTTCTAAATCTCAGCTTCTCTTCGCATGTCGTTGTGAAAGAGCATTTGACGCGGTCCCACTTCTTTTCCAACGATCCGTCTTCTAAGTCGGCTAGGGCCTGAAACCTGTTGCCGAGGGCGATGGCGAACTCTTGCTGTTGCTCTGCTGCCTTCAGTTTGGATGTGGCGTATCGCTTGTTCTGCTGGATGCCCGTCTTTCTTGCACTGGCAATTCTGACTTGTAGTTTGGCGATGACTAGTTCATGGTCGGAACCTGCATCAGCTCCTCGATACGCTCTGACATCCGTGAGGATCCTCCTCCATCTTCTGGAGATCGTGACATGGTCGATCTGGTTTGCTGTTGCCTGGTCGGGTGTTGTCCATGTGGTCTTGTGAATGTTGCGGTGCTTGAAGATAGTTCCACCGATGACAAGATCATTTAGCCCACAGAAGTTGACGAAGAGTTCCCCATTTTCATTCGTGGTCCCGAGTCCCTCCTTTCCCATGACGGTCTCTCTACCAGTGTTGGTTCCTCCAACTTTCGCATTCATGTCACCCATAACAATGGTGATGTCCCTCTTGTGCACCCTGTCTAACACTCCTTGAAGCTGCTGGTATAAGTCTTCTTTGGTGTCCATGTCTGCAGCGTTGGTTGGTGCGTAGCACTGGACGATGGTAACTTCTTGAAATTTAGAGTGAAATCTGGCGGTCAGTAGTCTGTCACTTATTGGTTCCCATTCCAAAAGACATTTGTGCGCTTTCTTGGTAAGCATGAGTCCAACTCCGTTGCGATGTGCATCGTTCTCATTTGCTGGTCCAGAGTATAGAAGCGTGTGTCCTGTTGCCAAAGTAACCTTTCCTGCTGTGGTCCAACGTACCTCACTTAGTCCTAACATATCTATTTTATATCTATCCATCTCTCTGGACACCTGAGCCGCTTTTCCCGTTTCGTATAGTGTTCTTACATTCCAAAATCCGATCCGTGAGACGTTCTTAGGGGAGAGAAGATTTGTCCACAGATTGCTCTGTTTCATACGCTCTCCTCTTGGTCGATACCGTAAATCCTCCGTAGTAGTTGCTGTAGTGTTGGTTTCTGTAGCGAGTTGTTGTTTTACGCGGTAGGGGTGCTGGCCATACGCACAACCTTCCTCCTTTCTCAGTCGGGCTTAGGACCGTCCATGTTTATAGGGGTGTGTTTATAGGGATGTGTGTTTATAGGGGTGTATGTTTATAGGGGTGTGTATAGGGATGTGTGTTTATAGGGGTGTGTGTTTATAGGGGTTTGTGTTTATAGGGGTGTGTTTATAGGGTTGTGTGTTTATAGGGGTGTATGTTTATAGGGGTGTGTTTATAGGGATGTGTGTTTATAGGGGTGTGTTTATAGGGGTGTGCTAATAGGGGTGTGTTTATAGGGATGTGTGTTTATTATGGGTGTGTTTATGTGTTTATAGGGGTGTGTTTATAGGGTGTGTTTATAGGGGTGTGTTTATAGGGTGTGTTTATAGGGGTGTGTTTATAGGGATGTGTGTTTATAGGGGTGTATGTTTATAGGGGTGTGTATAGGGATGTGTGTTTATAGGGGTGTGTGTTTATAGGGGTTTGTGTTTATAGGGGTGTGTTTATAGGGTTGTGTGTTTATAGGGGTGTATGTTTATAGGGGTGTGTTTATAGGGATGTGTGTTTATAGGGGTGTGTTTATAGGGGTGTGCTAATAGGGGTGTGTTTATAGGGATGTGTGTTTATTAGGGGTGTGTTTATGTGTTTATAGGGGTGTGTTTATAGGGTGTGTTTATAGGGGTGTGTTTATAGGGTGTGTTTATAGGGGTGTGTTTATAGGGGTGTGTGTTTATAGGGGGTGGTGTTTATAGGGGTGTGTGTTATAGGGGTGTGTGTTATAGGGGTGTGTTTATAATGTGTTATGTGTGTGTATATGGGTGTATGTTTATAGGGGTGTGTTTATAGGGGTGTGTTTATAGGGGTGTGTTTGGTGTGTTTATAGTGTTTATGGTGTGTTTATAGGGGTGTGTTTATAGGGTGTGTTATAGGGGTATTGGGTGTGTTTATAGGGTGTGTGTTTATAGGGGTGTGTTTTGGGTGTGTTTGGGTGTGTTTTGGGGGGTGTGTTTTGGGGTGTGTTGGGGTGTGTTTATAGGGGTGTGTGTTTATAGGGGGTGTTTTGGGGTGTGTTTGGGGGTTGTTTTGGGGTGGTGTGGTTTTGGGTGGTTTTTGGGTTGTGTTTTGGGGTGTTGTGGGTGGTGGGTGTGTTTGGGTGGTTTTGGGGTGTGTTTGGGTGTGTTTTGGGGTGTGTTTTGGGGGTGTTTTGGTGTGTTGGGTGTGTTTATAGGGTGTGTGTTTATAGGGGTGTGTTATATAGGGTGTGTGTTTATAGGGATGTGTGTTTATAGGGGTGTGTGTTATAGGGTATGTTTTATAGGGGTGTGTGTTTATAGGGGTGTGTTTATAGGGTGTGTATTGGGGTGTGTTTATAGGGGTGTGTGTTATAGGGGTGTGTTTATAGGTGTTTATAGGGGTGTGTTTATAGGGGTGTGTGTGTTTATAGGTGGTGTGTGTTTATAGGGGGTGTGTGTTATAGGGGTGTGTTTATAGGGGTGTGTGTTATAGGTTGTGTGTGTTTATAGGGGTGTGTTATAGGGGTGTGTTTATAGGGGTGTGTGTTTATAGGGGTGTATGTTTTGTTTGTGTTTATAGGGGTGTGTGTTTATAATAGGGTGTGTGTTATAGTGGTGTGTTTATAGGGTGTGTGTTTATAGGGGTGTTTATAGGTGTTTTGTGGGGTGTGTTTTGGGGTGTTTTGGGTGGTGTGTGTGTTTGGGGTGTGTTTTGTTTTGTGTGTTTGTGTGTTTGGTGTGTTTGGGTGTGTTTGGGGTGTGTTTATAGGGTGTGTGTTTATAGGGTGTGTGGTTTAGGTGGTTTGGGTGTGTGTTATGATAGGGGTGTGTTTATAGGGTGTGTGTTTATAGGGGTGGGGTGTGTGTTTATAGGGGTGTGTGTTATAGGGGGATGTGTGTTTTAGGGTGTGTTATAGGGGTGTGTGTTTATAGGTTTGGGGTGTGTTTGGGGTGGTTTATAGGGGTGTGTTTATAGGGGTGTGTTTATAGGTGTTTTGTGTGTTTATAGGGGTGTGTGTTTATAGGGGTGTGTTTTGGTTGGGTGTTTGGGGTGTTGTTTTGGGTTGTTTTGGGTGTGTTTTGGGGTGTTTTGGGGTGTGTTTGGGGTGTTGTTTGGGGTGTGTTTGGGTGTGTTTATAGTGGTTTATGGGTGTGTTTATAGGGTGTGTGTTTATATAGGGTGTGTGTTTATAGGGGTGTGTGTTTATAGTGTGTTTTGGTGTGTTTATAGGGGTGTGTTTATAGGGTGTGTGTTTATAGGGGTGTGTTTATAGGGTGTGTTTATAGGGGTGTATGTTTATAGGGGTGTGTATAGGGATGTGTGTTTATAGGGGTGGTGTGTGTTTATAGGGGTGTGTTTATAGGGGTGTGTTTATAGGGTTGTGTGTATAGGGGTGTGTTTAGGGGTGTGTTTATAGGGGGTGTGTTTATAGGGGTGTGTTTATAGGGGTGTGTTTATAGGGGTGTGTTTATAGGGTGTGTTTATAGGGTGTGTGTTTATAGGGTGTGTTTATATTTATAGGGTGTGTTTATATGTTTATAGGGGTGTGTTTATAGGGGTGTGTTATAGGGGTGTGTTTATAGGTGTGTTATAGGGGTGTGTTTATAGGGGTGTGTTTATAGGGGTGTGTGTTTATAGGGGTGTGTTTATAGGGGTGTGTTTATAGGGGTGTGTTTATAGGGGTGTGTTTATAGGGGGTGTGTTTATAGGGGTGTGTGTTATATAGGGGTGTGTTTATAGTTTATAGGGGTGTGTGTTTATATGGTGTGTTTATAGGGTGTGTGTTTATAGGGTGTGTTTATAGGGGTGTGTGTTTATAGGGGTGGTTTATAGGGTGTGTTATAGGGGTGTGTTGTGTTTATAGGGGTGTGTGTTTATAGGGGTGTGTTTATAGGGGTGTGTTTATAGGGTGTGTTTATAGGGGTGTGTTTTGTTATGGGGTGTGTTTATAGGGATGTGTTTATGTGGTATGTGTTTATAGTGGGTGTGTGTTTATAGGGGTGTGTGTTTATAGGGGTGTTTATGTTTATAGGGGTGTGTGTTTATAGGGGTGTGTGTTTATAGGGGTGTGTTTATAGGGGTGTGTGTTTATATGTGTTTATGGGGGTGTGTGTTTATAGGGGGTGTTATTGTGTTATGTTTATAGGGGTGGTGTTTATAGGGGTGTGTTTATAGGGGGTGTGTTTATAGTGGGTGTGTGTTTATAGGGGTGTGTGTTTATAGGGGTGTGTTTATAGGGGTGTGTGTTTATAGGGGGTGTGTGTTTATAGGGGTGTGTTTATAGGGTGTGTGTTTATAGGGGTGTGTTTATAGTGGGTGTGTTTATAGGGGTGTGTTTTAGGGGTGTTGTTTATAGGGGTGTGTTTATAGGGGGTGTTTATATGTGTGTTTATAGGGGTGTTATAGGGTGTGTTTATAGGGGTGTGTTTATAGGGGTGTGTTTATAGGGATGTGTGTTTATAGGGGTGTGTGTTTATAGGGGTGTATGTTTATAGGGGTGTGTTTATAGGGGTGTGTTTATAGGGGTGTGTGTTATAGTGGTGTGTGTTTATAGTGGTGTGTGTTTATAGTGGGTGTGTTTATAGTGGTGTGTGTTTATAGTGGTGTGTTATAGGGGTGTGTGTTATAGGGGGTGTTAATAGGGGTGTGTGTTAATAGGGGTGTGTGTTATAGGGGTGTGTTTATAATGGTGTGTGTTTATAGTGGTGTGTGTTTATAGTGGTGTGTGTTTATAGTGGGGTGTGTTTATAGTGGTGTGTGTTTATAGTGGTATGTGTTTATAGTGGGGTGTGTTTATAGTGGTGTGTGTTTATAGTGGTATGTGTTTATAGTGGTGTGTGTTTATAGTGGTGTGTGTTTATAGTGGTGTGTGTTTATAGGGGTGTGTGTTTATAGGGGTGTATGTTTATAGGGTGTGTTTATAGGGGTGTGTGTTTATAGTGGGTGTGTTTATAGGGGTGTGTGTTTATAGGGGTGTATGTTTATAGTAGGGTGTGTTTATAGGGGTGTATGTTTATAGGGGTGTGTTTATAGGGGTGTGTAGGGTGTGTTATAGGGGTGTGTTTATATGGGGTGTGTTTATAGGGGTGTGGTTATAGGGGTGTGTTTATAGTGGGTGTGTTTATAGGGGTGTGTGTTAATAGGGGTGTGTTTATAGGGGTGTGTATATAGGGGTGAGTTTATAGGGGTGTGTGTTTATAGGGGTGTATGTTAATAGGGGTGTGTTTATTGGGGTGTGTTTATAGGTGTGTGTGTGTTTATAGGGGTGTATGTTTATAGGGGTGTGTTTATAGGGGTGTGTTTATTTGGGGTGTTTATAGGGATGTGTGTTTATAGGGGTGTATGTTTATAGGGGTGTATGTTTATAGGGGTGTGTTTATAGGGGTGTGTTTATAGGGATGTGTGTTTATAAGGGTGTGTGTTTATAGGAGTGTATGTTTATAGGGGTGTGTTTATAGGGGTGTGTTTATAGGGGTGTGTGTATAGTGGTGTGTGTTTATAGTGGTGTGTGTTTATAGTGGTGTGTGTTTATAGTGGTGTGTGTTTATAGTGGTGTGTTTATAGTGGTGTGTTTTTATAGTGGTGTGTGTTTATAGTGGTGTGTGTTTATAGTGGTGTGTGTTTATAGGAGTGTGTTTATAGGGATGTGTGTTTATAGTGGGTGTGTTTATAGGGGTGTGTGTTTATAGTGGGTGTGTTTATAGGGGTTTGTGTTAATAGGGGTGTGTTTGTAGGGGTGTGTTTATAGGGGTTTGTGTTAATATGGGTGTGTTTGTAGGGGTGTGTTTATAGGGGTGTGTTTATGGGGATGTGTGTTTATAGTGGGTGTGTTTATAGGGGTGTGTGTTTATAGGGGTGTGTTTATAAGGGTGTGTGTTTATAGGGGGTTTGTTTATAGTGGGTGTGTTTATTGTGGGTGTGTTTATAGTGGGTGTGTTTATAGGGGTGTGTTTATAGGTATGATCACCGACCAACCGCAAGCCAGCTGGATAGCTGCCTTCACACCCCTATATTCAAACCTACGGCAGTGAGTGGTAAGTGACCATAACCACTCTGCCACGGATGCCACATATAACACATGCTACTGTTAAAGTGTTTGGGTGCCGATGTGGTTACAGTGTTTACTCCTCAAATGATATTGAAATTGTACCCATTGAAATTACATTTTATGGGCTGTTCTTTTGACGTGGCCTGTAAGATTTCACGTTTCACTACATTCTGGATTAGATAAATGGGGGGGGGGGTCAGGACAGAGGGGAGGGAGTGCGGGGTGCAATGGTACCTCATATCATCTGGTTGACCACGTGTGCCAAGTTATTTGAATATCCTACAATGAATGGTTAGCTGATGCTGTTGACAACTTCAATATATCAAACATTGTCTTTTGTTCGTATTTCTTTAACATGACACGGTTGCTTCATCTGGAGAACATTTGTACCGATTTATTCCACAATCCATGACAAATCTACAGAGCAGACGTGACCTATATCCCAATATATAGGTTTGACCTTGACATTTGAGCTTACACTATGTTCAGATTGCTGTACATGGAAGTCTAATAAAGAGCAGGTCTTATAATTTCCGTGGAAGTCATGATAGTGCAGTTGTGGTGTGTTCGCTTCATGTGCGAAAGGACCGGAGTTCGCGCCCAGCTGTAGCAGTTACGATTGTGCCCTCTTGTTTTAATGTCGTAGGACTTTAATATAACCAAAATGAGTGCCTCTTGTTTTAATATAATGGGACTTTAATATAACCAAAATGTGTACATCTTGTTTCAATGTTATGGGACTTTAATATAACCAAAATGTGTACATCTTGTTTCAATGTTCGTGACTTTAATATAACCAAAATGTGTACATCTTGTTTCAATGTTATGGGACTTTAATATAACCAAAATGTGTACATCTTGTTTCAATGTTATGGGACTTTAATATAACCAAAATGTGTACATCTTGTTTCAATGTTATGGGACTTTAATATAACCAAAATGTGTACATCTTGTTTCAATGTTATGGGACTTTAATATAACCAAAATGTGTACATCTTGTTTCAATGTTATGGGACTTTAATATAACCAAAATGTGTACATCTTGTTTCAATGTTATGGGACTTTAATATAACCAAAATGTGTACATCTTGTTTCAATGTTATGGGACTTTAATATAACCAAAATGAGTACCTCTTCTTTCAATGTTTCTGGACTTTAATATAACCAAAATGAGTACCTCTTCTTTCAATGTTTCTGGACTTTAATATAACCAAAATGAGTACCTCTTGCTTCAGTACTCCATTTGGGCATTCTCTCAGAAAATCTCTGTACCTGTAAAAAATATATACAATACTGTTTAAACACTATCGTGACATCATACCTTTGTACCAATATTACTAATATTGGACTGCTGTCAAAAGTATTATATTAAATCCTACGCGTACATGTGCGAAATTAACAAATTTAATTATTATTATCTGGTTACGTAAGTGTGTGTTTAAAATAAGATATAGGACTCAAACGGATCAAATATGTAAACTATTGGTACTGTCTTCGGCGCAACGCACCTCGCCCAGTCCAATATTTTACATATTGGATCGTTTTCGGCTTATTCCTATATATACCTGACAATATACTCCCAGCAAACATTTGACGTTGTATAGACGTTGCATAGACGTCAGACCCCAACGTTGGATTAACGTTAGATATTGGTTGTTTTTGCAAACTGGATAGACGTCAGAATACCAACGTTTATCCAACGTCGTAACAACATTGTAACCTGACGTTGTATGGATGTCGGGGGTCCGACGTTGGATAGACGTTGGATAATGGTCACCGACGTCGCGACCAAATTCCAACGTTGGTATGACGTCAGGTGTTTGCTGGGCTCCGTCTACCAAAATACACTGCCTGTTAAAGTGATGTACGCGCGGATGAGAGGAACAGTGTATATACTACTTATGATTGCTTTCCTCGTGCTACATGATAAACTCACTTGTAGCTGTTCTAACTGGCTATCATATATGCAGTGTACATTTTGAGGCCCTGACAGATTAATTGTATAACATAACTTTATGGGCGTTTATATATACCATATTAGTCTTAGCAATTAATTGATTATCGATAACTCTGCCAGGGCCTCAATTTGTTATTAGTGGCAGGTAATTAAATATAACAGTAAAACCCATGTATTGCTGTGAGTTCACCTGCCAGAATCGTTACGAGCCGGCTCATCAGGATCTACACTTTTTGTAAGCCTATTTAGAGGTCTGTAGTGTTGAAAGGGTTAAAGCTGTATTTATAAGTGGACTGAGATTTTGACCCCAGTGACCTCATTTGAACACATGTGGTAAAGGTTATTCTAAGGATACAGACCAAATTTGCAAACAGTTCCATGGGGGGGGGGCTCCTTACGCTCGATATATGGGTGGGCACCATTACGATATGAAGTGTCCGGGGATATCCCCCCCAAGAAGACTTTGACGCTGAGGCATTTAAGCCACGAGAAATAAGGAACATATTTGTTTGTTTGTTTTTTCGTGTTTTACGCCTTCTTCAGCACCATTTTGGGCTATATCGCCGATGGGCAGTTTATCTAACAACAACTTTCCTGGACAGCTTCCAGTGGTTAACCAGTACTTGGTGCTGCAGCACCAACCTCCGTAAGAAACTGCCACATTGTTCATATAAGTGAGACACGGCCTGAGTGGGGCTCGAACCAGAGACCATCATGATGACAGGTTGCAGTGGTATACAAAACTCAGCGAACCGGACATTGTACTGTTCTGAAACTCTACGATTAGATATTAACAAGTGATGAAAGACCGACTTATTTTCATATTCGATGGGTGTCGCTGCGCATCATGCACCTTCATCCCTTACCCGTATTATTTTATTGCATTTTACGCATTTTCATATTCGATGGGTGTCGCTGCGCATCATGCACCTTCATCCCTTACCCGTATTATTTTATTGCATTTTACGCATTTTCATATTCGATGGGTGTCGCTGCGCATCATGCACCTTCATCCCTTACCCGTATTATTTTATTGCATTTTACGCATTTTCATATTCGATGGGTGTCGCTGCGCATCATGCACCTTCATCCCTTACCCGTATTATTTTATTGCATTTTACGCATTTTCATATTCGATGGGTGTCGCTGCGCATCATGCACCTTCATCCCTTACCCGTATTATTTTATTGCATTTTACGCATTTTCATATTCGATGGGTGTCGCTGCGCATCATGCACCTTCATCCCTTCCCCGTAATATTTTATTGCATTTTACGCATTTTCATATTTTCAATGATTGAAGAAAATGTAGCCATTGCATATATGAAGCTAAGTCCGATTAACGCAGTGGTTAGCACGCTCGTTTCTCACCAATGCATCCCGGGTTCGATCCTCGGATCGGGAAGTATGTGAGATGGTACGGTGGTCGCTAGATCGGACAGGTGGGTTTTATCCGGGTACTCCGGTTTCCTCCCACACGAATGACCACATTTGCGCTTTCATCCGCGCCAACGAGAGTGATTAATATAAGTTGTTAAAGCTTGTTGCGCGATCGTTGTAAAATAAATACAGTTTAAACTAGGAAGATAAGCAACCAAATTCATAAGAATAAGTCCCTCTCAGTTGATAGTCATTCACGCAGTGACATCATTTGACTTTGGTAGAGGTCATTGAGGCTACATACCAAATTTGGAAACTTTCCTACAATGTTTCATGAATACTATTGGTGACAGATACCAGATGATCTCTCTCATCATAATATCATATGCATACACGTGAACTCTCTTGGCGTGAGTCTTCCGAATTCAACCCAACTCCCGCATCCCACGATCGGGAGAACAAATATACCCGATTGGTTTCTCTATGTTGGGGGACTACGAATTTCGTATAATCGCGTAATTAGTCCTTTTTTAAGAAATCACTTCAACACTTGGTTACATTTATTTTTCATGAATCTCCATTCTAAATTTCGTGATAAGAACGAAACCGATATCAGGTACTGTCCATACTCACCTATAAGGCGACCTCGCCTAGAAGACGACCCCTACTTTGATCCTGAAATCTGTGGGTTTTGGTATGTACTCGCATATAAGACGGGATGATAAAATGGACACCAGACCAAACATAATTGCATGTTTGTCCAGTGCAAGATGATGAAAGTAATATTGTAAAGAGTGCTTTCTTTTCTAAAAATCATGGATACCATTTTTTAAATTTAAATTTGTGTTTTACGTTTATTTATTGTCGCCATCATGTCATTCGATGAATCGTGTGTCTTCTACCTGAAGAATGGTTAACTTTTTTTTTGTAGCAGTGTTAGAACGGTACATGTAACTAATTTTCAGCTACATCCAAGATCCGTGCGCCTGCGCTTCAGCTATCTTTTATTTACGTTTATTTATCGTCGCTACCGGTTGCCCATATGAGCAACGACTCCTGAAGAGATTAGTCATTTTAGATTTTTTGAGGATAGTGCAATGATACTTTCAGAAGGTCAAACTTCCACTTTCAGAAGGCCAAACTCCCACTTTCAGAAGGTTAAACTCCCACTTTCAGAAGGTTAAACTCCCACATTAAGAAGGTCAAACTCCCACTTTCAGAAGGTTAAACTCCCACTTTCAGAAGGCCAAACTCCCACTTTCAGAAGGCCAAACTCCCACTTTCAGAAGGTTAAACTCCCACATTAAGAAGGTCAAACTCCAACTTTCAGAAGGTCAAACTCCCACTTTCAGAAAGTCAAACTCCCACTTTCAGAGGTCAAACTCCCACTTTCAGAAGGTTAAACTCCCACTTTAAGGAGGTCGAACTCCAACTTTCAAAGGTTAAAGAAGGTCAAACTCCCACTTTCACAAAGTCATACTCCCACTATCAAACTCTCACTTTCAGAAGGTCAAATTTCCCACCTTCAGAGGTCAAACTCCCACCTTCAGAAGGTCAAACTCGCACTTTCAGAAGGTCAAACTCGCACTTTCAGAAGGTCAAACTCCCACTTTGTGTTTAAAATAGTATGCATATGACCCATTGGATCAGGTGAACTACAACTACAATGCTTTATCTTTCTAAACAGGAACTTTGGTAACAAAAGCTTTATCTCAAGACACATGATGTCAAGATTTCGATTGGTCTGAAACAGTGAATTCTACCATCATTCCATACTCACCATTAACAAAGCCATTGAGGAAGCCATGGCAACCAAACTATCATTGTATCGAAACCCCAAGCAACTTAAAAAATGCCAGTATTGTAATAATACTCTTGTATTGTAATAGATTAATAAGGAACATATACGTGATATTTTCCATTACTATTTTTATCATTAATCGTATACTTCAGGTCTTCAACAATTTCACTTTTTCTGCTTATCTAGCTTTTCTTTAAAATCAATGACCAAATTCGTTTGCTAAGATTTCTGGAGATAATTGCTACTTCTACACTACTGAAGAATGATGGTTGTGATTTATGGATGGGAAATAGGGGTTTTTATGGCCGATATTATATATCGCTGTAATCACCAAGATGGTTGTGAATCCTGGATGGGAAATAGGGGGTTTTATGGCCCATTGTATATATCGCTGTAATCAACAAGATGGTTGTGAATTTTGGATGGGAAATATGGGGTTTTATGGCTCATTGTATATATCGCTGTAATCACCAAGATGGTTGTGAATCCTGGATGGGAAATAGGGGGTTTTATGGCCCATTGTATATATCGCTGTAATCAACAAGATGGTTGTGAATCATGGATGGGAAATATGGGGTTTTATGGCCGATTGTATATATCGCTGTAATCACCAAGATGGTTGTGAATCCTGGATGGGAAATATGGGGTTTTATGGCCGATTGTATATATCGCTGTAATCAACAAGATGGTTGTGAATCCTGGATGGGAAATATGGGGTTTTATGGCCGATTGTATATATCGCTGTAATCACCAAGATGGTTGTGAATCCTGGATGGGTAATATGGGGTTTTATGGCCCATTGTATATATCGCTGTAATCAACAAGATGGTTGTGAATCCTGGATGGGAAATATGGGGTTTTATGGCCGATTGTATATATCGCTGTAATCACCAAGATGATTGTGAATCCTGGATGAGAAATATGGGGTTTTATGGCCCATTGTATATATCACTGTAATCAACAAGATGATTGTGAATCCTGGATGGGAAATATGGGGTTTTTTATTACCCATTGTATACATCACTGTAATCACCAAGATGATTGTGAATCCTGGATGAGAAATATGGGGTTTTATGGCCCATTGTATATATCGCTGTAATCACCAAGATGATTGTGAATCCTGGATGAGAAATATGGGGTTTTATGGTCCATTGTATATATCGCTGTAATCAACAAGATGGTTGTGAATCATGGATGGGAAATATGGGGTTTTATTGCCAATTGTATATATCGCTGTAATCAACAAGATGGTTGTGAATCCTGGATAGGAAATATGGGTTTTATGACCCATTGTATATATCGCTGTAATCAACAAGATGGTTGTGAATCCTGGATGGGCAATATGGGTCGTATGGCCCATTGTATATATCGCTGTAATCACCAAGATGGTTGTGAATCCTGGATGGGAAATATGGGGTTTTATGGCCGATTGTATATATCGCTGTAATCAACAATATGGTTGTGAATCCTGGATGGGAAATATGAGGTTTCATGGCCCATTGTATATATCGCTGTAATCAACAAGATGATTGTGAATCATGGATGGGAAATATGGGGTTATATGGCTCATTGTATACATCACTGTAATCACCAAGATAGTTGTGAATCCTGGATGAGACGTATGGGGTTTTATGGTCCATTGTATATATCGCTGTAATCAACAAGATGGTTGTGAATCATGGATGGGAAATATGGGGTTTTATGGCCGATTGTATATATCGCTGTAATCACCAAGATGGTTGTGAATCCTGGATGGGAAATATGGGTTTTTATGGCCGATTGTATATATCGCTGTAATCAACAAGATGGTTGTGAATCCTGGATGGGAAATATGGGGTTTTATGGCCGATTGTATATATCGCTGTAATCAACAAGATGGTTGTGAATCCTGGATGGGAAATATGGGGTTTTATGGCAGATTGTATATATCGCTGTAATCAACAAGATGGTTGTGAATCCTGGATGGGAAATATGGGGTTTTATGGCCGATTGTATATATCGCTGTAATCAACAAGATGGTTGTGAATCCTGGATGGGAAATATGGGGTTTTATGGCCCATTGTATATATCGCTGTAATCAACAAGATAATTGTGAATCCTGGATGAGAAGTATGGGGTTTTATGGCCCATTGTATATATCGCTGTAATCAATATGATGGTTGTGAATCCTGGATGGGTAATATGGGGTTTTATGGCCCATTGTATATATCGCTGTAATCAACAAGATGATTGTGAATCCTGGATGGGTAATATGGGGTTTTATGGCCCATTGTATACATGTATATCGCTGTAATCAACAAGATGGTTGTGAATCCTGGATGGGAAATATGGGGTTTTATGGCCCATTGTATATATCGCTGTAATCAACAAGATGGTTGTGAATCCTGGATGGGCAATATGGGGTTTTATGGCAGATTGTATATATCGCTGTAATCAACAAGATGGTTGTGAATCCTGGATGGGAAATATGGGGTTTTATGGCCGATTGTATATATCGCTGTAATCAACAAGATGGTTGTGAATCCTGGATGGGAAATATGGGGTTTTATGGCAGATTGTATATATCGCTGTAATCAACAAGATGGTTGTGAATCCTGGATGTGAAATATGGGGTTTTATGGCCCATTGTACTGTAATTATCATCATGGTTTATTTATCGTCACTACAGGTTGCCGATATGAGGAGAAGATATTAGTCATTTTAGATATGTGGTGGATAGTGCAATGATACAGACAGAGACCCATTCCAGAGTCTCCTCTGGTTCTTTTACATGCACGGTGTACAGCACCGACACGAAACCTCAGTTTAATGTCCCATCTGAAAGACAGTTAATTTTATTAGGGTAAGACGGGGGTTCGAACCTGCAATCCATGAATTACCAGTCCAGCGGGTTACCACTGGACTACAGGTCCATCATTTACTGATTCTGGTAACTTACTTAGTTAGTCCTGGTAAAGCAGTCTCATATGAATAATTTTGTCCAAAACCTGATTCAGTTTTGTGGAGTAATTTATAAAATACCGTATTACAAATTCCCCTAGCGAATCACGCGCGTGTTTCTACTACCATTTTCAATATGATTTGTAAGATCTGGGATGGATGTAAAAGTGTTGATATCGTCCCAAGAGCCACTTTTGTGAAGTGTTGCTACTTTACCCTGTCTGGAAAATACAATTTGTTTACGCCTTTCATTGCAAAATTAATGTAGATGTATAGAGAGTCTAGCTGCTATGGGTGGTGAACAAGTGTTAATAGGCGGGGACCGTCTTCGTAGCCCAGTGGTTAAGGCGTCCGCCTACGGAGCGGGAGGTCGAATGTTCGAATCTACGGAGCGGGAGGTGAAGGTTCGAATCTCGTCAGTGGTTCGTTCTGATATGGCCGGTTGGTGAGCCGCCAACTAGTTAAATAATGGTTACTGATTGCCTACCAGCCTGTCGCCTGGCATACAAGTATAGGATTCGGGAAGTACTGATGTTCATAAAAAGAGATGTCTCATAAGTCAGAAATGGCTGGCCCTTTAAATAGGGGTGACATTATAATAAACAAACACTTTACTTTACTTTATATTATCTGTTGCTATTATTAATATTTTCTAATAATTTTCTCCGTACTTTAGGATTAACCCTTATGTTCATAGATTTAGGTTAATATACTATTATATCTAAATACAAACGACAGCCATTTAGCTACCATGCAGTGGATAAGTAGTCGCCATATCTATCCCACCTCCATAGATATTACTGGGACTACATAGAGATTTAGGTTAATATACTATTATATCTAAATACAAACGACAGCCATTTAGCTATCATGCAGTGGATAAGTAGTCGCCATATCTATCCCACCTCCATAGATATTACTGGGACTACATAGAGATTTAGGTTAATATACTATTATATCTAAATACAAACGACAGCCATTTAGCTATCATGCAGTGGATAAGTAGTGGCCATATCTATCCCACCTCCATAGATATTACTGGGACTACATAGAGATTTAGGTTAATATACTATTATATCTAAATACAAACGACAGCCATTTAGCTATCATGCAGTGGATACGTAGTGGCCATATATATCCCACCTCCATAGATATTACTGGGACTACATAGAGATTTAGGTTAATATACTATTATATCTAAATACAAACGACAGCCATTTAGCTATCATGCAGTGGATAAGTAGTCGCCATATCTATCCCATCTCCATAGATATTACTGGGACTACATAGAGATTTAGGTTAATATACTATTATATCTCCATACAAACGACAGCCATTTAGCTATCATGCAGTGGATAAGTAGTCGCCATATCTATCCCATCTCCATAGATATTACTGGGACTACATAGAGATTTAGGTTAATATACTATTATATCTCCATACAAACGACAGCCATTTAGCTATCATGCAGTGGATAAGTAGTCGCCATATCTATCCCATCTCCATAGATATTACTGGGACTACATAGAGATTTAGGTTAATATACTATTATATCTCCATACAAACGACAGCCATTTAGCTATCATGCAGTGGATAAGTAGTCGCCATATCTATCCCACCTCCATAGATATTACTGGGACTACATAGAGATTTAGGTTAATATACTATTATATCTAAATACAAACGACAGCCATTTAGCTATCATGCAGTGGATAAGTAGTCGCCATATCTATCCCACCTCCATAGATATTACTGGGACTACATATAGATTTAGGTTAATATACTATTATATCTCCATACAAACGACAGCCATTTAGCTATCATGCAGTGGATGAGTAGTCGCCATATCTATCCCACCTCCATAGATATTACTGGGACTACATAGAGATTTAGGTTAATATATTATTATATCTCCATACAAACGACAGCCATTTAGCTATCATGCAGTGGATAAGTAGTCGCCATATCTATCCCACCTCCATAGATATTACTGGGACTACATAGAGATTTAGGTTAATATACTATTATATCTCCATACAAACGACAGCCATTTAGCTATCATGCAGTGGATAAGTAGTCGCCATATCTATCCCATCTCCATAGATATTACTGGGACTACATAGAGATTTAGGTTAATATACTATTATATCTCCATACAAACGACAGCCATTTAGCTATCATGCAGTGGATAAGTAGTCGCCATATCTATCCCATCTCCATAGATATTACTGGGACTACATAGAGATTTAGGTTAATATACTATTATATCTAAACACAAACGACAGCCATTTAGCTATCATGCAGTGGATAAGTAGTCGCCATATCTATCCCACCTCCATATATATTACTGGGACTACATAGAGATTTAGGTTAATATACTATTATATCTAAATACAAACGACAGCCATTTAGCTATCATGCAGTGGATAAGTAGTCGCCATATCTATCCCACCTCCATAGATATTACTGGGACTACATAGAGAATTAGGTTAATATACTATTATATCTCCATACAAACGACAGCCATTTAGCTATCATGCAGTGGATAAGTAGTCGCCATATCTATCCCATCTCCATAGATATTATTGGGACTACATGGAGATTTAGGTTAATATACTATTATATCTCCATACAAACGACAGCCATTTAGCTATCATGCAGTGGATAAGTAGTCGCCATATCTATCCCACCTCCATAGATATTACTGGGACTACATAGAGATTTAGGTTAATATACTATTATATCTAAATACAAACGACAGCCATTTAGGTATCATGCAGTGGATAAGTAGTCGCCATATCTATCCCACCTCCATAGATATTACTGGGACTACATAGAGATTTAGGTTAATATACTATTATATCTAAATACAAACGACAGCCATGTAGCTATCATGCAGTGGATAAGTAGTCGCCATATCTATCCCATCTCCATAGATATTACTGGGACTACATAGAGATTTAGGTTAATATACTATTATATCTAAATACAAACGACAGCCATTTAGCTATCATGCAGTGGATAAGTAGTCGCCATATCTATCCCATCTCCATAGATATTACTGGGACTACATAGAGATTTAGGTTAATATACTATTATATCTAAATACAAACGACAGCCATTTAGCTATCATGCAGTGGATAAGTAGTGGCCATATCTATCCCACCTCCATATATATTACTGGGACTACATAGAGATTTAGGTTAATATACTATTATATCTAAATACAAACCACAGCCATTTAGCTATCATGCAGTGGATAAGTAGTCGCCATATCTATCCCATCTCCATAGATATTACTGGGACTACATAGAGATTTAGGTTAATATACTATTATATCTCCATACAAACGACAGCCATTTAGCTATCATGTAGTGGATAAGTAGTCGCCATATCTATCCCACCTCCATAGATATTACTGGGACTACATAGAGATTTAGGTTAATATACTATTATATCTCCATACAAACGACAGCCATTTAGCTATCATGCAGTGGATAAGTAGTCGCCATATCTATCCCATCTCCATAGATATTACTGGGACTACATAGAGATTTAGGTTAATATACTATTATATCTAAACACAAACGACAGCCATTTAGCTATCGTGCAGTGGATAAGTAGTCGCCATATCTATCCCACCTCCATATATATTACTGGGACTACATAGAGATTTAGGTTAATATACTATTATATCTAAATACAAACGACAGCCATTTAGCTATCATGCAGTGGATAAGTAGTCGCCATATCTATCCCACCTCCATAGATATTACTGGGACTACATAGAGATTTAGGTTAATATACTATTATATCTCCATACAAACGACAGCCATTTAGCTATCATGCAGTGGATAAGTAGTCGCCATATCTATCCCATCTCCATAGATATTACTGGGACTACATGGAGATTTAGGTTAATATACTATTATATTTCCATACAAACGACAGCCATTTAGCTATCATGCAGTGGATAAGTAGTCGCCATATCTATCCCACCTCCATAGATATTACTGGGACTACATAGAGATTTAGGTTAATATACTATTATATCTAAATACAAACGACAGCCATTTAGCTATCATGCAGTGGATAAGTAGTCGCCATATCTATCCCACCTCCATAGATATTACTGGGACTACATAGAGATTTAGGTTAATATACTATTATATCTAAATACAAACGACAGCCATGTAGCTATCATGCAGTGGATAAGTAGTCGCCATATCTATCCCATCTCCATAGATATTACTGGGACTACATAGAGATTTAGGTTAATATAATATTATATCTCCATACAAACGACAGCCATTTAGCTATCATGCAGTGGATAAGTAGTCGCCATATCTATCCCATCTCCATAGATATTACTGGGACTACATAGAGATTTAGGTTAATATACTATTATATCTAAATACAAACGACAGCCATTTAGCTATCATGCAGTGGATAAGTAGTCGCCATATCTATCCCACCTCCATAGATATTACTGGGACTACATAGAGATTTAGGTTAATATACTATTATATCTAAATACAAACGACAGCCATTTAGCTATCATGCAGTGGATAAGTAGTCGCCATATCTATCCCACCTCCATAGATATTACTGGGACTACATAGAGATTTAGGTTAATATACTATTATATCTCCATACAAACGACAGCCATTTAGCTATCATGCAGTGGATAAGTAGTCGCCATATCTATCCCATCTCCATAGATATTACTGGGACTACATAGAGATTTAGGTTAATATACTATTATATCTAAATACAAACGACAGCCATTTAGCTATCATGCAGTGGATAAGTAGTCGCCATATCTATCCCACCTCCATAGATATTACTGGGACTACATAGAGATTTAGGTTAATATACTATTATATCTCCATACAAACGACAGCCATTTAGCTATCATGCAGTGGATAAGTAGTCGCCATATCTATCCCACCTCCATAGATATTACTGGGACTACATAGAGATTTAGGTTAATATACTATTATATCTAAATACAAACGACAGCCATTTAGCTATCATGCAGTGGATAAGTAGTCGCCATATCTATCCCATCTCCATATATATTACTGGGACTACATAGAGATTTAGGTTAATATACTATTATATCTAAACACAAACGACAGCCATTTAGCTGTCATGCAGTGGATAAGTAGTCGCCATATCTATCCCATCTCCATATATATTACTGGGACTACATAGAGATTTAGGTTAATATATTATTATAACTAAATACAAACGACAGCCATTTAGCTATCATGCAGTGGATAAGTAGTCGCCATATCTATCCCACCTCCATAGATATTAGTGGGACTATATGAGATTCTGACCTTTACTATGAACATTGGTTTGGCCATTACATTGTCAATGTACATGTATGTCGTATTGGTAATGGCGTAAAGAGGTGCTTCTATGCGGGAAATGGTTAAAGGAATTTATACAAAAACAGTATTTTCTGAAATGTTACTGTCACATGTAAGATTTAATCTTCTCAATATCTGACATTTCAAAAGTTTACTTTATGTTTTAATGTCATAGTGACCAAAAAAATATATTTATATATTATTTTTATTTTTCTATGTTTCTTTATCGGCGCCACCTGGTGGTTAATCGGATGTCGACTACAAAAGTAGATTAGTAATTTATATTTTGGAGGATAGTGCAAGATATAGAAGATTCCAGAAGCATCCTTGGTTAATAGCACCAATACAAGAGACCTCGGTATTGGAGGATAGTGCAAGATATAGAAGATTCCAGAAGCATCCTTGGTTAATAGCACCAATACACGATACCTCGGTATTGGAGGATAGCGCAAGATATAGAATATTCCAGAAGCATCCTTTGTTAATAGCACCGATACACGAGACCTTGGTATTGGAGGATAGTGCAAGATATAGAAGATTCCAGAAGCATCCTTGGTTAATAGCACCGATACACGAGACCTCGGTATTGGAGGATAGCGCAAGATATAGAAGATTCCAGAAGCATCCTTGGTTAATAGTACCAATACACGAGACCTCGGTATTGGAGGATAGCGCAAGATATAGAAGATTCCAGAAGCATCCTTGGTTAATAGTACCAATACACGAGACCTCGGTATTGGAGGATAGTGCAAGATATAGAAGATTCCAGAAGCATCCTTGGTTAATAGTACCAATACACGAGACCTCGGTATTGGAGGATAGTGTAAGATATAGAAGATTACAGAAGCATCCTTGGTTAATAGTACCAATACACGAGACCTCGGTATTGAGATTAGCGCAAGATATAGAAGATTCCAGAAGCATCCTTGGTTAATAGTACCAATACACGAGACCTCGGTATTGAGATTAGCGCAAGATATAGAAGATTCCAGAAGCATCCTTGGTTACATCCCTAATTAAAACAGAACATACACGCCATTCAATACTGCAAGGAATGATGAGTCATTATTGTTCTGGATGAAAGTATATTAGCAGATATGTGTATGCCAATAGGAGAGAGAAGTAATCAAAGTTTTGTTAGCAGATCTGTTTATGCCAACTGAAGAGAGAAGCAATGAAGGTTTGTTAGCAGATCTGTCTATGCCAACCGGAGAGAGAAGTAATGAAGGTTTGTTAGCAGATCTGTCTATGCCAACCGGAGCGAGAAGTAATGTTGGTTTTGTTAGCAGATCTTGTCTATGCCAACCGTAGAGAGAATGAATGTATGTTTCATTAGCAAATTTGTTTATGCCAACCGGAGAGAGAAATAAGGAAGATTTAGTAGAAGATCTTAATGTAAAGGAATATCAGAAACATTTTATGGGTTAGTCAAGTTAAGATGGGGATCAGCCAGTGATCACTTTCATGCATCACACAATTCCACAATCCACCATAATATAGCCCACAAACTTGCCACATACCACCATAATATAGCCCACAAACTTGCCACATTCCACCATAAAATAGCCCACAAACTTGTCACATACCCCATAATATAGCCCACAAATTGGCCACATTCCACCATAATATAGCCCACAAACTTGCCACATTCCACCATAAAATAGCCCACAAACTTGTCACATACCCCATAATATAGCCCACAAATTGGCCACATTCCACCATAATATAGCCCACAAACTTGTCACATACCACCATAATATAGCCTACAAACTTGACACATACCCCCATAACATAGCCCACACACCTGCCACATACGCCCATAATATAGCCCACACACCTGCCACATACGCCCATAATATAGCTCAACAAACTTACCACATACCCCTATAATATAGCCCACAAACTTGCCACATACCCCCATACTATAGCCCACAAACTTGCCACATTCCATCATAATATAGCCCACAAACTTGCCACATACCCCATACTATAGCCCACAAACTTGCCACATTCCACCATAATATAGCCCACAAACTTGCCACATTCCACCATAATATAGCCCACAAACTTGCCACATTCCACCATAATATAGCCCACAAACTTGCCACATACTCCCATAATATAGCCCACAAACTTACCACATACCACCATAATATAGCCCACAAACTTGCCACATTCCACCATAAAATAGCCCACAAACTTGCCACATTCCACCATAAAATAGCCCACAAACTTGCCACATTCCACCATAAAATAGCCCACAAACTTGTCACATACCACCATAAAATAGCCCACAAACATGCCACATACCCCCATAATATAGCACAACAAACATGCCACATACCCCCATAATATAGCCCACAAACGTGCCACATACCCCCATAATATAGCCCACAAACTTGCCACATACCCGCATAATATAGCCCACAAACTTGCCACATACCCCCATAATATAGCCCACAAACTTGCCACATACCCCCATAATATAGCCCACAAACTTGCCACATACGCCCATAATATAGCCCACAAACTTGCCACAGTCCCGCATAATATAGCCCACAAACTTGCCACATACCCCCATAATATAGCTCACAAACTTGCCACATTCCCGCATAATATAGCCCACAAACTTGCCACACACCCGCATAATATAGCCCACAATGATGTGGCGAATAAATTTACAACATTTACAAAATATGCGCACATTAATGGGATGTTAACGATTGCATGCTTAAGTAGACATATAATACACAACAAATACTCTTTATGGGGGAAAACACACAAAGATCAATTGAAAACAAATGCAAGATAGATTATCATGTTGTGTGGTACTTACATTTCATCCGGGCCTTCAGTGATGTCAATATATTCTCTTGTTGTGTGGTACTTACATGTCACCTGGGTCTTCAGTGATGTCAATAGATTCTCTTGTTGTGTGGTACTTACATTTCACCCAGGCCTTCAGTGATGTCAATAGATTCTCGTAGTGTGCGGTACTTACATTTCACCCAGGCCTTCAGTGGTGTCAATAGATTATCCTGTTGTGTGGTACTTACATTTCACCCAGGCCTTCAGTGATGTCAATATATTCTCTTGTTGTGTGGTACTTTCATGTCATCTGGGCCTTCAGTGATGTCAATATATTCTCCTGTTGTGTGGTACTTACATTTCACCCAGGCCTTCAGTGATGTCAATAGATTCTCTTGTTGGGTGGTACTTACATGTCATCTGGGTCTTCAGTGATGTCAATATATTCTCTTGTTGTGTGGTACTTACATTTTACCCAGGCCTTCAGTGATGTCAATATATTCTCTTGTTGTGTGGTACTAACATTTCACCGAGGCCTTCAGTGATGTCAATATATTCTCCTGTTGGGTGGTACTTACATTTCACCCAGGCCTTCAGTGATGTCAATATATTCTCTTGTTGTGTGGTACTAACATTTCACCCAGGCCTTCAGTGATGTCAATAGATTCTCTTGTTGTGTGGTACTTACATTTCACCCAGGCCTTCAGTGATGTCAATAGATTATCTTGTTGTGTGGTACTTACATTTCATCTGGGTCTTCAGTGATGTCAATATATTCTCTTGTTGTGTGGTACTTACATTTCATCTGGGCCTTCAGTGATGTCAATATATTCTCTTGTTGTGTGGTACTTACATTTCATCTGGGTCTTCAGTGATGTCAATAGATTATTTTGTTGTGTGGTACGTACATTTCACCTGAGCTTTCAGTGATGTCAATATATTCTCTTGTTGTGTGGTACTTACATTTCACCTGGGTCTTCAGTTACAATGGTCTTCTGTTATATCAATCAAACACTCACTCACTCAATCACTCAGTCAATCAATCAATCACTAAGACAAACTGTAGAGCTTCCGTGGTGTAAAGGATACTGTGTCTGCCTTGTAATCGAGCGGTTATGAATTCGAGCCCAATCAGAACCACGGTGCCTCCTCTCTCCCTCGCGCCGATGGATTCCATCAGGAATGGAGTCTCAAGAGAGAGTAATCTAATGTTATAAGAACTTGTTTCGCAATCGAGCTACAAAATAAATTTGCATACAAAAATATACCCGCCTTCAGTTATGTCGATCGATTGTCCCGGTATGTTACGCCAACATTTCACAATAACAGATGATTAGTTGAACATGGTTGCATAGGATGGTAACAGATATACATATGTCCATAAATACATCTCGTACGTCAAAGTAAAGCCTGTTTTTGACATGCCAATAAACAAAACATACTTACCAATGCTGCAGTTCTTTTTTATTGACTGAAATACAAGAAAACCACTATTTAAAGCGACATTACAGGCCCATAGCTGTTGGACCCCTCCCCATAATTCCCCGAGGCTACAGGCCAGCATTACATCGCAAATAGCCAAATAAATGCATCTTTATGTATTGCAATTGCATTGCAACTACAAAGTATTCATCAAAACTTTTATCAAATATCTGGACGAGGAAAAGGTCGACTTATGGCCAGGAATATACGGCAATCTCAAAATAAATATTATTGTGTGTTTTACGTTTATTTATCGTCGCTACCGGTTGCCCATATGAGCGACACCTCCTGAAGAGATTAGTCATTTTATATTGTTGGAGGATAGTGCAATGATACAGACAGAGACCCATTCCAGAGTATCCTCTGGTTCTTGTACGTGCACTGTGTAAATTGTATTAGGGTCAGACGGGGGATCGAACCTGCGGTCCCTGGATTACCAGTCCAGCGTTTTACCACTGGACTACAGATCCGTCTGTAAATATCTGACATGGTGGCATTTTCTTTCATTTAATTATGTTTGTTTATAATTATTCACTTACCTCAAAAGTAATATAAATAAATTTTGAATCAGAAATGAAGAAATAATAAAAAGGCAAGGAAGCCGTTAAAAATCGAAATAATCATAAGGCAATCATTAAACTATGTGTTAATTTGGCATAACGCGACCCGGGTAATTTGAGATGGGTAGGTAGGTCAAAAAATAACAGACGGATATGTAGTCCAATGGTAACACGCTGGACTGGTAATCCAGGGATCACAGGTTCGATCCCCCGTCTGACCCTAATAAAATTAACAGTCTTTCAGATGGGACGTTAAACCGAGGTCTCGTGTCGGTGCTTTTACACCGTGCACGTAAAAGAACCAGATGAGATTCTGGAGTGGGACTCTGCCTGTATCATTGCACTATCCTCCAAAATCTAAAATGACTAATCTCTTCAGGAGGCGTCGCTCATATGGGCAACCGGTAGCGACGATAAATAAACGTAAAAACACACACGTCAAAAAATAATGGCGAGGCTTTACCAGGAATGAAAATAAAGAGATTATTTGATGTTCGTATTACTAGTCTCCTCAGTAACTAACCTCTGACCACCCACGTGCACTCGTAAACAAAAATGGCGGGTCATCTCATAAAAATAATTTATGTATCCAGTACCATAGTCAGAGGCAATTTTCAACCGAGGCCATCTAGGGGGTTCCTGGGGCAACCGAGGCCATCTAGGGGGTTCCTGGGGCAACCGAGGCCATCTAGGGGGTTCCTGGGGCAACCGAGGCCATCTAGGGGGTTCCTGGGGCAACCGAGGCAATCTAGGGGGTTCCTGGGGCAACCGAGGCAATCTAGGGGGTTCCTGGGGCAACCGAGGCAATCTAGGGGGTTCCTGGGGCAACCGAGGCAATCTAGGGGGTTCCTGGGGCAACCGAGGCATCTAGGGGTTCCTGGGGCAACCGAGGCAATCTAGGGGGTTCCTGGGGCAACCGAGGCAATCTAGGGGGTTCCTGGGGCACCGAGGCAATCTAGGGGGTTCCTGGGCAACCGAGGCCATCTAAGGGGGTTCCTGGGGCAACCGAGGCCATCTAGGGGTTCCTGGGGCAACCGAGGCAATCTAGGGGTTCCTGGGGCAACCGAGGCAATCTAGGGGTTCCTGGGGCAACCGAGGCAATCTAGGGGGTTCCTGGGGCAACCGAGGCCATCTAAGGGGTTCCTGGGGCAACCGAGGCAATCTAGGGGGTTCCTGGGGCAACCGAGGCCATCTAGGGGGTCCGGGGGCATGTTCCCCCTTAAAAGTGTTGGGGTATAGAAGCGATTTCCTGCGTTTTCTGATTTAATGAGTTTAGACGTATAATTATGTACTGACCTTTCAGCTCTCTAGCAGACGACATTTTATACAGCAAAGGGATATTTTTTGCATTTTATTTATTTCTGTTTTCATTTATTTATTTTTTGCTTTGCACATTTTAAGCGAGGAAGCTGCCTCGGTGTGCCTCAGTGTGGCTACGGACCTGTTATCGGGAATTTATCTGGGTCAGTCGGGTTATGCTAAACAAACATTGTATACGGTTGGCCTAACTAACAACAACACGTGCTAATTGCCATAGCATGTTTACTAAAGTTATAAATATGTACACGCGATACTCTTGCCATTTCTCTCTCATGCTAGTGACACAAAATGTCTGCGGATATGCCGGAGAAACAATCTGTTGTATACATTTTAAGTTATGCTAGCAGATTAAGCAGAACGAATGCATATCTGTTTTACGTGGAGCGTTCATATATGTATGCAAACAGGTTTTTCGGTAATCCATGGATCGCAGGTTCGATCCCCCGTTTGACCTTACTAAAATTCTCATTTGAGGAGAATTATATAAGATTCTGTCTTTCATTCTAATCCCTCTGTATTTTGATTATGTGTGATGTATGCATTGTTCGATATGTATGATATTGGGAAATAAAATATGTTTAAACTAATAAAATTAACAGTCTTTCAGGTGGGACATTAAACCGAGGTCTCGTGTCGGTGCTTTACACTGTGCACGTAAAAGAACCAGAGGAGATTCTGGAATGGGTCTCTGTCTGTATCATTGCACTATTCTCCAAAACTCTAAAATGACTACTCTCTTCAGGAGGCGTCGCTCATATGGGCAACCGGTAGCGACGATAAATAAACGTAAAACACACTGAACGTTGAAACACCGGTTGGTATAATTGTAAACATGAACACTGTGAAAATAAGACAAAGAATGCTTGAAATAATGAACAAGATCCATAATAGAAATGTGAGAATAGAGGAAAATTGTAATTAACAATCGCGGCTGGTCCAAAGCAATTTCTCGCCATTGACATTCCGAATCACACCACTCTGTTGTTTCATTAACCCGGGTTCATATATGTCATGATTCTCTAGAATATCTCACAAGTAATGTACAAATATCATGTTTAAACCTTTCAACACTACATACCTCTAAATATTATCTTACAAACAGTGTATATCCAGATGAGCCGGCTCATCAGGATCTGCACTTGTTGCCAGTAATATTACTATTTTTAGACAAAAGTACCCATTTTGAACACCAAGTAACTGACATGGACTGTTCCTTGATATTATTAGACCAATAAATTAATAAGAAAATTACATTTGGACCAGTTCATTTATCAATATGGGTAATTTTGTCTAAAAATAGTAATATTACTGGCAAAAAGTGTAGATCCTGATGAGACGGCTCGTTACGAGCCGGCTAATCTGGATCTACACTTTGTGTAAGCCTATTTAGAGGTATGCGGTGTTGAAAGGGTTGAGTAACCAATTACAAAATGTGGATATGTGTCAAATAGCTAAAAAGTCGTGGTGGTTTGACACATGGATGAGGTCTGACTGAATCTGTCCGTCACCAATGGGTGTTCACCTTACCAATCTGTGTGGCAATCCATGATGCAATGACAACTCGCTCGCAGAAGAAGATACGGACGTCCGAACAACACGTAGATCTCAGCATTGCTCGAAAAGACCGCGACCTCACTGATCTTGATAAACTGTTAGACTGGTTTGGTGATCACAATCCATTCGTCAGCAACGGTTGTGACTTGCGTGCATTGTCAACCGGTTTGACAGCGGAACAAGGGGATGGTATCAACTGTGATATCACCGAGGAAGTTGGCTCTAGATTACAGTCAAAGATAGACTCCGTGTCATATAACGGCGCAAAGATTAAGCGATCTGAGCAAATTAAGACTTTGCAAGATCTCCAACCCGGAGTAAGGGTAGGACGAAAGAAAACACTGCACATTGATCCGGCTATTCTACTCAGTCGATGTTCGGCCATCTCACAAAGAATCAGCGAGAACATGGAGCCATATTTCCAATGGGAAATGTGTGTGAGTCCTCCATCCTTGTTCAAGGACAATTTCATGAGGAAGCCGGTGAAGTCTGAATTAGCTAACGCACTGTATAAGGATGTAGTAGATACTAGGCCATCTGGTGAGCAAATGCGTGTTGTCGACGGCGGTTGGCTTCTTCACTACATACGGTGGAAACACAACACATACCAGGAAGTCTTCGAGCAGTACTCGTCATATCTCACACATCAATTCGGTCAGTGTATTGTTGTATTCGATGGATATCCTGAGTTTTCAACTAAGGATCACGAACACTACCGACGCAAATCGGATCGACTTCCCGCCGCTACAATAGAAGTGAACCCGTCACGTCGTAGGTACAAGGATCAGGAAGCGTTCTTTGCTAACATTGCAAATAAAGTTGGCTTCATTGCTATGCTCACTGATCACTTGGAAGCAAATGGTCATATCATAAAGCAAGCACAAGCAGATGCCAATACACTAATAGTCTCTACCGCACTAGATTATGCCAAGAACCAGCAAACTGTTGAAGTAATCGCAAATGACACGGACATCTTGGTTTTGTTTCTGCATCACTGGAAAGAGGATATGGCGAACATATACGTTCATAAGGTCATCAGAGGAACAAGGCGAAAACTAGTGGGGCCTTCCACAATTCATTCCGTAAAGGATGTGTCATCAAAGGTTGATCCAGTCATTAAAAAAAACATTCTGTTCATACATGCATGGAGTGGATGTGACACAACATCTTCAACATTCGGACATAGCAAGACTAAACTGATGAAAACTATAGCAAAAGACCGCTCAATTCAATCGATTGCCGACAATTTCTATTCAGCTGAAACTCAGGACACAGTCGGGAAGCTTGGCATAGATTTATTCACTTTGTTGTTTGGTGAATATTGCAAGGAAAGGACTCTGACGACCATTCGCTTTCACAAGTACCAGACGATGATTGCGCAGTCAAACATCTTGGAACCGCAACGAATGCCTCCGACAGTACGTGCCGCCCATTTCCACAGCCTCAGGGTATTTCTACAAACTATTCAGTGGATGAACTTGGATACTGAAGTGCTTGATCCATGCTCATGGGGTTGGCAACATGATCGTTCCGGACTTGTACCATTAATGACGGACATGGACGTAGCACCGGAGAGTGTGTTGAAATTCATTAGGTGCAAGTGTAAAAGCCAAAATCCCAACCAATGTGGTACGAACTTGTGTACCTGTTTCAAGCATGGAATCCAGTGTGTTGAGGCTTGTGGAGGATGTCATGGAGTAAGCTGTAAAAACACTGTCAGAGTCGATATCCAAGAATAATTGGTAGCCTACATGAAACAAAAACAGTAAACAATGAGTCAGAATGACGCGAGTTGACTGGTAGCCAATATTTTCGTTTTTTCCGCCAAAATGGACGCCATCTTGGAATTCGTCATGATTACGTCATCACATTAATTTGGTCCATTGACCCCAGTGAAGAGTAATAATTTTTGTAACCTCATGCCAATTTGCATTATCATACCTAGACCAGAAGTGACTAGAGACTTAAATTTGTTAGCCCTACCCCTCATCTTGATGGATCTTCGATTGGGTCTTGGGGCCGAAATTTCAAAGTGCTGGGAAAAACATTCCCCAAGCCCAATTCATGGGGATTTTTTTTCTGATGCGCTATGGGGTGTACTGATTCAGAAGTCTGTCTGTCTGTCGTCTGTCTGTCTGTCTGTCTGTCTGTCTGTCGTCTGTCTGTCTGTCTGTCTGTCTGTCTGTCTGTCTGTCTGTCTGTCTGTCTTCTGTCTGTCTGTCTGTCTGTCTGTCTGTCTGTCTGTCTGTCTGTCTGTCTGTCTGTCTGTCGTCTGTCTGTCTGTCTGTCTGTCTGTCTGTCTGTCTGTCTGTCTGTCTGTCTGTCTGTCTGTCTGTCTGTCTGTCTGTCTGTCTGTCTGTCTGTCTGTCTGTCTGTCTGTCTGTCTGTCTGTCTGTCTGTCTGTCTGTCTGTCTGTCTGTCTGTCTGTCTGTCTGTCTGTCTGTCTGTCTGTCTGTCTGTCTGTCTGTCTGTCTGTCTGTCTGTCTGTCTGTCTGTCTGTCTGTCTGTCTGTCTGTCTGTCTGTCTGTCTGTCTGTCTGTCTGTCTGTCTGTCTGTCTGTCTGTCTGTCTGTCTGTCTATCTATCTTCCGCTAATGTCGAACCTCTCGCGGGGACGTAGACATGTTGCGCGTCAAAAACCGCAAAGAAATTAAAAATATGAGTAGTTAGAAGTATAATTTAAGAAGGTAATGAAAATAAGTTGTGGTAAAAGTTTAAAAGCAGCTACGCAGAACAACTATGGACTGGCATGTTCAATATGGCAAACTGCCGTATTGAATTGCTCTATGGTAGGGAGATGGACAATGTCAGGAGGGAGGTGGTTCTAATGATAGATTGTACTGACTATTGTACATGGCTCGGCATGTTGTCAGTATATATATACAACGACGGAATTTACCTTGTTCCAACTTTGCAATACATCATGGTTGAACACGTGATGTCAAAATTAATGTGACGTCATTTTTGTAGTTTTGTGACGTCATTAATTTTATACACTTTAAAAAATTAACACCAACTATATTTTGGCGATTTTTTAAAGATATTTTGGTCACGTTAGGATTGTAATAATATAGGTATTTGCATTATTTATAGTTGATAAAACATGGTTTGTCGTTCTGAGCCCCGGAATTAGCCACTTAGGGGCCCGTTCCACCTGCGCGGTTAATTCATCTGTATCAGAACTCCAAACCATGTTTTATTCACACATGGACAGTGGGAAAAGTTTAAACTTGATTTATTTTACAAAGATTTCGAAGCAAGTTTTAACAACTTATTTTAATCACTCTTGTTGGCGCGGATGAAAACGTATATGTGGTCATTCGTGTGGGATGAAACCGGAGTACCCGGAGAAAACCCAGCTGTCCGATCTGGCGACCACCGTACCATCTCACATACTTCCCGGTCCGAGGATCGAACCCGCGTTGGATTGGTGAGAAGCGATCGCGGTAACCACTGCGCTAATTGGGCCGAAACAACGGATAGACAAATATTATTTCTTAAAATCAATGCGATATGTTAATTCAGCAAGATTAAATCATGCGATATGTTAATTTAACAAGATGAATCAATGCGATATGTTAATTCAGCAAGATTAATCCATGCGATATGTTAATTTAGCAAGATTTAATCCATGTGATATGTTAATTTAGCAAGATGAATCCATGTGATATGTTAATTTAGCAAGATTTAATCCATGCGACATGTTAATTTAACAAGATTTAATCCATGCGATATGTTAATTTAGCAAGATTAATTCATGCTATATGTTAATTTAGCAAGATTAAATCATGCGATATGTTAATTTAGCAAGATTAAATCATGCGATATGTTAATTTAGCAAGATTAAATCATGCTATATGTTAATTTAGCAAGATTAAATCATGCTATATGTTAATTTAGCAAGATTTAATCCATGCGACATGTTAATTTAACAAGATTTAATCCATGCGATATGTTAATTTAGCAAGATTAAATCATGCGATATGTTAATTTAGCAAGATTAAATCATGCGATATGTTAATTTAGCAAGATTAAATCATGCTATATGTTAATTTAGCAAGATTAATCCATGCGATATGTTAGTTTAAACATATTGTATTCACTTCATTACATTATTAAACACATACATTCAAATACACCAGACAAAAGAAAATGGATTGGAAAACAAGCAAAAAAAATGCTTATATGAATTCCTTTCCATGGTTAATGCGATATGTTAATTTCAATGATGCATGCCAACCAAGAATAAGTCTTCCTTTGAAGTGAAATTGATTCAGTAAATGTAATACTGGCACGAATAGCTATGACTTGCTACTCCAATATTGAAAGAGTTAATACCTGAAATGATTAAAATGACATTACATCAGTGAAAGAGCAAATTTCTACAGAATGTAACGAGAGACATTTCTACAGAATGTAACGAGAGACATTTCTACAGAATGTAACGAGAGACATTTCTACAGAATGTAACGAGAGACATTTCTACAGAATGTAACGAGAGACATTTCTACAGAATGTAATGAGAGACATTTCTACAGAATATAACGAGAGACATTTCTAATTTTCTATTACCTCCCTTGGCAGATAAAGTGATTTATTTCCAAAATGTGAATAGGCCCTTTTAGTTAGAATCCTTTGTTTTTACTGTTATTCCCTAACCACACGTTGCGGTATGATAATTGTGATTTTATCGAAATCGTGTTAATTAACAGATAATATTGTTTTACAAATATGTACCAATTGCATATACTGTAGGAGATCTGTTGAGATATAGTAATTTAATAATCATATAAAGCGATAATGGAATAAAATTACAGGCATGTTGTTCAAAGGAAACAACGATAAAAACAGAGGAAAACACTTGATAGTACATATCTCCTTTTAGGGAGTATTCAGGGGCAGTAACTGACCGATGTCTCTCATTGTTTAGGGAGTATTCAGGGGCAGTAACTGACCGATGTCTCTCATTATTTAGGGAGTATTCAGGGGCAGTAACTGACCGATGTCTCTCATTGTTTAGGGAGTATTCAGGGGCAGTAACTGACCGATGTCTCTCATTGTTTAAGGAGTATTCAGGGGCAGTAACTGACCGATGTCTCTCATTGTTTAGGGAGTATTCAGGGGCAGTAACTGACCGATGTCTCTCATTGTTTAGGGAGTATTCAGGGGCAGTAACTGACCGATGTCTCTATACATTTTATGCTTTCCATTATAGAAATTGATCAGTAAAATAAATATAGGATTTTACACTCGTGGTGATTTCATACCATATTATACACTCGTGGTGATTTCATACCATATTATACACTCCTGGTGATTTCATACCATAGTATACACTCCTGGTGATTTCATACCATATTATACACTCGTGGTGATTTCATACCATATTATACACTCCTGGTGATTTCATACCATATTATACACTCCTGGTGATTTCATACCATATTATACACTCGTGGTGATTTCATACCATATTATACACTCCTGGTGATTTCATACCATTTATACACTCGTGGTGATTTCATACTATATTATACACTCGTGGTGATTTCATACCATATTATACACTCCTAGTGATTTCATACCATATTATACACTCGTGGTGATTTCATACCATATTATACACTCGTGGTGATTTCATACTATATTATACACTCGTGGTGATTTCATACTATATTATACACTCGTGGTGATTTCATACCATATTATACACTCGTGGTGATTTCATACCATATTATACACTCGTGGTGATTTCATACCATATTATACACTCGTGGTGATTTCATACTATATTATACACTCGTGGTGATTTCATACTATATTATACACTCGTGGTGATTTCATACTATATTATACACTCGTGGTGATTTCATACCATATTATACACTCCTGGTGATTTCATACTATATTATACACTCGTGGTGATTTCATACCATATTATACACTCCTAGTGATTTCATACCATATTATACACTCGTGGTGATTTCATACCATATTATACACTCGTGGTGATTTCATACTATATTATACACTCGTGGTGATTTCATACTATATTATACACTCCTGGTGATTTCATACCATATTATACACTCGTGGTGATTTCATACCATATTATACACTCGTGGTGATTTCATACCATATTATACACTCCTGGTGATTTCATACCATATTATACACTCGTGGTGATTTCATACCATATTATACACTCGTGGTGATTTCATACCATATTATACACTCCTAGTGATTTCATACCATAGTATACACTCCTGGTGATTTCATACCATATTATACACTCGTGGTGATTTCATACCATGTTATACACTCCTGGTGATTTCATACTATATTATACACTCGTGGTGATTTCATACTATATTATACACTCCTGGTGATTTCATACTATATTATACACTCCTGGTGATTTCATACCATAGTATACACTCCTGGTGATTTCATACCATATTATACACTCGTGGTGATTTCATACCATATTATACACTCGTGGTGATTTCATACCATATTATACACTCCTGGTGATTTCATACCATATTATACACTCCTGGTGATTTCATACCATAGTATACATTCCTGGTGATTTCATACCATATTATACACTCGTGGTGATTTCATACCATGTTATACACCCGTGGTGATTTCATACCATGTTATACACCCGTGGTATATATACTGGGACAACATGGGATTCTGGACTTTATTATGAACATTGGTTTGGCCACTACATTGTCAAGTATATCATTAGTAATGGCGTCAAGAGGTGCTTCTATGAGGTAAAGGGTTAATGAAATTCGATATAAACGGAGCAAGTTATATGTAAAATGATCGTGTCTGAAACGACCCTTTGATCCGACTTCGGATAACCGGAGAATTCGACATAACCGACTTTGACATAACGGGTGTAGACTGTATTATAAAATAAGTTTGTGTGCTGCAATATGGGGGAAGCTATGGTCAATCTCCCGGGCCTCGGTCATACAACATTATACATTCCACCAAACATACATACACGCGCAATTCAAGTATTATATAACAATTAATAAAACAACAATCACGTTTTCTCTTCGTGAAAAAGGGTCAAATTGATTTTCCGGATGCTAAATGGATTGCATTTTATTACCGATTTCTGAAAGGAAAGTAATGAAAAATGGAAATCTGCGTTCATGGACACCGATATATTACGACATGATATTTGTCTATCTGCAACTGTGAACGTGCTCAACGCTTCAACAGTAATACCATTAAGTTTGGAGCATTGCTTTGAAAGATAGACAGTGACTTCTCATTATTTCCAGGAAAATCCTCCAGACTATGTACATTGTAATTTATAATTACATGTGTAGTATTATTCTGTCGTATGCAAAACACAATCTTGTGCTTCGTTTGGTATATTGGAAGCTGAATGTATTTAATTGTTCTCAGGGTTGCCTTGGTCAGAATTTATTTTGGGATAAGTGGGAAAGCGATTGCCTCCTTAAATGGTGTTCTTTAATAAACTTCTGAAAAATAGGGTTAAAATACACAGTGTGTCTATTAATTACAACATTTGAATAGAAGGGGTGCTTTATAATGGGCCAGTGTATCTTTACTGGACACACTTTTGTATGAAAATGGTAAAAAATAAATTTTTAAAAAATATTTTTTTTAGGGAGAAGTGGGGCCCCTATGGGGGGCGAAGTCAGGATCCCTAGGGCGACTATTTCGCCCACGTCGCCCTCTAGATTGAACCCTGTATTCCATTGTATAGTGTCGCTACGAATGTACTGCAAGTACACTGTGAATCATGACCAAACTGTATAGTTTAACCCTTTCCTTCATAGAGATTTAGGTTAATATACTATTATATCTCCATACAAACGACAGCCATTTAGCTATCATGCAGTGGATAAGTAGTCGCCATATCTATCCCACCTCCATAGATATTACTGGGACTACATAGAGATTTAGGTTAATATACTATTATATCTCGATACAAACGACAGCCATTTAGCTATCATGCAGTGGATAAGTAGTCACCATATATATCCCACCTCCATAGATATTACTGGGACTACGTAGAGATTTAGGTTAATATACTATTATATCTCCATACAAACGACAGCCATTTAGCTATCATGCAGTGGATAAGTAGTCACCATATATATCCCACCTCCATAGATATTACTGGGACTACATAGAGATTTAGGTTAGTATACTATTATATCTCCATACAAACGACAGCCATTTAGCTATCATGCAGTGGATAAGTAGTCGCCATATCTATCCCACCTCCATAGATATTACTGGGACTACATGAGATTCTGGGCTATTATTATGAACATTGGTTTGGCTACTACATTGTCAATGTATATCGTATTAGCAATGCCGTCAAGAGGTGCTTCTATGAGGGAAAGGGTTAAACATATTTTATTTCCCAATATAATACATATTGAATGATGCATACATCACAAAATATCAAAAAATGATTAGAATGAAAGACAGAGTCTTATATAATTCTTCTCATCGACCAACTTGTATTGAGGCTAGACAGCTTCCTGCCCTACACATGCTATTGAAATAGATTCTTTCTAATATCTACAGACATTCTCGTGGGCAGTGTTGCATGTAGTTTATACACATTTATTTTAGCTCGATAGCGAAACAGGTTTTTACAACATTAGTTAAATTGCTCTCGAGACCTCATTCCTATTGGCATCCATCGCCATGAGGGAGAGAGAAGAGGTAATGTGGAATTTAATTGCCTTGACTCTGGACTCCATACTCCAGTCCTCTCACATGTGAAGCGAACGTGCTACCACTGCGTTATCACAACTTCCACAACGTGCTAAAAGACAAAAATGACAGCCCAGACCTGTTTGAAAGAACATTGCACATCGATCATTCCTACCAAGATTCGTCAAAATCTGGCTGGAAGAAAATTGATTTAGAATATGTGCTATTTTTAGACAGCAGCCATCTTGGGTTTCAGGAGAACTTTATTTTAACAACCGTGGAAAGGATCTTACAAGTAGAGTTTCTTGAACATTGGCTGATCAGTTCGTGAGAAGAAGACATTTTGATGGCTATCTTAGAAGACGCAATTGCAAGATTTTGATGAAAAGTGCATTATAGTGATCACCTTCAATTTGACATACAACATGACCATATTCGCTGAAATATAATGTTTGACCCGTAAATGACCCCCGGGCCATGTCTATCTTTGATCCCGGGGTCACCATTTGAACAAGTTTGAAAGAGCATTGTACATCGATAATTCCAAAGAAGATTCGTCAAACGGTTAATAAGAAGATTATTTTTTAATGTGTGCTATTTTTAGACATCGGCCATCTTGGATTTCATAATGAAGTGAATTTAACAATTATGTAAATCCCCACCTACCCAAGTATCATGACCATAAATAGTTGATATAGACCCAATGGTTGTTACCGAGGAGAAAACATTTGAACACGTTCACAGATGTCGGACGGTGACGGACAGATACACCGCAGTAACAATACCTCACACGAGCTTGAGCTTTGCTCGGGTGAGCTAAATCAGTAATTGTAATTGATTACATTGATACTCGGCTACGGTCTGTTCTCTCCTGGCATGATAATTAACATTATTTATACAATATAAAATATGATAAATATCAATTAAGATAATGCATTTTGATTAATGGTACATTAAGTACAAATACGACAAAACACACATTAATGAATTATCGTCTGCTATAATTATTGACACTTCATTAATGTGTGTTTTGTCGTCGGCTATAAATTATAATTATTCGAAATATATTAAGCCTAATTTTACCCAGCATGCAGAGTTAATAAACATGCTTATAATAACTACTAACAAGATAATAGCAAATAAGAAATGATAGGAATAATAAGTAAAAAATAACATGATAATTAGCCAGAAACAACATGATAGTTAGCAGCAAGAAACAACATGATAGTTAGCAAGAAATAATAGGATAGTTAGCAAGAAATAATAGGATAGTTAGCAAGAAATAATAGGATAGTTAGCAAGAAACAACATGATAGTTAGCAAGAAATAATAGGATAGTTAGCAAGAAATAACATGATAGTTAGCAAGAAATAATAGGATAGTTAGCAAGAAATAATAGGATAGTTAGCAAGAAACAACATGATAGTTAGCAAGAAATAATAGGATAGTTAGCAAGAAACAACATGATAGTTAGCAAGAAATAATAGGATAGTTAGCAAGAAATAACATGATAGTTAGCAAGAAATAACATGATAGTTAGCAAGAAATAACATGATTGTTAGCAAGAAACAACATGATAGTTAGCAACACATAATAGGATAGTTAGCAATAAATAACATGATAGTTAGCAAGAAATAACATGATAGTTAGCATGAAACAACATGATGGTGAGCAAGAAACAACATGATAGTTAGCAAGAAATAACATGATAGTTAGCAAGAAACAACATGATAGTTAGCAAGAAACAACATGATGGTGAGCAAGAAACAACATGATAGTTAGCAAGAAATAACATGATAGTTAGCAAGAAATAACATGATTGTTAGCAAGAAACAACATGATAGTTAGCAAGACATAATAGGATAGTTAGCAAGAAATAACATGATAGTTAGCAAGAAATAACATGCTAGTTAGCATGAAACAACATGATGGTGAGCAAGAAACAACATGATAGTTAGCAAGAAACAACATGATAGTTAGCAAGAAATAACATGATGGTTAGCAAGAAATAACATGATGGTTAGCAAGAAATAATATGATGGTTAGCAAGAAACAACATGATAGTTAGCAAGAAATAATAGGATAGTTAGCAAGAAATATAGGATAGTTGGTTGTGTTGGTTGGTGTTGGTTGATAGTTAGCAAGAAACAACATGATAGTTAGCAAGAAATAATAGGATAGTTAGCAAGAAACAACATGATAGTTAGCAAGAAATAATAGGATAGTTAGCAAGAAATAACATGCTAGTTAGCATGAAACAACATGATGGTGAGCAAGAAACAACATGATAGTTAGCAAGAAACAACATGATAGTTAGCCAGAAATAACATGATGGTTAGCAAGAAATAACATGATGGTTAGCAAGAAATAATAGGATAGTTAGCAAGAAACAACATGATAGTTAGCAAGAAATAATAGGATAGTTAGCAAGAAATAATAGGATAGTTAGCAAGAAATAACATGATAGTTAGCAAGAAATAATAGGATAGTTAGCAAGAAATAATAGGATAGTTAGCAAGAAACAACATGATAGTTAGCAAGAAATAATAGGATAGTTAGCAAGAAACAACATGATAGTTAGCAAGAAATAATAGGATAGTTAGCAAGAAATAACATGATAGTTAGCAAGAAATAACATGATAGTTAGCAAGAAATAACATGATTGTTAGCAAGAAACAACATGATAGTTAGCAACACATAATAGGATAGTTAGCAATAATAACATGATAGTTAGCAAGAAATAACATGATAGTTAGCATGAAACAGCATGATAGTTAGCAAGAAACAACATGATGGTGAGCAAGAAACAACATGATAGTTAGCAAGAAATAACATGATAGTTAGCAAGAAACAACATGATAGTTAGCAAGAAACAACATGATGGTGAGCAAGAAACAACATGATAGTTAGCAAGAAATAACATGATAGTTAGCAAGAAATAACATGATTGTTAGCAAGAAACAACATGATAGTTAGCAAGACATAATAGGATAGTTAGCAAGAAATAACATGATAGTTAGCAAGAAATAACATGCTAGTTAGCATGAAACAACATGATGGTGAGCAAGAAACAACATGATAGTTAGCAAGAAACAACATGATAGTTAGCCAGAAATAACATGATGGTTAGCAAGAAATAACATGATGGTTAGCAAGAAATAATAGGATAGTTAGCAAGAAACAACATGATAGTTAGCAAGAAATAATAGGATAGTTAGCAAGAAATAATAGGATAGTTAGCAAGAAATAACATGATAGTTAGCAAGAAATAATAGGATAGTTAGCAAGAAATAATAGGATAGTTAGCAAGAAACAACATGATAGTTAGCAAGAAATAATAGGATAGTTAGCAAGAAACAACATGATAGTTAGCAAGAAATAATAGGATAGTTAGCAAGAAATAACATGATAGTTAGCAAGAAATAACATGATAGTTAGCAAGAAATAACATGATTGTTAGCAAGAAACAACATGATAGTTAGCAACACATAATAGGATAGTTAGCAATAAATAACATGATAGTTAGCAAGAAATAACATGATAGTTAGCATGAAACAACATGATGGTGAGCAAGAAACAACATGATAGTTAGCAAGAAATAACATGATAGTTAGCAAGAAACAACATGATAGTTAGCAAGAAACAACATGATGGTGAGCAAGAAACAACATGATAGTTAGCAAGAAATAACATGATAGTTAGCAAGAAATAACATGATTGTTAGCAAGAAACAACATGATAGTTAGCAAGACATAATAGGATAGTTAGCAAGAAATAACATGATAGTTAGCAAGAAATAACATGCTAGTTAGCATGAAACAACATGATGGTGAGCAAGAAACAACATGATAGTTAGCAAGAAACAACATGATAGTTAGCAAGAAATAACATGATGGTTAGCAAGAAATAACATGATGGTTAGCAAGACACAACATAATGGTGAGCAAGAAACAACATGATAGTTAGCAAGAAACAACATGATAGTTAGTAGGAAATAACATGATGGTAGCAAGAAACAACATGATAGTTAGTAGGAAATAACATGATACTTAGCAGGAAATAACATGACAGCAATAACAAAATAGGAATTAAAAGTTTAACTTACAGTAGGTACACCCCATCAAATCTTTAACGTCGGTGGAACTCAATTTACTAGCTCGCTTCCCCATGTTATTTTGCCATTTTCCAACATATCTTTTTACTGGCAGTCGCCCGTCATTATCCGTATATAGTAAAACACTGATCGAGGCAAACTATCTGCCGTCAGTGGAAGAACGGTATGATGTCCTCGCGTTTATTGGCACGATTATCGATTTGTCGTCATGTGATTTACCTGATCCTGGAAGCTCTATAAGATGTTTCCCGCCATGTGTCAAAGTCTCTGTCACTGAACGATAAATCGTCAATTTACAGATGTTTCTGAAGTACTGCTGTGTTGCATTACACTTTCCAGGAAATACGATATGAAATGTTTTCTCCGTTATCAAACCTCTTCATTTATATTCCGCGCTGTGGCTTTTTAACTTCGTAGTTTTTAGTGTGATTTTTAATACATGAAGAGTGATGAAAGAATTGGAGAATTGGTGATGTCAATCAATGGCAGGTAATAATGGTCAGAGGTGACATCCTCTCCCAGAAATGCGTACCGTCCATACTCACCTATAAGACAAGCTTTTTACACCAGATTATGGTCTCGAAGTGGCTTCCCGTCTTATAAGTAAGTGATTAAAAAAAAATAAAAATTATTTTATGTGTTAAATGATATTCATAATTACGTTTTAGAAAAGAAAGCATTCTAACACTGAACATTTCTTCAACTTGCACTGGCCAAACATGCAATTATACTTGTGTCTGGTGTCCATTTTATCAACCCGTCTTATATGCGAGATTGCCTTATAGGCGACTATGGATGGTACTGCAGTTTTAACCACATTGCCGCGTTGGTAAACCTCTTGTATGCATGTTTAATTTCCTTGAATGGACTAACAGCACAGCTATTGGAGACAAACATTCTTTGATGTGCCAATGAGTCAACACGCTTGCACGATAAAGCTTTGTGAAATGGCCTAACTAATTATTGTCATGCAGCAGATATACCATTAATGCTTTCTGGTCTTCAAATTAACTCTACACACCACACATGCGCATGCGCATGCAATGGTATCCAGTCTATTTAGCCTCTTTCTGAAATCCTGTTCTGAAATATTTGCATGCTTAACCCATTCAACACCAAGTAACTGACATGGACTGCTGCACCCATTCAACACCAAGTAACGGACATGGACTGCTGCACCCATTCAACACCAAGTAACGGACATGGACTGGTGCACCCATTCAACACCAAGTAACTGACATGGACTGCTGCACCCATTCAACACCAAGTAACTGACATGGACTGGTGCACCCATTCAACACCAAGTAACTGACATGGACTGGTGCACCCATTCAACACCAAGTAACTGACATGGACTGGTGCACCCATTCAACACCAAGTAACTGACATGGACTGGTGCACCCATTCAACACCAAGTAACTGACATGGACTGGTGCACCCATTCAACACCAAGTAACTGACATGGACTGGTGCACCCATTCAACACCAAGTAACTGACATGGACTGGTGCACCCATTCAACACCAAGTAACTGACATGGACTGGTGCACCCATTCAACACCAAGTAACTGACATGGACTGGTGCACCCATCCCACCAAGTAACTGACATGGACTGGTGCACCCATCCAACACCAAGTAACTGACATGGACTGGTGCACCCATCCAACACCAAGTAACTGACATGGACTGGTGCACCCATCCAACACCAAGTAACTGACATGGACTGGTGCACCCATTCAACACCAAGTAACTGACATGGACTGGTGCACCCATTCAACACCAAGTAACTGACATGGACTGGTGCACCCATTCAACACCAAGTAACTGACATGGACTGGTGCACCCATTCAACACCAAGTAACTGACATGGACTGGTGCACCCATCCAACACCAAGTAACTGACATGGACTGGTGCACCCATCCACACCAAGTAACTGACATGGACTGGTGCACCCATTCAACACCAAGTAACTGACATGGACTGGTGCACCCATTCAACACCAAGTAACTGACATGGACTGGTGCACCCATTCAACACCAAGTAACTGACATGGACTGGTGCACCCATTCAACACCAAGTAACTGACATGGACTGGTGCCCCATCCAACACCAAGTAACTGACATGGACTGGTGCCCCATTCAACACCAAGTAACTGACATGGACTGGTGCACCCATTCAACACCAAGTAACTGACATGGACTGGTGCACCCATTCAACACCAAGTAACTGACATGGACTGGTGCACCCATTCAACACCAAGTAACTGACATGGACTGGTGCACCCATCAACACCAAGTAACTGACATGGACTGGTGCACCCATTCAACACCAAGTAACTGACATGGACTGGTGCACCCATCCAACACCAAGTAACTGACATGGACTGGTGCACCCATTCAACACCAAGTAACTGACATGGACTGGTGCACCCATCCAACACCAAGTAACTGACATGGACTGGTGCACCCATCCAACACCAAGTAACTGACATGGACTGGTGCACCCATCCAACACCAAGTAACTGACATGGACTGGTGCACCCATCCAACACCAAGTAACTGACATGGACTGGTGCACCCATTCAACACCAAGTAACTGACATGGACTGGTGCACCCATCCAACACCAAGTAACTGACATGGACTGGTGCACCCATTCAACACCAAGTAACTGACATGGACTGGTGCACCCATCCAACACCAAGTAACTGACATGGACTGGTGCACCCATTCAACACCAAGTAACTGACATGGACTGGTGCACCCATTCAACACCAAGTAACTGACATGGACTGGTGCACCCATCCAACACCAAGTAACTGACATGGACTGGTGCACCCATTCAACACCAAGTAACTGACATGGACTGGTGCACCCATCCAACACCAAGTAACTGACATGGACTGGTGCACCCATTCAACACCAAGTAACTGACATGGACTGGTGCACCCATTCAACACCAAGTAACTGACATGGACTGGTACACCCATTCAACACCAAGTAACTGGCATGGACTGGTGCACCCATTCAACACCAAGTAACTGACATGGACTGGTGCACCCATTCAACACTAAGTAACTGACATGGACTGGTGCATGATATTTTCAGATCTGGACAAGTTCATTTATTAAAATGGGTAATTTTGTCTAAAAATAGTAATATTACTGGTAAAAAGTGCAGATCCTGATGAGACTGCTCGACACGATCCGGTTCATCTGGAGCTACACTTTTTGTAAGCCTATTTAGAGGTATGTGGTGTTGAACGAGTTAAGCGGTGAACATAACAGACACATATTTCATGCACTTTCATTAGAATTGTGTCGTAATGCAAATTCCATGTCATATTTCCAGAGTGTTCAGATCTATACAATTAAGAAAAACACATCAATGAATTGCCGTCTGCTACAATTATTTGAACTATTTATAGCCTTTATTTTACCCAGCATGCAAATAGTTAACCTCATTATGAAATTCTGTGCGGTAATCAACGTACCTCGATACCATAGTTAGCCACAAGGCACATGGATACCGTAATCACAAGAGATTACAAATAATGACCAGTTTGCAATGCAAAGATGGCTCTGTTACAATAATGGCCAATTGTCCATTGTATGGTGTTCCACGAGGGACATTGTATGGTCGTTCTATGGTACTAAGCAAGGTGACATATACTATGGTGTTCCATGAGGGACATTGCATGGTCGTTCTATGGTACTAAACAAGGTGACAAACTATTGTGTTCCATGAGGGACATTGTATGGTCGTTCTATGGTACTAAGCAAGGTGACATATACTATGGTGTTCCATGAGGGACATTGCATGGTCGTTCTATGGTACTGAACAAGGTGACATATACTATGGTGTTCCATGCTGTACATTGTATGGTCGTTCTATGGTACTAAACAAGGTGACATATACTATGGTGTTCCATGAGGGACAGTGCATGGTCGTTCTATGGTACTGAACAAGGTGACATATACTATGGTGTTCCATGAGGGACATTGCATGGTCGTTATATGGTACTGAACAAGGTGACATATACTATGGTGTTCCACGAGGGACATTGTATGGTCGTTCTATGGTACTGAACAAGGTGACATATACTATGGTGTTCCATGAGGGACATTGCATGGTCGTTCTATGGTACTGAACAAGGTGACATATACTATGGTGTTCCACGAGGGACATTGTATGGTCGTTCTATGGTACTAAACAAGGTGACATATACTATGGTGTTCTATGAGGGACAATGCATGGTCGTTCTATGGTACTGAACAAGGTGACATATACTATGGTGTTCCATGAGGGACATTGTATGGTCGTTCTATGGTACTGAACAAGATGACATATACTATGTGTTCCATGAGGGACATTGTATGGTCGTTCTATGGTACTAAACAAGGTGACATATACTATGGTGTTCCATGAGGGACAATGCATGGTCGTTCTATGGTACTGAACAAGGTGACATATACCATGGTGTTCCATGAGGGACATTGTATGGTCGTTCTATGGTACTGAACAAGGTGAAATATACAATGGTGTTCCATGAGGGACATTGTATGGTCGTTCTATGGTACTGAACAAGGTGACATATACCATGGTGTTCCATGAGGGACAATGCATGGTCGTTCTATGGTACTGAACAAGGTGACATATACCATGGTGTTCCATGAGGGACAATGCATGGTCGTTCTATGGTACTGAACAAGGTGACAAACCATTGTGTTCCATGAGGGACATTGTCCGATTAGAGCAGTTGTTAGCACGTTTGCTTCTCACCAATGCAACCCGGGTTCGATCCTCGGAACGGAAGTATGTGAGATGGTACGATGGTCTCCAGATCGGACAGGTGGGTTTCCCCCCACACAAATTACCACCTAAATTATACGCTTTCATCCGCGTCAACGAGAGTGATTAATATAAGTTGTTAAAACTTACTTCGCAATGCAATCGTAAAATAAATAAAGTTTAAACTAAAACATTTCGACAGTATGCAGGAATGATGTTGCAAAGATAAGATCACAAACTCGGAATCAAGATCCCATAGCAAAGAAACAATCATACTTAACCCTTAACCTGCCACATAAATAGGACACAATGTGCAAACAATATAGATCCAGTTCAGACAAGTGTTTTAGCTCCACTATCCGAATAGCACACAGCATAGAGTCTGATCTGGCTCTATGCTGTTTGCAAAGCGACTTTAGTCATGATTGGCAGGTTATGGATTAGAGACGAGAATAGTGTGTAGGTACTTTTAATATAGGGCAACCCAAACATCAATGGGAGCAATGGTCCCCATGTTTCCTGACAAACTTGATGGTCACCCTTTGCTGTGAAATTATTTTGAATTACAGTATAATGAGCAGCTTCAGACATTTTTATTGTAAATATACACATACAGTCAAACCTGTCTTAAGCAGTCAGCAAATGGAATCACAGAAAATGGCTGCTTAACACAGGTGGCTGCTTAATAGAGGTCAAATTCATAACAAAGTAACATATTGGGAATCTGAACACTGGCTGCTTAATGCAGGCTGGCTGCTTAATAGAGGTGACCACTAACACAGATTTGACTGTACTTATAATCCTGGATCTTTGTTTAGCAATAATTTATCTACATTTCAAGAAATTGTCATCAGCAACAATCGCGTCAAATCGTCCAATGGATTGTGAGAAGTCGGAATAACTCTTCACTATCTAGTTTAAACCCTTTGTATGCTAGCGGCAGATACAATTTAACCTTTTGTATGCTAGCGGCAGATACAATTTAACCTTTTGTATGCTAGCGGCAGATACAATTTAACCCTTTGTATGCTAGCGGCAGATAAAATGTAACCCTTTGTATGCTAGCAGCAGATAAAATTTAACCCTTTGTATGCTAGCGGCAGATACAATTTAACCCTTTGTATGCTAGCAGCAGATAAAATTTAACCCTTTGTATGCTAGCGGCAGATAAAATTTAACCCTTTGTATGCTAGCGGCAGATAAAATTTAACCCTTTGTATGCTAGCGGCAGATACAATTTAACCCTTTGTATGCTAGCGGCAGATAAAATGTAACCCTTTACACGCTAGCGGCACTTTTGCAAACAGCATAGAGCCAGATCAGATGGCACTTATATGCAGGTGCATGCCTAAACCCACATATTTCAGGACCACAGTTAGTGGAGGGTCGTCTTATGGCTAATATCGCCTTATTGGCAAGTAAGGACTGTACCCAACTAAAGACACGAAAACAATGGACTATTTGTTTGGCCTAATAATTCTATTGTTGGTATTCGCGGACTGATTGTCCATTATCTATTAATTCTCTCAGCCTGTCACTCATCCTGAAGCATTGATCTGTCTCTAGGAGAGCCCACATCATTGGAAGCTATCAACGGAGGTACTCTACTAATGTTTCTACCAAGCTACATCATTAATTGCATTGCCAATGCATTAATTCCTAATGACACAGTGTAGCTATTTTCTTTCATTTAAAGTTTATTTAACGCCGCTACCGGTTGCCCATTTGAGCGACTGACAGTTTACCTAACAACACATTTCGATTGAATTTGAATGTATGCTTGTTGATTTAATAAATATACATGTATGTGTTATTGTACTTTAACACATTTGTAAATAATGAACTGAAATATAATTGTTTTTAAAAACATCACCTTTACTTGGTAGGCTCCTGCGGTTAACAAGTACTTGGTGCACCAAACTCCATAAGAAACTGCCAACTTTTTCATATACAGATACAGAGTGGGCTCGAACCAGTGACCATCAGTGGTGATAGGTGGAACCGGCCATGTTTCAAGAGATACTCGAGAGGCTTGAGAGGACCACGGCCAACTGGAGAACACCTCTTCAGGTAGGTGTCAAATTTGCAATGACCATTCGCTACCTGGCCTGGGAGTCCTCACTGCCACATGACACTCCAACCAGGAGAAGTTGGTGAGAACCCATTTGTTACTGCTCGTGACTTGAGATTTTCTCGACACGTACGGTACGTTCTTGCAGCCCTCCACCTCCCAGGATTGCTTCTCTGTGTGGTGAACCATGTACGTAGATCCTTCCGCATCAGATCCAGCCCAACAAATAGCTTTGCTTTGTCATTCAGCAGCCGTTCCTTCATCCCAGCCTGCTTAAAATCCATTCGGGTTTTGTCCCAAAAGATTGGGCGTTCTGAGAACCACTCAGCCAGCTCAATCTCCTGTTCCTCCGTCAGAAGTTCTGACAAGGATGTTATCAGGGATTGTCTTCATCTTCATTTTCTTGAGTGGACCGGCCGCTACTGGCTCCTCGTCACCGTCAATGTGCTGTTTATTCTGGTCAGGGACTTCCCAACTGTCTCCCTGCCCCTCTGCCTCAACCTACTGCAACAGGTCTTGTTCTACTGGCTCCAAAACATATACTGGCTACCTCATCTTGCCTCAACCTGCTGCATCAGATCTTGTTCTACTGGCTCCCTCACCTTGCCTCAACCTGCTGCATCAGATCGTGTTCTATTGGCCCCTCAACATATACTGGCTTCCTCACCTTGCCTCAACCTGCTGCATCAGATCTTGTTCTACTGGCTCCACAAGATATACTGGCTGTCTCACCTTGCCTCAACCTGCTGCATCAGGTCTTGTTCTACTGGCTCGACAACAAATACTGGCTCCCTCACCTTGCCTCAACTTGCTGTATCAGATCTTATTCTATTGGCTCCACAACATATACTGGCTGCCTCACCTTGCCTCAACCTGCTGCATCAGGTCTTGTTCTACTGGTTACTGGTTCCACAACATATACTGGCTGCCTCACCTTTCCTCAACCTGCTGCATCAGATCTTGTTCTACTGGCTCCAAAACAAATATTGGCTCCCTCACCTTGCCTCAACCTGCTGCATCAGGTATTGTTCTACTGGTTCCACAAAATATACTGGCTCCCTCACCTTGCCTCAACCTGCTGCATCAGATCTTGTTCTACTGGCTCCACAACATATACTGGCTGCCTCACCTTGCCTCAACCTGCTGCATCAGGTATTGTTCTACTGGTTCCACAACATATACTGGCTGCCTCACCTTGCCTCAACCTGCTGCATCAGATCTTGTTCTACTGGATCCACAACATATACTGGCTCCCTCACCTTGCCTCAACCTGCTGCATCAGATCTTGTTCTACTGGCTCCACAACATATACTGGCTCCCTCACCTTGCCTCAATCTGCCGCATCAGATCTTGTTCTACTGGTTCCACAACATATACTGGCTGCCTCACCTTGCCTCAACCTGCCGCATCAGATCTTGTTCTACTGGCCCCACAACACATACTTGCTCCCTCACCTTGCCTCGACCCGCTGTATCAGATCTTATTCTACTGGTTCCACAACATATACTGGCTGCCTCACCTTGCCTCAACCTGCTGCTTCAGATCTTGTTCTACTGGCTCCACAACATATACTGGCTGCCTCACCTTGCCTCAACCTGCATCATCAGATCTTGTTCTACTGGCTCCACAACATATACTGACTCCCTCACCTTTCCTCAACATATACTGGCTGCCTCACCTTGCCTCAACCTGCTGCATCAGATCGTGTTCTACTGGCTCCACAACATATACTGGCTCCCTCACCTTGCCTCAACCTGCCGCATCAGATCTTGTTCTACTGGTTCCACAACATATACTGGCTGCCTCAACCTGCTGCATCAGATCTTGTTCTACTGGCCCCACAACACATACTGGCTCCCTCACCTTGCCTCGACCCGCTGTATCAGATCTTATTCTACTGGTTCCACAACATATACTGGCTGCCTCACCTTGCCTCAACCTGCTGCATCAGATCTTGTTCTACTGGCTCCACAACATATACTGGCTGCCTCACCTTGCCTCAACCTGCAGCATCAGATCTTGTTCTACGGGTTCCACAACATATACTGACTCCCTCACCTTTCCTCAACATATACTGGCTGCTTCACCTTGCCTCAACCTGCTGCATCATGTCTTGTTCTACTGGCTCCACAACATATACTGGCTGCCTCACCTTGCCTCAACCTGCGGCATCAGGTCTTGCTCTACTGGATCCACAACATATACTGGCTCCCTCACCTTGCCTCAACCTGCTGCATCAGGTCTTGTTCTACTGGTTCCACAACATATACTGGCTGCTTCACCTTTCCTCAACATGCTGCGTCAGATCTTGTTCTACTGGCTCCACAACATATACTAGCTGTCTCACCTTGCCTCAACCTGCTGAATCAGGTCTTGTTCTACTGGCTCCATGGCTGCCTCACCTTGCCTCAACCTGTTGCATCAGGTCTTGTTCTACTGGCTCCACAACATATACTGGCTGCCTCACCTTGCCTCAACCTGTTGCATTAGGTCTTGTTCTACAGGCTCCACAACATATACTGGCTGCCTCACCTTGCCTCAACCTGCTGCATCAGGTCTTGTTCTACTGGTTACTGGTTCCACAACATATACTGGCTGTCTCACCTTGCCTCAACCTGCTGTATCAGGTCTTGTTCTACTGGCTCCACAACATATACTGGCTACCTCACCTTTCCTCAACCTGCTGCATCAGATCTTGTTCTACTGGTTCCACACATATACTGGCTGCCTCACCTTGCCTCAACCTGCTGCATCAGGTCTTGATCTACTGGTTACTGGTTCCACAACATATACTCGCTCCCTCACCTTGCCTCAACCTGCTGCATCATATCTTGTTCTACTGGCTCCACAACATATACTGGCTGCCTCAACCTGCTGCATCAGATCTTGTTCTACTGGCTCCACAACATATACTGGCTCCTCACCTTGCCTCAACCTGCTGCATCAGATCTTGTTCTACTGGCCCCACAACACATACTGGCTGTCTCACCTTGCCTCAACCTGCTGCATCAGATCTTGTTCTACTGGCTCCACAATATATACTGGCTACCTCATCTTGCCTCAACCTGCTGCATCAAGTCTTGATCTACTGGCTACACAACAGATACTGGCTCCCTCATCTTGCCTCAACCTGCTGTATCAGGTCTTGTTCTACTGGCTCCATGGCTGCCTCACCTTGCCTCAACCTGTTGCATCATGTCTTGTTCTACTGGCTCCACAACATATACTGGCTGCCTCATCTTGCCTCCACCTGCAGCGTCAGGTCTTGTTCCACTGGCTCCACAACATATACTGGCTGCCTCACCTTGCCTCAACCTGCTGCATCAGGTCTTGTTCTACTGGTTACTGGTTCCACAACATATACTGGCTCCCTCACCTTGCCTCAACCTGCTGTATCAGATCTTGTTCTACTGGCCCCACAACATATACTGGCTCCCTCACCTTGCCTCAACCTGCTGCATCAGATCATGTTCTACTGGCTCCCTCACCTTACCTCAACCTGCTGCGTCAGGTCTTGTTCTACTGGCTCCACAACATATACTGGCTACCTCACCTTGCCTCAATCTGCTGCATCAGATCGTGTTCTACTGGCTCCACAACATATACTGGCTACTTCACCTTGCCTCAACCTGCTGCATCAGATCATGTTCTACTGGCTACCTCACCTTGCCTCAATCTGCTGCATCAGATCGTGTTCTACTGGCTCCACAACATATACTGGCTACCTCACCTTGCCTCAATCTGCTGCATCAGGTCTTGTTCTACTGGTTACTGATTCCACAACATATACTGGCTCCCTCACCTTCCCTCAACCTGCTGCATCAGGTCTTGTTCTACTGGTTACTGATTCCACAACATATACTGGCTCCCTCACCTTCCCTCAACCTGCTGCATCAGGTCTTGTTCTACTGGCTCCACACCATATACTGGCTGCCTCAACCTGCTGCATCAGGTCTTGTTCTACTGGCTCCACACCATATACTGGCTGCCTCAACCTGTTGCATCAGATCTTGTTCTACTGGCCCCACAACATATAAGGCTACCTCACCTTGTCTCAACCTGCTGCATCAGATCTTGTTCTACTGGCCCCACAACATATAAGGCTACCTCATCTTGCCTCAACCTGCTGCATCAGATCTTGTTCTACTGGCCCCACAACATATACTGGCTTCCTCACCTTGCCTCAACCTTCTGCGTCAGATCTTGTTCTACTGGCCCCACAACATAGACTGGCTGCTTCACCTTGCCTCAACCTGCTGCATCAGATCTTGTTCTACTGGCCCCACAACATATACTGGCTGCCTCACCTTGCCTCAACCTGCTGCATCAGCTCTTCTTCTACTGGCCCCATAACATATACTGGCTGCCTCACCTTGCCTCAACCTGCTGCATTAGATCTTGTTATACTGGCCCCACAACATATATGGCTGCCTCACCTTGCCTCAACCTGTTGCATCAGGTCTTGTTCTACTGGCTCCACAACATATAATGGCTTCCTCACCTTGCCTCAACCTGCTGCATCAGATATTGTTCTACTGGCCCCACAACATATAAGGCTACCTCACCTTGCCTCAACCTGCTGCATCAGATCTTGTTCTACTGGCCCCATAACATATACTGGCTGCCTCCCCTAGCCTCAACCTGCTGCATCAGTTCTTGTTCTACTGGCCCCACAACATATATGGCTGCCTCACCTTGCCTCAACCTGCTGCCTCAGGTATTGTTCTACTGGCTCCACAACATATAATGGCTGCCTCACCTTGCCTCAACCTGCTGCATCAGATCTTGTTCTACTGGCCCCACAACATATAAGGCTACCTCACCTTGCCTCAACCTGCTGCATCAGATCTTGTTCTACTGGCCTCACAACATATAAGGCTACCTCACCTTGCCTCAACCTGCTGCATCAGATCTTGTTCTACTGGCCCCACAACATATACTGGCTTCCTCACCTTGCCTCAACCTTCTGCGTCAGATCTTGTTATACTGGCCCCACAACAGAGACTGGCTGCTTCACCTTGCCTCAACCTGCTGCATCAGATCTTGTTCTACTGGCCCCACAATATATACTGGCTGCCTCACCTTGCCTCAACCTGCTGCATCAGCTCTTGTTCTACTGGCCCCATAACATATACTGGCTGCCTCACCTTGCCTCAACCTGCTGCATCATCTCTTGTTCTACTGGCCCCATAACATATACTGGCTGCCTCACCTTGCCTAAACCTGCTGCATCAGATCTTGTTCTACTGGCCCCACAACATATATGGCTGCCTCACCTTGCCTCAACCTGCTGCATCGGCTCTTGTTCTACTGGCCCCATAACATATACTGGCTGCCTCACCTTGCCTCAACCTGCTGCATCAGGTCTTGTTCTACTGGCTCCACAACATATAATGGCTGCCTCACCTTGCCTCAACCTGCTGCATCAGATCTTGTTCTACTGGCCCCACAACATATAAGGCTACCTCACCTTGCTTCAACCTGTTGCTTTTGCTTTTGCTAGCTTTTAGAACCATCTTCGTATACATCTAGGTTTGTACTGAACTAAAATTTACACGGAACTGAAGTATATACCACACTGTGATGACTCATGACGGACCACCTTACGATATCGTATTCCATTGTCGTGGATCATTGTACGGTCTGGTGCAGCAATCGTGGTCATGCCACATCATGCGATGTTCGCGCGACGTGTTTGGGTTACATCGACTATCATAGGAAGCTATATCTTACGACGACACACCTCATCGTATTGCAATAGCATAATAATTTATTATCTTCAATCGTAAGATTTGGACGTCGTAGCCCATCGTAGACCAACGTACGCTGTGTGGGACCATGCCTTAACCCTTTCCTTCAGAGAGATTTAGGTTAATATACTATTATATATCCATACAAACGACAGCCATTTAGCTATCATCCAGTGGATAAGTAGTGGCCATATCTATCCCACCTCCATAGATATTACTGGGACTCCATGAGATTCTGGCCATTTGTATGAACATTGGTTTGGCTGCTACATTGTTATGGTATGTCATACTGTAATGACGTCAAGAGGTGCTTCTATGAGGGAAAGGGTTAAGGGCGGACTACTCACTTCTCCCTTCAGAATGATGAGGGAGCAATTCATATATTTCTATCTTGTTCAGACCCGTATCTGTACACTCTTCCATTTTTGGAAATATTTCTCTCTATTGTATATTCTCCGGTAAGGTCCGGAGTTCGAGCCCCACTGGAGCCGTTACGATTGTGCCCATAGGCAAGGTATTTAAATTCCACATGCCTCTTCTCTCTCCTTCATGGTGATGGATTCCATCAGGAATGAGGTCTCGATAGTGATTAATATAAGTTGAAAGACCTTGTTTCGTAATCGAGCTTATTTTTCAGTAACTCAAGGGAGACAACCTAATGTTAATAATAACTAGATTTATCTCAGATCACCTCCCCTGAATTAATGAAACTACACAGATTTGCTTCTAAGTTATTTTATAATTTATTCTCAATTTATGTTCGCTAACATTAACATGGCTATGCAGGTACTAAACATTGTCACTATATCTAAACAAATAAATTACACGAGTGTTGTTCGGGAAGTTCTTAGATTGGTGCTATACATGTAAAGATATATTCTTCTTCAGAAATGAGAAATTGCTCGGTGTGCGTGTTTTACGTTTATTTATCGTCGCTACCAGTTGCCCATATGAGCGACGCCTCCTGAAGAGATTAGTCATTTTAGATTTTGGAGAATAGTGCTATGATACAGACAGAGACCTATTCCAGAGTCTCCTCTGGTTCTTTTACGTGCACGGTGTAAAGCACCGACACGAGACCTCGGTTTAATGTCTCATCTGAAAGACTGTTAATTTGATTAGGGTCAGACGGGGGATCGAACCTGCGATCCCTGGATTACCATCCAGCGTGTTACCACTGGACTACAGATCCGTCTGTGAATTGCTCGGTATGCAAGTGTCCTGTTTTTATACTTGCAGTGTGAATAATGCATGCTAAACTGATTCACGTACATTCAGTTGTTCGATATGCAGGGTTCCCTCTGTCTGAATGTTTGTCTGCGCGACTTATGTCGACAATTGAATAAAAACTGGAGCCAACTAAGAGCCATATAGTTCACGGATAAATATTTACATACATCAGCTAAGGAAGGATTGTAGATTACTTACTTCCCCCTCTACCTACATCAGCTAAGGAAGGATTATAGATTACTTACTTCCCCCCTCTACCTACATCAGCTAAGGAAGGATTATATATTACTTACTTCCCCCTCTACCTAAATCAGCTAAGGAAATATTATAGATTACTTACTCCCCCCTCTACCTACATCAGCTAAGGAAGGATTATAGATTACTTACTTCCCCCTCTACCTACACCAGCTAAGGATTGTAGATTACTTACTTCCCCCTCTAACTACATCAGCTAAGGAAAGATTCTAGATTCCTTACTTTCCCCTCTACCTACATCAGCTAAGGAAGAATTGTAGATTACTTACTTCCCCCTCTAACTACATCAGCTAAGGATTATAGATTACTTACTTCCCCTTCTACCTACATCAGCTAAGGAAGGATTATAGATTACTTACTTCCCCCTCTACCTACATCAGCTAAGGAAGGATTATAGATTACTTACTTTCCCCTCTACCTACATCAGCTAAGGAAGGATTATAGATTACTTACTTCCCCCTCTACCTACATCAGCTAAGGAAGGATTATAGATTACTTACTTTCCCCTCTACCTACATCAGCTAAGGAAGGATTATAGATTACTTACTTCCCCCTCTACCTACATCAGCTAAGGAAGGATTGTAGATTACTTACTTCCCCCCTCTACCTACATCAGCTAAGGATTGTAGATTACTTACTTCCCCCCTCTACCTACATCAGCTAAGGAGGTTGTAGATTACTTACTTCCCCCTCTACCTACATCAGCTAAGGAGGATTGTAGATTACTTACTTCCCCCTCTACCTACATCAGCTAAGGAAGGATTATAGATTACTTACTTCCCCCTCTACCTACATCAGCTAAGGATTGTAGATTACTTACTTCCCCCTCTACCTAAATCAGCTAAGGAAGGATTATAGATTACTTACTTCCCCCTCTACCTACATCAGCTAAGGAAGGATTATAGATTACTTACTTCCCCCTCTACCTAAATCAGCTAAGGAAGGATTATAGATTACTTACTTTCCCCTCTACCTACATCAGCTAAGGAAGGATTATAGATTACTTACTTCCCCCTCTACCTACATCAGCTAAGGAAGAATTGTAGATTACTTACTTCCCCCTCTAACTACATCAGCTAAGGAAGAATTGTAGATTACTTACTTCCCCCTCTACCTACATCAGCTAAGGAAGAATTGTAGATTACTTACTTCCCCCTCTAACTACATCAGCTAAGGAAGGATTATAGATTACTTACTTCCCCCTCTACCTACATCAGCTAAGGAGTTGTAGATTACTTACTTCCCCCCTCTACCTACATCAGCTAAGGATTGTAGATTACTTACTTCCCCCTCTAACTACATCAGCTAAGGAAGGATTATAGATTACTTACTTCCCCCTCTACCTACATCAGCTAAGGATTGTAGATTACTTACTTCCCCCTCTACCTACATCAGCTAAGGAATGATTATATATTACTTACTTCCCCCTCTACCTACATCAGCTAAGGAATGATTATAGATTACTTACTTCCCCCTCTAACTACATCAGCTAAGGAATGATTGTAGATTACTTACTTTCCCCTCTACCTACATCAGCTAAGGAAGGATTGTATATTACTTACTTCCCCCTCTACCTACATCAGCTAAGGAAGGATTGTATATTACTTACTTTCCCCCTCTACCTACATCAGCTAAGGAAGGATTATAGATTACTTACTTCCCCCTCTACCTACATCAGCTAAGGAAGGATTGTATATTACTTACTTTCCCCTCTACCTACATCAGCTAAGGAATGATTATAGATTACTTACTTCCCCCCTCTACCTACATCAGCTAAGGAAGGATTGTATATTACTTACTTTCCCCTCTACCTACATCAGCTAAGGAAGGATTATAGATTACTTACTTCCCCCTCTACCTACATCAGCTAAGGAAGGATTATAGATTACTTACTTTCCCCTCTACCTACATCAGCTAAGGAAGGATGTAGATTACTTACTTCCCCCTCTACCTACATCAGCTAAGGAAGGATTATAGATACTTACTTCCCCCTCTACCTACATCAGCTAAGGAAGGATTGTAGATTACTTACTTCCCCCTCTACGTACATCAGCTAAGGAAGGATTGTATATTACTTACTTCCCCCTCTACGTACATCAGCTAAGGAAGGATTGTAGATTACTTACTTCCCCCCTCTACCTACATCAGCTAAGGAAGGATTATAGATTACTTACTTCCCCCTCTACCTACATCAGCTAAGGAAGGATTATAGATTACTTACTTCCCCCTCTACTACATCAGCTAAGGAAGGATTGTAGATTACTTACTTCCCCCTCTACCTACATCAGCTAAGGAAGGATTATAGATTACTTACTTCCCCCCTCTACCTACATCAGCTAAGGAAGGATTATATATTACTTACTTTCCCCTCTACCTACATCAGCTAAGGAAGGATTATAGATTACTTACTCCCCCCTCTACCTACATCAGCTAAGGAAGGATTGTATTACTTACTTTCCCCCTCTACCTACATCAGCTAAGGAAGGATTATAATTACTTACTTTCCCCTCTACCTACATCAGCTAAGGAAGGATTGTAGATTACTTACTTCCCCCTCTACCTACATCAGCTAAGGAAGGATTATAGATTACTTACTCCCCCTCTACCTACATCAGCTAAGGATTATATATTACTTACTTCCCTCTACCTACATAGCTAAGGATTATATATTACTTACTTCCTCTACCTACATAAGCTAAGGATTATATATTACTTACTTCCCCCTCTACCTACATAAGCTAAGGAAGGATTATAGATTACTTACTTCCCCCCTCTACCTACATCAGCTAAGGAAGGATTATAGATTACTTACTTCCCCCCTCTACCTACATCAGCTAAGGAAGGATTATAGATTACTTACTTCCCCCTCTACCTACATCAGCTAAGGAAGGATTATAGATTACTTACTTCCCCCCTACCTACATCAGCTAAGGAAGGATTATAGATTACTTACTTCCCCCTCTACCTACATCAGCTAAGGAAGGATTATAGATTACTTACTTCCCCCTCTACCTACATCAGCTAAGGAAGGATTTAGATTACTTACTTCCCCCTCTACCTACATCAGCTAAGGAGGATTATATATTACTTACTTCCCCTTCTACATCAGCTAAGGAAGGATTATAGATTACTTACTTCCCCTCTACCTACATCAGCTAAGGAAGGATTATAGATTACTTACTTCCCCCTCTACCTACATCAGCTAAGGAAGGATTATAGATTACTTACTTCCCCCTCTACCTACATCAGCTAAGGAAGGATTGTAGATTACTTACTTCCCCCTCTACCTACATCAGCTAAGGAAGGATTATAGATTACTTACTTCCCCCTCTAACTACATCAGCTAAGGAAGGATTGTAGATTACTTACTTCCCCCCTCTACGTACATCAGCTAAGGAACGATTGTAGATTACTTACTTCCCCCCTCTACGTACATCAGCTAAGGAAGGATTGTAGATTACTTACTTCCCCCTCTAACTACATCAGCTAAGGAAGGATTATAGATTACTTACTTCCCCCTCTACCTACATCAGCTAAGGAAGGCTTCTAGATTACTTACTTCCCCCTCTACCTACATCAGCTAAGGAAGGATTATAGATTACTTACTTCCCCCTCTACCTACATCAGCTAAGGAAGGATTGTAGATTACTTACTTCCCCCTCTACCTACATCAGCTAAGGAAGGATTATAGATTACTTACTTCCCCCTCTAACTACATCAGCTAAGGAAGGATTGTAGATTACTTACTTCCCCCCTCTACGTACATCAGCTAAGGAAGGATTGTAGATTACTTACTTCCCCCCTCTACGTACATCAGCTAAGGAAGGATTGTAGATTACTTACTTCCCCCCTCTACCTACATCAGCTAAGGAAGGATTATAGATTACTTACTTTCCCCTCTACCTACATCAGCTAAGGAAGGATTATAGATTACTTACTTCCCCCTCTACCTACATCAGCTAAGGAAGGATTATAGATTACTTACTTCCCCCTCTACCTACATCAGCTAAGGAAGGATTATAGATTACTTACTTTCCCCTCTACCTACATCAGCTAAGGAAGGATTATAGATTACTTACTCCCCCCTCTACCTACATCAGCTAAGGATTATAGATTACTTACTTTCACCCTCTACCTACATCAGCTAAGGAAGGATTATAGATTACTTACTCCCCCCTCTACCTACATCAGCTAAGGATTATATATTACTTACTTTCACCCTCTACCTACATAAGCTAAGGATTATATATTACTTACTTCCCCCTCTACCTACATCAGCTAAGGAAGGATTATAGATTACTTACTTCCCCCTCTACCTACATCAGCTAAGGAAGGATTATAGATTACTTACTTCCCCCTCTACCTACATCAGCTAAGGAAGGATTATAGATTACTTACTTCCCCCTCTACCTACATCAGCTAAGGAAGGATTATAGATTACTTACTTCCCCCTCTACCTACATCAGCTAAGGAAGGATTATAGATTACTTACTTCCCCCTCTACCTACATCAGCTAAGGAAGGATTATAGATTACTTACTTCCCCCTCTACCTACATCAGCTAAGGAAGGATTATATATTACTTACTTCCCCCTCTACCTACATCAGCTAAGGAAGGATTATAGATTACTTACTCCCCCTCTACCTACATCAGCTAAGGAGATAGATTACTTACTTTCCCCCTCTACCTACATCAGCTAAGGAAGGATTATAGATTACTTACTCCCCCCTCTACCTACATCAGCTAAGGATTATAGATTACTTACTTCCCCCTCTACCTACATAGCTAAGGATTATATTTACTTACTTCCCCTCTACCTACATCAGCTAAGGAAGGATTATAGATTACTTACTCCCCCTCTACCTACATCAGCTAAGGATTATAGATTACTTACTTTCACACTCTACCTACATCAGCTAAGTAAGGATTATAGATTACTTACTCCCCCCTCTACCTACATCAGCTAAGGATTATATATTACTTACTTTCACCCTCTACCTACATAAGCTAAGGAAGGATTGTAGATTACTTACTTTCCCCTCTACCTACATAAGCTAAGGAAGGATTGTAGATTACTTACTTTCCCCTCTACCTACATAAGCTAAGGAAGGATTGTAGATTACTTACTTCCCCCTCTACCTACATCAGCTAAGGAAGGATTATAGATTACTTACTTTCACCCTCTAACTACATCAGCTAAGGAATGATTGTATATTACTTACTTCCCCCCTCTACGTACATCAGCTAAGGAAGGATTGTAGATTACTTACTTTCCCCTCTACCTACATCAGCTAAGGAAGGATTATAGATTACTTACTTCCCCCCTCTACCTACATCAGCTAAGGAAGGATTATAGATTACTTACTTCCCCCTCTACCTACATCAGCTAAGGAAGGATTATAGATTACTTACTTCCCCCTCTACCTACATCAGCTAAGGAAGGATTATAGATTACTTACTTCCCCCTCTACCTACATCAGCTAAGGAAGGATTATATATGACTTACTTTCACCCTCTACCTACATCAGCTAAGGAAGGATTATAGATTACTTACTCCCCCTCTACCTACATCAGCTAAGGATTATAGATTACTTACTTTCACACTCTACCTACATCAGCTAAGTAAGGATTATAGATTACTTACTCCCCCCTCTACCTACATCAGCTAAGGATTATATATTACTTACTTCCCCCTCTACCTACATAAGCTAAGGAAGGATTGTAGATTACTTACTTTCCCCTCTACCTACATAAGCTAAGGAAGGATTGTAGATTACTTACTTTCCCCTCTACCTACATAAGCTAAGGAAGGATTGTAGATTACTTACTTCCCCCTCTACCTACATCAGCTAAGGAAGGATTATAGATTACTTACTTTCACCCTCTAACTACATCAGCTAAGGAATGATTGTATATTACTTACTTCCCCCCTCTACGTACATCAGCTAAGGAAGGATTGTAGATTACTTACTTTCCCCTCTACCTACATCAGCTAAGGAAGGATTATAGATTACTTACTTCCCCCCTCTACCTACATCAGCTAAGGAAGGATTATAGATTACTTACTTCCCCCTCTACCTACATCAGCTAAGGAAGGATTATAGATTACTTACTTCCCCCTCTACCTACATCAGCTAAGGAAGGATTATAGATTACTTACTTCCCCCTCTACCTACATCAGCTAAGGAAGGATTATAGATTACTTACTTCCCCCCTCTACCTACATCAGCTAAGGAAGGATTGTAGATTACTTACTTCCCCCTCTACCTACATCAGCTAAGGAAGGATTAGATTACTTACTTCCCCTCTACCTACATCAGCTAAGGAAGGATTGTAGATTACTTACTTCCCCCTCTACCTACATCAGCTAAGGAAGGATTATAGATTACTTACTTCCCCCTCTACCTACATCAGCTAAGGAAGGATTGTAGATTACTTACTTCCCCCTCTACGTACATCAGCTAAGGAAGGATTGTAGATTACTTACTTTCCCCTCTACGTACATCAGCTAAGGAAGGATTGTAGATTACTTACTTCCCCCCTCTACCTACATCAGCTAAGGAAGGATTATAGATTACTTACTTTCCCCTCTACCTACATCAGCTAAGGAAGGATTATAGATTACTTACTTCCCCCTCTACCTACATCAGCTAAGGAAGGATTATAGATTACTTACTTCCCCCCTCTACCTACATCAGCTAAGGAAGGATTATATATGACTTACTTTCACCCTCTACCTACATCAGCTAAGGAAGGATTATAGATTTCTTACTCCCCCTCTACCTACATCAGCTAAGGATTATAGATTACTTACTTTCACCCTCTACCTACATCAGCTAAGGAAGGATTATAGATTACTTACTCCCCCCTCTACCTACATCAGCTAAGGATTATATATTACTTACTTTCCCCTCTACCTACATAAGCTAAGGATTATATATTACTTACTTCCCCCTCTACCTACATAAGCTAAGGAAGGATTATAGATTACTTACTTCCCCCCTCTACCTACATCAGCTAAGGAAGGATTATAGATTACTTACTTCCCCCCTCTACCTACATCAGCTAAGGAAGGATTATAGATTACTTACTTCCCCCCTCTACCTACATCAGCTAAGGAAGGATTATAGATTACTTACTTCCCCCTCTACCTACATCAGCTAAGGAAGGATTATAGATTACTTACTTCCCCTCTACCTACATCAGCTAAGGAAGGATTATAGATTACTTACTTCCCCCTCTACCTACATCAGCTAAGGAAGGATTATAGATTACTTACTTTCCCCTCTACCTACATCAGCTAAGGAAGGATTGTAGATTACTTACTTCCCCCTCTACCTACATCAGCTAAGGAAGGATTTGTTTTTTTTTTGTGTTGTGTTTTTTTTTTGTGGAGGATTATAGATTACTTACTTCCCCCTCTACCTACATCAGCTAAGGAAGGATTATAGATTACTTACTTTCCCCTCTACCTACATCAGCTAAGGAAGGATTATAGATTACTTACTTCCCCCTCTACCTACATCAGCTAAGGAAGGATTATAGATTACTTACTTTCCCCTCTACCTACATCAGCTAAGGAAGAATTGTAGATTACTTACTTCCCCTCTAACTACATCAGCTAAGGAAGGATTATAGATTACTTACTTCCCCCTCTACCTACATCAGCTAAGGAAGGATTATAGATTACTTACTTCCCCCTCTACCTACATCAGCTAAGGAAGGATTATAGATTACTTACTTCCCCCCTCTACCTACATCAGCTAAGGAAGGATTATAGATTACTTACTTCCCCCTCTACCTACATCAGCTAAGGAAGGATATAGATTACTTACTTCCCCTTTTGTGGGGTTTAGATTACTTACTTCCCCCTCTAACTACATCAGCTAAGGAAGGATTAGTTTTTTTCTACCTACATCAGCTAAGGAAGGATTGTAGATTACTTACTTCCCCCCTCTACCTACATCAGCTAAGGAAGGATTATAGATTACTTACTTCCCCCTCTACCTACATCAGCTAAGGAAGGATTATAGATTACTTACTTTCCCCTCTACCTACATCAGCTAAGGAAGGATTGTAGATTACTTACTTCCCCCTCTACCTACATCAGCTAAGGAAGGATTGTAGATTACTTACTTCCCCCTCTACGTACATCAGCTAAGGAAGGATTGTAGATTACTTACTTCCCCCTCTACGTACATCAGCTAAGGAAGGATTGTAGATTACTTACTTCCCCCTCTAACTACATCAGCTAAGGAAGGATTATAGATTACTTACTTTCCCCTCTACCTACATCAGCTAAGGAAGGATTATAGATTACTTACTTCCCCCTCTACCTACATCAGCTAAGGAAGGATTATAGATTACTTACTCCCCCTTTACATCAGCTAAGGATTTTTTTTCTCTACCTACATCAGCTAAGGAAGGATTATAGATTACTTACTCCCCCTCTACCTACATCAGCTAAGGATTATATATTACTTACTTTCCCCTCTACCTACATAAGCTAAGGATTATATATTACTTACTTCCCCCTCTACCTACATAAGCTAAGGATTATATATTACTTACTTCCCCCTCTACCTACATAAGCTAAGGAAGGATTATAGATTACTTACTTCCCCCCTCTACCTACATCAGCTAAGGAGGTTATAGATTACTTACTTCCCCTCTACCTACATCAGCTAAGGAAGGATTATAGATTACTTACTTCCCCCTCTACCTACATCAGCTAAGGAAGGATTATAGATTACTTACTTCCCCCTCTACCTACATCAGCTAAGGAAGGATTATAGATTACTTACTTCCCCCTCTACCTACATCAGCTAAGGAAGGATTATAGATTACTTACTTCCCCCTCTACCTACATCAGCTAAGGAAGGATTGTAGATTCTTACTTTCCCCTCTATCTACATCAGCTAAGGAAGGATTGTAGATTACTTACTTCCCCCCTCTACCTACATCAGCTAAGGAAGGATTGTAGATTACTTACTTCCCCCTCTACGTACATCAGCTAAGGAAGGATTGTATATTACTTACTTCCCCCTCTACCTACATCAGCTAAGGAAGGATATAGATTACTTACTTCCCCTCTACCTACATCAGCTAAGGAAGGATTATAGATTACTTACTTCCCCCTCTACCTACATCAGCTAAGGAAGGATTATAGATTACTTACTTTCCCCTCTACCTACATCAGCTAAGGAAGGATTATATATTACTTACTTTCCCCTCTACCTACATCAGCTAAGGAAGGATTATAGATTTCTTACTGTCCCCTCTACCTACATCAGCTAAGGATTGTAGATTACTTACTTTCCCCTCTAACTACATCAGCTAAGGAAGGATTGTAGATTACTTACTTCCCCCTCTACATACATCAGCTAAGGAAGGATTATAGATTACTTACTTCCCCCTCTACCTACATCAGCTAAGGAAGGATTATAGATTACTTAATTCCCCCCTCTACCTACATCAGCTAAGGAAGGATTATAGATTACTTACTTTCCCCTCTACCTACATCAGCTAAGGAAGGATTATAGATTACTTACTTCCCCCCTCTACCTACATCAGCTAAGGAAGGATTGTAGATTACTTACTTCCCCCTCTAACTACATCAGCTAAGGAAGGATTGTATATTACTTACTTCCCCCTCTACGTACATCAGCTAAGGAAGGATTGTAGATTACTTACTTCCCCCATCTACGTACATCAGCTAAGGAAGGATTGTAGATTTTACTTTTGTACATCAGCTAAGGAAGGATTGTAGATTACTTACTTCCCCATCTACGTACATCAGCTAAGGAAGGATTGTAGATTACTTACTTTCCCCTCTACCTACATCAGCTAAGGAAGGATTATAGATTACTTACTTCCCCCCTCTACCTACATCAGCTAAGAAAGGATTGTAGATTACTTACTTCCCCCTCTACCTACATCAGCTAAGGAAGGATTGTATAATACTTACTTCCCCCTCTACCTACATCAGCTAAGGAAGGATTGTAGATTACTTACTTCCCCCATCTACGTACATCAGCTAAGGAAGGATTGTAGATTACTTACTTCCCCCCTCTACGTACATCAGCTAA
>CM026400.1:48109531-48148116 GCA_014843695.1 Archivesica marissinica
TTCTGATGGTCTTAATTCTATATCTGTGTGATATGTTTCTGATGGTCTTAATTCTATCTCTGTGTGATATGTTTCTGATGGTCTTAATTCTATCTCTGTGTGATATGTTTCTGATGGTCTTAATTCTATATCTCTGTGTGATATGTTTCTGATGGTCTTAATTCTATATCTCTGTGTGATATGTTTCTGATGGTCTTAATTCTATATCTCTGTGTGATATGTTTCTGATGGTCTTAATTCTATATCTCTGTGTGATATGTGTCAGATGGTCTTAATTCTATCTCTGTGTGATATTTTTCTGATGGTCTTAATTCTATATCTGTGTGATATGTTTCTGATGGTCTTAATTCTATCTCTGTGTGATATGTTTCTGATGGTCTTAATTCTATCTCTGTGTGATATGTTTCTGATGGTCTTAATTCTATATCTCTGTGTGATATGTTTCTGATGGTCTTAATTCTATATTCTGTGTGATATGTTTCTGATGGTCTTAATTCTATCTCTGTGTGATATGTTTCTGATGGTCTTAATTCTATATCGTGTGATATGTTTCTGATGGTCTTAATTCTATCTCTGTGTGATATGTTTCTGATGGTCTTAATTCTATATCTCTGTGTGATATGTTTCTGGTGGTCTTAATTCTATATCTCTGTGTGATATGTTTCTGATGGTCTTAATTCTATATCTCTGTGTGATATGTGTCTGATGGTCTTAATTCTATATCTCTGTGTGATATGTTTCTGATGGTCTTAATTCTATATCTCTGTGTGATATGTTTCTGGTGGTCTTAATTCTATATCTCTGTGTGATATGTTTCTGGTGGTCTTAATTCTATATCTCTGTGTGATATGTATCTGATGGTCTTAATTCTATATCTCTGTGTGATATGTTTCTGGTGGTCTTAATTCTATATCTCTGTGTGATATGTTTCTGATGGTCTTAATTCTATATCTCTGTGTGATATGTGTCTGATGGTCTTAATTCTATATCTCTGTGTGATATGTGTCTTGTGGTCTTAATTCTATATCTCTGTGTGATATGTGTCTGATGGTCTTAATTCTATATCTCTGTGTGATATGTGTCTGGTGGTCTTAATTCTATATCTCTGTGTGATATGTTTCTGATGGTCTTAATTCTATATCTCTGTGTGATATGTTTCTGGTGGTCTTAATTCTATATCTCTGTGTGATATGTGTCTGATGGTCTTAATTCTATATCTCTGTGTGATATGTGTCTGGTGGTCTTAATTCTATATCTCTGTGTGATATGTTTCTGATGGTCTTAATTATATCTCTGTGTGATATGTTTCTGATGGTCTTAATTCTATATCTCTGTGTGATATGTTTCTGATGGTCTTAATTCTATATATCTGTGTGATATGTTTCTGATGGTCTTAATTCTATCTCTGTGTGATATGTTTCTGATGGTCTTAATTCTATATCTGTGTGATATGTTTCTGATGGTCTTAATTCTATCTCTGTGTGATATGTTTCTGATGGTCTTAATTCTATCTCTGTGTGATATGTTTCTGATGGTCTTAATTCTATCTCTGTGTGATATGTTTCTGATGGTCTTAATTCTATCTCTGTGTGATATGTTTCTGATGGTCTTAATTCTATCTCTCTGTGATATGTGTCTGATGGTCTTAATTCTATATCTCTGTGTGATATGTTTCTGATGGTCTTAATTCTATATCTCTGTGTGATATGTTTCTGATGGTCTTAATTCTATATCTCTGTGTGATATGTTTCTGATGGTCTTAATTCTATCTCTGTGTGATATGTTTCTGATGGTCTTAATTCTATCTCTGTGTGATATGTTTCTGATGGTCTTAATTCTATATCTCTGTGTGATATGTTTCTGATGGTCTTAATTCTATATCTGTGTGATATGTTTCTGATGGTCTTAATTCTATATCTCTGTGTGATATGTGTCTGATGGTCTTAATTCTATATCTCTGTGTGATATGTATCTGATGGTCTTAATTCTATATCTCTGTGTGATATGTTTCTGATGGTCTTAATTCTATATCTCTGTGTGATATGTTTCTGATGGTCTTAATTCTATATCTCTGTGTGATATGTTTCTGATGGTCTTAATTCTATATCTCTGTGTGATATGTTTCTGATGGTCTTAATTCTATATCTCTGTGTGATATGTTTCTGATGGTCTTAATTCTATATCTCTGTGTGATATGTTTCTGATGGTCTTAATTCTATATCTCTGTGTGATATGTTTCTGATGGTCTTAATTCTATATCTCTGTGTGATATGTTTCTGATGGTCTTAATTCTATCTCTGTGTGATATGTTTCTGATGGTCTTAATTCTATCTCTGTGTGATATGTTTCTGATGGTCTTAATTCTATCTCTGTGTGATATGTTTCTGATGGTCTTAATTCTATCTCTGTGTGATATGTTTCTGATGGTCTTAATTCTATCTCTGTGTGATATGTTTCTGATGGTCTTAATTCTATTCTCTGTGTGATATGTTTCTGATGGTCTTAATTCTATCTCTGTGTGATATGTTTCTGATGGTCTTAATTCTATATCTCTGTGTGATATGTTTCTGATGGTCTTAATTCTATATATCTGTGTGATATGTTTCTGATGGTCTTAATTCTATCTCTGTGTGATATGTTTCTGATGGTCTTAATTCTATATCTGTGTGATATGTTTCTGATGGTCTTAATTCTATCTCTGTGTGATATGTTTCTGATGGTCTTAATTCTATATCTCTGTGTGATATGTTTCTGGTGGTCTTAATTCTATATCTCTGTGTGATATGTTTCTGATGGTCTTAATTCTATATCTCTGTGTGATATGTGTCTGATGGTCTTAATTCTATATCTCTGTGTGATATGTTTCTGATGGTCTTAATTCTATATCTCTGTGTGATATGTTTCTGATGGTCTTAATTCTATATCTCTGTGTGATATGTTTCTGGTGGTCTTAATTCTATATCTCTGTGTGATATGTTTCTGATGGTCTTAATTCTATATCTCTGTGTGATATGTTTCTGGTGGTCTTAATTCTATATCTCTGTGTGATATGTTTCTGATGGTCTTAATTCTATATCTCTGTGTGATATGTTTATGATGGTCTTAATTCTATATCTCTGTGTGATATGTGTCTTGTGGTCTTAATTCTATCTCTGTGTGATATGTGTCTGATGGTCTTAATTCTATATCTCTGTGTGATATGTTTCTGATGGTCTTAATTCTATATCTCTGTGTGATATGTTTCTGATGGTCTTAATTCTATATATCTGTGTGATATGTTTCTGGTGGTCTTAATTCTATATCTCTGTGTGATATGTGTCTGATGGTCTTAATTCTATATCTCTGTGTGATATGTGTCTGGTGGTCTTAATTCTATATCTCTGTGTGATATGTGTCTGATGGTCTTAATTCTATATCTCTGTGTGATATGTGTCTGATGGTCTTAATTCTATATCTCTGTGTGATATGTTTCTGATGGTCTTAATTCTATATCTCTGTGTGATATGTTTCTGATGGTCTTAATTCTATCTCTGTGTGATATGTTTCTGATGGTCTTAATTCTATCTCTGTGTGATATGTTTCTGATGGTCTTAATTCTATCTCTGTGTGATATGTTTCTGATGGTCTTAATTCTATATCTCTGTGTGATATGTTTCTGATGGTCTTAATTCTATCTCTGTGTGATATGTTTCTGATGGTCTTAATTCTATCTCTGTGTGATATGTTTCTGATGGTCTTAATTCTATCTCTGTGTGATATGTTTCTGATGGTCTTAATTCTATCTCTGTGTGATATGTTTCTGATGGTCTTAATTCTATCTCTGTGTGATATGTTTCTGATGGTCTTAATTCTATCTCTGTGTGATATGTTTCTGATGGTCTTAATTCTATATCTGTGTGATATGTTTCTGATGGTCTTAATTCTATCTCTGTGTGATATGTTTCTGATGGTCTTAATTCTATATCTCTGTGTGATATGTGTCTGATGGTCTTAATTCTATATCTCTGTGTGATATGTTTCTGATGGTCTTAATTCTATATCTCTGTGTGATATGTTTCTGATGGTCTTAATTCTATATCTCTGTGTGATATGTTTCTGATGGTCTTAATTCTATCTCTGTGTGATATGTTTCTGATGGTCTTAATTCTATCTCTGTGTGATATGTTTCTGATGGTCTTAATTCTATATCTCTGTGTGATATGTTTCTGATGGTCTTAATTCTATCTCTGTGTGATATGTTTCTGATGGTCTTAATTCTATATCTCTGTGTGATATGTTTCTGATGGTCTTAATTCTATATCTCTGTGTGATATGTTCTGATGGTCTTAATTCTATATCTGTGTGATATGTTTCTGATGGTCTTAATTCTATATCTCTGTGTGATATGTTTCTGATGGTCTTAATTCTATATCTCTGTGTGATATGTTTCTGATGGTCTTAATTCTATCTCTGTGTGATATGTTTCTGATGGTCTTAATTCTATCTCTGTGTGATATGTTTCTGATGGTCTTAATTCTATATCTCTGTGTGATATGTTTCTGATGGTCTTAATTCTATCTCTGTGTGATATGTTTCTGATGGTCTTAATTCTATATCTCTGTGTGATATGTTTCTGATGGTCTTAATTCTATATTCTGTGTGATATGTTTCTGATGGTCTTAATTCTATCTCTGTGTGATATGTTTCTGATGGTCTTAATTCTATATCTGTGTGATATGTTTCTGATGGTCTTAATTCTATCTCTGTGTGATATGTTTCTGATGGTCTTAATTCTATATCTCTGTGTGATATGTTTCTGGTGGTCTTAATTCTATATCTCTGTGTGATATGTTTCTGATGGTCTTAATTCTATATCTCTGTGTGATATGTGTCTGATGGTCTTAATTCTATATCTCTGTGTGATATGTTTCTGATGGTCTTAATTCTATATCTCTGTGTGATATGTTTCTGATGGTCTTAATTCTATATCTCTGTGTGATATGTTTCTGGTGGTCTTAATTCTATATCTCTGTGTGATATGTGTCTGATGGTCTTAATTCTATATCTCTGTGTGATATGTTTCTGGTGGTCTTAATTCTATATCTCTGTGTGATATGTTTCTGATGGTCTTAATTCTATATCTCTGTGTGATATGTTTCTGGTGGTCTTAATTCTATATCTCTGTGTGATATGTGTCTGGTGGTCTTAATTCTATATCTCTGTGTGATATGTGTCTGATGGTCTTAATTCTATATCTCTGTGTGATATGTTTCTGATGGTCTTAATTCTATATCTCTGTGTGATATGTTTCTGATGGTCTTAATTCTATATCTCTGTGTGATATGTTTCTGATGGTCTTAATTCTATATCTCTGTGTGATATGTTTCTGATGGTCTTAATTCTATATCTCTGTGTGATATGTGTCTGATGGTCTTAATTCTATATCTCTGTGTGATATGTTTCTGATGGTCTTAATTCTATATCTCTGTGTGATATGTTTCTGATGGTCTTAATTCTATATCTCTGTGTGATATGTTTCTGATGGTCTTAATTCTATATCTCTGTGTGATATGTTTCTGATGGTCTTAATTCTATCTCTGTGTGATATGTTTCTGATGGTCTTAATTCTATCTCTGTGTGATATGTTTCTGATGGTCTTAATTCTATCTCTGTGTGATATGTTTCTGATGGTCTTAATTCTATATCTCTGTGTGATATGTTTCTGATGGTCTTAATTCTATCTCTGTGTGATATGTTTCTGATGGTCTTAATTCTATCTCTGTGTGATATGTTTCTGATGGTCTTAATTCTATCTCTGTGTGATATGTTTCTGATGGTCTTAATTCTATCTCTGTGTGATATGTTTCTGATGGTCTTAATTCTATCTCTGTGTGATATGTTTCTGATGGTCTTAATTCTATCTCTGTGTGATATGTTTCTGATGGTCTTAATTCTATATCTGTGTGATATGTTTCTGATGGTCTTAATTCTATATCTCTGTGTGATATGTTTCTGATGGTCTTAATTCTATCTCTGTGTGATATGTTTCTGATGGTCTTAATTCTATATCTCTGTGTGATATGTTTCTGATGGTCTTAATTCTATATCTCTGTGTGATATGTTTCTGATGGTCTTAATTCTATATCTCTGTGTGATATGTTTCTGATGGTCTTAATTCTATATCTCTGTGTGATATGTTTCTGATGGTCTTAATTCTATATCTCTGTGTGATATGTTTCTGATGGTCTTAATTCTATATCTCTGTGTGATATGTTTCTGATGGTCTTAATTCTATATCTCTGTGTGATATGTTTCTGATGGTCTTAATTCTATATCTCTGTGTGATATGTTTCTGATGGTCTTAATTCTATATCTCTGTGTGATATGTTTCTGATGGTCTTAATTCTATATCTCTGTGTGATATGTTTCTGATGGTCTTAATTCTATATCTCTGTGTGATATGTTTCTGATGGTCTTAATTCTATATCTCTGTGTGATATGTTTCTGATGGTCTTAATTCTATATCTCTGTGTGATATGTTTCTGATGGTCTTAATTCTATATCTCTGTGTGATATGTTTCTGGTGGTCTTAATTCTATATCTCTGTGTGATATGTTTCTGATGGTCTTAATTCTATATCTCTGTGTGATATGTTTCTGATGGTCTTAATTCTATATCTCTGTGTGATATGTTTCTGATGGTCTTAATTCTATCTCTGTGTGATATGTTTCTGATGGTCTTAATTCTATATCTGTGTGATATGTTTCTGATGGTCTTAATTCTATCTCTGTGTGATATGTTTCTGATGGTCTTAATTCTATCTCTGTGTGATATGTTTCTGATGGTCTTAATTCTATATCTCTGTGTGATATGTTTCTGATGGTCTTAATTCTATCTCTGTGTGATATGTTTCTGATGGTCTTAATTCTATATCTCTGTGTGATATGTTTCTGATGGTCTTAATTCTATATTCTGTGTGATATGTTTCTGATGGTCTTAATTCTATCTCTGTGTGATATGTTTCTGATGGTCTTAATTCTATATCTGTGTGATATGTTTCTGATGGTCTTAATTCTATCTCTGTGTGATATGTTTCTGATGGTCTTAATTCTATATCTCTGTGTGATATGTTTCTGATGGTCTTAATTCTATATCTCTGTGTGATATGTTTCTGATGGTCTTAATTCTATATCTCTGTGTGATATGTTTCTGATGGTCTTAATTCTATATCTCTGTGTGATATGTTTCTGATGGTCTTAATTCTATATCTCTGTGTGATATGTTTCTGATGGTCTTAATTCTATATCTCTGTGTGATATGTTTCTGATGGTCTTAATTCTATATCTCTGTGTGATATGTTTCTGATGGTCTTAATTCTATATCTCTGTGTGATATGTTTCTGATGGTCTTAATTCTATATCTCTGTGTGATATGTTTCTGATGGTCTTAATTCTATATCTCTGTGTGATATGTTTCTGATGGTCTTAATTCTATATCTCTGTGTGATATGTTTCTGATGGTCTTAATTCTATATCTCTGTGTGATATGTTTCTGATGGTCTTAATTCTATCTCTGTGTGATATGTTTCTGATGGTCTTAATTCTATCTCTGTGTGATATGTTTCTGATGGTCTTAATTCTATCTCTGTGTGATATGTTTCTGATGGTCTTAATTCTATCTCTGTGTGATATGTTTCTGATGGTCTTAATTCTATATCTCTGTGTGATATGTTTCTGATGGTCTTAATTCTATCTCTGTGTGATATGTTTCTGATGGTCTTAATTCTATCTCTGTGTGATATGTTTCTGATGGTCTTAATTCTATCTCTGTGTGATATGTTTCTGATGGTCTTAATTCTATCTCTGTGTGATATGTTTCTGATGGTCTTAATTCTATCTCTGTGTGATATGTTTCTGATGGTCTTAATTATATCTCTGTGTGATATGTTTCTGATGGTCTTAATTCTATCTCTGTGTGATATGTTTCTGATGGTCTTAATTCTATCTCTGTGTGATATGTTTCTGATGGTCTTAATTCTATCTCTGTGTGATATGTGTCTGATGGTCTTAATTCTATCTCTGTGTGATATGTGTCTGATGGTCTTAATTCTATATCTCTGTGTGATATGTTTCTGATGGTCTTAATTCTATCTCTGTGTGATATGTGTCTGATGGTCTTAATTCTATATCTCTGTGTGATATGTGTCTGTTGGTCTTAATTCTATCTCTGTGTGATATGTTAGATACTGGTCATATGACCGATTGTTACCTGCATGGGTAGAATCTGTAGCATCGCTGTGTGTGTATCCCCAGCAACTGTATGTTATAGTATGTGGTCGGTAGTAGAAGATACAATAGCTAGATACAATCTAATAGCTAGAATGACACACACGTACACATGATATATAGCCCATGGCAATAAATTATGAGACATATAGTCAGATACGGGTAGAATAAATTCGAGTTAATATAACTAAATATCAAAATGAATCACGGTTATCCAGTCAACATATTCTGTCATTCAGTCGCGGAAAGTACATCAAGCGGCGAGATCACTTATAAATATGAATGAAATAAATTACTATAACCAATCATTTCCAATATCATAGAAGCAATAATCAATTGAGAATCATGGTTTATGGTGCGAAGAAATGTGATTTTCATATTAAATAAGACACGAAGGAATAAAATCAACCACAATTTTGATAGAAATAATGCGTTATGACTTATGGGTCTCGAGTTTGACAGGGAAATAACGCTGCATTAACTCGGATCGTCATAAAATTTAGGATCTGAAAAGAAAAATAACATAAAATACTGCCAGAGTCTTGATTGAAAATTCCATAGGTCGCGTAAATCTGAACATAAAACATTGAGTAGCGAATGTTTCTAATATTCTTAAACATGACATTCGTCTGTATGATGTATTTATTACTAAAAATGATAGGTTGCTGCTTTGCTATGGTAACCGTCTGTACACTAACTACGAATTTCACTTGCGGAAGTAATAGATAGCGCAGGGTTAGCGCGTGTGCTTCAGCTGGAGCCATTACGAGTGTGCCCTTAGGCAAGGCACTTGAATTCCACATCGTCCCTTCTTTCTCCCTCATGACGATGGATTCCAATAGAGCAATCGAGCTCAAATAAATGTGTATACACTAAACTAAATTCACTGAGTGAAGTGGCGTGCATTGGCAGTCGTGATAGCGCAATGGACGCGCGTTCGCTTCAGGTGCGAAAGGTCCGGCGTTTGAGCCCCGATGGAGCCGTTACGATTGTGCCCTTAGGCAAGGCATTTAAATTCCACGTTGCCTCTTCTCTCTCCCTCGTGGCGATGGAGTCCATCAGGAATGAGGTCTCGAGAGTGATTAATATAAGTTGTAAGAACTTGTTTCGCAATCGAGCTAAAATAAATTTGTATAAACTAAGTGGTGTGCATAATCTATTCTATAACTTGTGTGTTCACAATACGACTAAGAGCTTCCCTGACCGAGTGGATATGGTCGTTGACGTCAAGTCCCATGTCCCTCAGCACTGTATGTTCGAATTATTCAAGGGTGTCGAATAATTACATGTGGGACATCTGTCCAGCTCGCCTGAGGCGGTTCTACCCAGGTCCCCGCCCGTGTCTGAAATACTGTTTAGAAGAGCACCCGATGTCTGCCTCCACCGCTGGATAGTCACAAACAACCTAAGCTGTTAGTGTGCCTTTAAACCCCATAAACAAACAACATTGTGATAAAGGATACTAGTATAGTTTGTTCAGCTCTCTTTGATACCTAACTGTCTTTGATACCTAACTGTCTTTGATACCTAACTCTCCTTGATACCTAACTCTCTTTGATACCTAACTGTCTTTGATACCTAACTGTATTTGATACATAACTCTCTTTGATACCTAACTCTCTTTGATATCTAACTCTCTTTGATATCCAACTCTCTTTGATACCTAACTGTCTTTGATACCTAACTGTCTTTGGTACCTAACTGTCGTTGATACCTAACTGTCTTTGATACCTAACTCTCTTTGGTACCTAACTGTCGTTGATACCTAACTGTCTTTGATACCTAACTCTCTTTGATACCTAACTGTAGTTGATACCTAACTCTCTTTGATACCCAACTCTCTTTGATACCTAACTGTCTTTGATACCTAACTGTCTTTGACACCTAACTGTATTTGATACCTAACTGTAGTTGATACCTAACTCTCTTTGATACCCAACTCTCTTTGATACCTAACTGTCTTTGATACCTAACTGTCTTTGACACCTAACTGTATTTGATACCTAACTGTCTTTGATACCTAACTCTCTTTGATACCTAACTCTCTTTGATACCCAACTCTCTTTGGTACCTAACTCTCTTTGATACCTAACTGTCTTTGATACCTAACTCTCTTTGATACCCAACTCTCTTTGATACCTAACTGTCTTTGATACCTAACTGTCTTTGATACCTAACTGTATTTGATACCTAACTGTCTTTGATACCTAACTGTCTTTGATACCTAACTCTCTTTGATACCCAACTCTCTTTGGTACCTAACTCTCTTTGATACCTAACTGTCTTTGATACCTAACTGTCTTTGATACCTAACTGTCTTTGATACCCAACTCTCTTTGATACCTAACTCTCTTTGATACCTAACTGTCTTTGACACCTAACTGTTTTGATACCTAACTGTCTTTGACACCTAACTGTATTTGATACCCAACTCTCTTTGATACCTAACTGTCTTTGATACCTAACTGTCTTTGATACCTAACTGTCTTTGATACCTAACTCTCTTTGATACCTAACTGTCCTTGATACCTAACTCTCTTTGATACCTAACTGTCTTTGACACCTAACTGTATTTGATACCCAACTCTCTTTGATACCTAACTCTCTTTGATACCTAACTGTCTTTGATACCTAACTGTCTTTGATACCTAACTCTCTTTGATACCTAACTGTATATAACTTTACCGTTACTTAACAGTTACTTTTCCTTAATAGTATGGTATGCTATATGAATATTCGCATGACCCATTACAAGGGCACGTCATTCTACACTAACTATGCGACACAGAATGAACTCGTATAAGATGGATATGCCACTTAGAAATACATATGTGAATGAAATCAATTATAATAAATCAATTTCATAAAAACAATAATCAATTGAGAACTATGGTTTGCGGTTGCGAATAACTTAATGTTAAATTTGCCTATATAGTAAGAAACAAAATATCTCCAAACTGGCTCAATTTGACATGCAATATCAACAATCATGACTGTCAATTGTTGATTTAATATTCTAACATGACTTTATATTTTGTTCCTGTAAACAAACTTTAAGAACAAATATGCCCTTGTTAAATCTGCAATAAACAACGACTACAGCAATATATTTTATGGCTGTTGAATTTTGCTCCCCCTGTAAAAACATTATTTATCAATGAAAATCACGTGACGTAAATAAGTCGTAGTAAAATATCGAGACGTACTTTACATTTTATTTGTAATTTTAATCATATTAATTACTCCGCTTAAGTGATAATCAGCTTTTAGATTTTCAGTGCCACTGGAATACAGCAGTCATTTTATAGGGAGGTAGTTTGTAAAGCCATCAGCCAAATAAAAGACAAGGAGACAAAATAACACACACATTTACTAGTTTTTATTGGGTCATGTTAGAATGGAAATAATATTTGTCTTGTCGTTGTTTATCGGTGAATGAACAACGGTTTGGAGTTCTGTGTAGGAATTAACAAGGTAGACCGTAGTCTACACAGCGTATACAAGGTTTCTTTTATAGATATATAGGTAAACTAGTAGGTACAATGCAAATGTTATTCGCTTGTAAAAGAGATCTTCAGTCATAAAATAAATTAAACAACTGATAGTCTTAGTTTAGTTTATTTTCAAATATTCCAGTAGGCTAGCAGTTGTTTGCGTCTTTGTTTCGAGGTTTAAAGTCGCACCGACGGCATAGGACTCCCTCGCTATTGTTGGTGGAAGAACCAGGTGCCAATTCGAGCAGTATTTCAGGCACTGACGGACACTCGGATAGAACCAACGACCTTCCACACGCCAGATGGACAGCTTCCTGACATGGAAGAATTCGACAGCCACAGTGGGATTCGAACCTACAGCGGTACACACGAAAAACACCTTTCCTGGGCAGGCTCCGGTGGTTAATCAGTACTTGGTGCACCAATCTCCGTCAGAAGCTGCCAACTTGTTCATATAAAGAGACAGTTTGAGCGAGGCTCGAACCCGTGACCATCAGTAATGATAGGTTATAGTGGTATACACGTATCTTAACCACACGATCTCGGAGGCGGTCAACTGCACTCTATGCGATTGTCCCGTTTATATAGTTTGATATGTTTTGGCATGATGGTGCAGTGTAATTGATAGAACAGCGTGCTATATGTTAACATTGCATACTTGCCTTCTTTTTAATGCTGTTTTTCTTTTAATAATTAGTTAAAGAAATCACATTTTCACCTTTTCTCATTTGTATTTTTTATTTTGGCCAATCAAAATTCTGTCATTTCGTTTAATTGTGTGACATTCTGTGCGGGCAGTTTACTAATGTTGGCAAAACCATTTGTTTTATATGTTTTATTAATTTACATGTATCACCATCTTATGCATTGTGAGTTATAGCTGTTTTATTATTCATGTAATTCATAAATGCAACAACATATGATTAAACTAAACTATAGTTTGATAATTTATGGCAAATCTTCCACGAGGACAAAAGGTCCATGGGAACATATACAAATGGCAAAGTGCTGTCTCACAAAACATAAGATTATTACCATCTGGTTTATATTGCAATATTTATAAACATCGCTATTGCATTTCCATCGATGAACGTATATGTTCTGTTTGCATCTATGACTTTATACACATTTATTTGTATCTCGATTGCGAAACAAGTTCTTTAATCACTCTCGAGACCTCATTCCTGATGGAATCCATCGCCACGAGGGAGAGAGAAGAGTTCTATGTTCTATCTATGTTCGTGTGATTTTCCTCATTAATGATATGCAGCTGACATGCGCACTCGAAGTCACGGACATGCGCATTCGCAATGTTGGGCAGCGTTACTTTGATACTCTTTGAATAATGAATGTAATTTGATAAGTTTTGGCTGACATGATCTTTTTTCATATGTACGAGCATTTGTGACGCCAGTTTCATAATAACTGAATCATTTGTATTCATAAATAAAGGTATGTAGTACGAAGACTTTGAACAACTCTTTAATCTTTCAGATTGCTGAAAACTTGATGGCTGTCAAATGTCGTTGTCATGGTGTTTCCGGTTCATGCGCAGTAAAGACGTGCTGGCGCAGTCTACCAACATTTCGCGAAGTCGGGGACTCGTTAAAAATACGATACGAACGATCCGTTGCCATAGCACGCCGATCAAAGCGACGACCAAGGCGGAAAGGCAAAACAAAACGTCGACAACCAATCAAAACTGATGACTTAATTTATGTTCATAAATCTCCAAATTATTGTCGCCCGAATTCTAAAAAAGGAATACTGGGCACAACTGGGCGTTTATGTAACAAAACATCAGTTGGAAGTGACAGTTGCGACTTATTATGCTGTGGACGGGGCTATAATACACAAGTCGTGACGAATGTGTCACGTTGTCACTGCAAATTTATTTGGTGTTGTCACGTGCAGTGTAAGACTTGTGAAACTATGATAGAGAAACACACGTGTAAATGAAAAAACTGTTGGTAGCCATGGAAACATAATGCTGTTCAGAACATAATATAGTTCGCCATTAACGACGGGCATATGCAAGACGTACATGGCACGCGTACTGATATGGAGAAAAAGAACTCCTACTATTTGCACGTGCTATGTTTACGAGGTTGTGTCTATTTCAGATTTAAATCTAGCTTAGTGCAATTGTAAAACATCGAACTTGTCGTATGCAGTTCACATACACATTATGGTGGCGCGATTTCTGATTTAAATCTAGCGTGTTATGTGTACATCGGTGCAATTGAGTGCAGCATCGAACTTGTCTGCTGTTCGCATACACTTCATACTGGTTACTTCGTCCTTTTATCTCGTCATTTTCGACATTATACCTCATGTAGCAAACAAAGACAAAGAAGTAATGAGCATTGGATAGAATATATGCCCTTATACATTATACTGAGAGAGTAGAATATGGTGTACATATATGTGTACATATATGTGTACAGTAATGGTGTACATATATGTGTACAGTAATGGTGTACATATATGTGTACAGTAATGGTGTACATATATGTGTACAGTAATGGTGTACATATATGTGTACAGTAATGATGTACATATATGTGTACAGTAATGGTGTACATATATGTGTACAGTAATGGTGTACATATATGTGTACAGTAATGGTGTACATATATGTGTACAGTAATGGTGTACATATATGTGTACAGTAATACATTATACTGAGAGAGTAGAATATGATGTACATATAGGTGTACAGCAATGGTGTACATATATGTGTACAGTAATACATTATACTGAGAGAGTAGAATATGATGTACATATAGGTGTACAGTAATGATGTACATATATATGTACAGTAATACATTATACTGAGAGAGTAGAATATGGTGTACATATATGTATACAGTAATGATGTACATATATGTGTACAGTAATACATTATACTGAGAGAGTAGAATATGATGTACATATATGTGTACAGTAATGGTGTACATATATGTGTACAGTAATACATTATACTGAGAGAGTAGAATATGGTGTACATATATGTATACAGTAATGGTGTACATATATGTACAGTAATACATTATACTGAGAGAGTAGAATATGGTGTACATATATGTGTACAGTAATGATGTACATATATGTGTACAGTAATACATTATACTGAGAGAGTAGAATATGGTGTACATATATGTGTACAGTAATGATGTACATATATGTGTACAGTAATACATTATACTGAGAGAGTAGAATATGATGTACATATATGTGTACAGCAATGGTGTACATATATGTGTACAGTAATACATTATACTGAGAGAGTAGAATATGGTGTACATATATGTGTACAGTAATGGTGTACATATATGTGTACAGCAATAGTGTACATATATGTGTACAGTAATGATGTACATATATGTGTACAGTAATGATGTACATATATGTGTACATATATGTGTACAGTAATGGTGTACATATATGTGTACAGTAATGGTGTACATATATGTGTACAGTAATGATGTACATATATGTGTACAGTAATGGTGTACATATATGTGTACAGTAATGGTGTACATATATGTGTACAGTAATGGTGTACATATATTTGTACAGTAATACATTATACTGAGAGAGTAGAATATGATGTACATATATGTGTACAGTAATGGTGTACATATATGTGTACAGTAATACATTATACTGAGAGAGTAGAATATGATGTACATATATGTGTACAGTAATGATGTACATATATGTGTACAGTAATACATTATACTGAGAGAGTAGAATATGATGTACATGTATGTGTACAGTAATGGTGTACATATATGTGTACAGTAATACATTATACTGAGAGAGTAGAATATGATGTACATATATGTGTACAGTAATGATGTACATATATGTGTACAGTAATACATTATACTGAGAGAGTAGAATATGGTGTACATATATGTGTACAGTAATGGTGTACATATATGTGTACAGTAATACATTATACTGAGAGAGTAGAATATGATGTACATATGTGTGTACAGTAATGGTGTACATATATGTGTACAGTAATACATTATACTGAGAGAGTAGAATATGGTGTACATATATGTGTACAGTAATGATGTACATATATGTGTACAGTAATGGTGTACATATATGTGTACAGTAATGGTGTACATATATATGTAGAGTAATGGTGTACATATATGTGTACAGTAATGGTGTACATATATGTGTACAGTAATGATGTACATATATGTGTACAGTAATGGTGTACATATATGTGTACAGTAATGGTGTACATATATGTGTACAGTAATGATGTACATATATGTGTACAGTAATGGTGTACATATATGTGTACAGTAATGGTGTACATATATGTGTACAGTAATGGTGTACATATATGTATGTGTACAGTAATGATGTACATATATGTGTACAGTAATGGTGTACATACATGTGTACAGTAATGGTGTACATATATGTGTACAGTAATACATTATACTGAGAGAGTAGAATATGGTGTACCTATATGTGTACAGTAAGGATGTACATATATGTGTACAGTAATACATTATACTGAGAGAGTAGAATATGGTGTACATATATGTGTACAGTAATGGTGTACATATATGTGTACAGTAATACATTATACTGAGAGAGTAGAATATGATGTACATATAGGTGTACAGCAATGGTGTACATATATGTGTACAGTAATACATTATACTGAGAGAGTAGAATATGATGTACATATAGGTGTACAGCAATGGTGTACATATATGTGTACAGTAATACATTATACTGAGAGAGTAGAATATGGTGTACATATAGGTGTACAGTAATGATGTACATATATGTGTACAGTAATACATTATACTGAGAGAGTAGAATATGATGTACATATAGGTGTACAGCAATGGTGTACATATATGTGTACAGTAATACATTATACTGAGAGAGTAGAATATGGTGTACATATATGTGTACAGTAATGATGTACATATATGTGTACAGTAATACATTATACTGAGAGAGTAGAATATGGTGTACATATAGGTGTACAGCAATGGTGTACATATATGTGTACAGTAATACATTATACTGAGAGAGTAGAATATGATGTACATATATGTGTACAGTAATGATGTACATATATGTGTACAGTAATACATTATACTGAGAGAGTAGAATATGGTGTACATATATGTACAGTAATACATTATATTGAGAGAGTAGAATATGGTGTACATATATGTACAGTAATACATTATACTGAGAGAGTAGAATATTGTGTGCATATATGTACAGTAATACATTATACTGAGAGAGTAGAATATGGTGTACATATATGTACAGTAATACATTATACTGAGAGAGTAGAATATTGTGTGCATATATGTACAGTAATACATTATACTGAGAGAGTAGACTATTGTGTGCATATATGTGCAGTAATACATTATACTGAGGTGTGCAGTAATACATTATACTGAGAGTAGAATATGGTCTACATATGTGTGTACAGTTATTCATTATACTGAGAGAGTAGTATATGGTGTACATATATATGTACAGTAATGGTGTACATATATGTATACAGTAATGTGTACAGTAATTCATTATACTGAGAGAGTAGAATATGGTGTACAGTAATGGTGTACATATATGTATACAGTAATGGTGTACATATATATGTACAGTAATGGTGTACATATATGTGTACATTAATGATGTACATATATGTGTACAGTAATGGTGTGTGTGTATATATATATATGTGTGTACAGTAATGGTGTACATATATGTGTACAGTAATGATGTACATATGTGTATAGTAATGGTGTATATATATATGTATACAGTAATGATGTACATATATGTGTACAGTAATGATGTACATATATGTGTACAGTAATGATGTACATATATGTGTACAGGAATGATGTACATATATGTGTACAGTAATGGTGTACATATATGTGTTCAGTAATACATTATATCTTACATATCTGTCTCATCTGTCTTAAGCAGCCAGCCAAGGGACTCACTGAAAGTGCCAGGCACATGCGGTTGCTTAATAGAGGTCAAATGTATAATAAAACAACACATTGGGAATCTGGAAACTGGCTGCTTAATACATGTTGGCTGCTTAATGCAGGTGACTGCTAACACAGCTTTGACTGTAATTTGCAGTTTTCATATCTTAAATTCATGTTAATACATGAACAATGAGCGGCATTGCTGGTATTTCTATTATCTCCCTTGGCAGATAAAGTCCGATTTATTCCGAAAAACATATTGGTATTTTCTGTTGGAATCCTTTGTATATACTGTTGTTCACTAACTTGCGGTATTGTACATGTGATTTTTACCAAAATCATGTTAATTAATTGATAGAAAAAAATTACAATAACATATCCATTTTATGATAAGAACAACTTGATATATTCTAGGAGATATGTCGATATTTTTGATAATTTAATAACCATAATATAAAAAAACGGATGAAAATGTATAGCATGTTGTGCACTGGAAACCACGATGAAAACAGGAAACCAATTAAAAAGACATATCCTCCTTAAGGACTATTTAATGGCAGTCACTGACCAATATATCTCATTGCATTCGAGAATTTACTTACGCTATTTGAGTTAGTAAATCTTCAATATGTTCTCGTTTTCCGTCAGGTTTGGGCTTGGTCCTGGGGTGCAATTCTTGGGAAACCGGACAGTGGATTGAGCAAACTAGCACATTTCTTTGAAAATTCACAGACTAACTATATTAAATATTGTAAAATGCATTATGTACATGTTTTCAGCACTAACTACGCCACTTACATTCTGTTGCTCTTAATTTCTTTTATGGGGAGGGAGGGAGGGCCAATCACTAATGTTGTTAGAACTTGTGGCCCAACCCATTTGCTAAATATCTATTGGTACAACGATTGTGATTGCTATATATATATAGAGCAATACAATATTATCAAATTGCATTCGAGAATTTACCGGCAAAGCTGTATGCAATTTATATATATGTACACATTCTAGTAATAAACGGCCAGTGAAATTGTTTGGTAAAACTCTAAGCACAAGTTCATTGAGTGTGGTTATACAATACTAAGTGAACACCAGATATAATTAGCAGTCAATGCTTGCATGTATTTATTTACTTATGAAACAGGCTTCAATGTTCTCAATTTCAAGCTTCTGATTAGTTGCGCCGAGCTGAAATCTCGGAATTCAACCAATCGTCATCACTTGAGCCTGAGATTGAGATCTGAGAAAAGTTTTAAAATATAAAACTTCTCTCTGATCACAAGCTCGATCGCAAGGAGTTTATCCTAATGTTACATAGTTAATATAATAAATCACCATTTGCAAAGTTAGAATGATTTTCTATACATATATATCAAGAAAGGTAAGTTCCAAAGAGTAATTTCGCAAGAACAGATTATATTGTTGGCAGATCTTCAAGAGTTTAATTAAAATCCTAATAAAATATTTATTGAAAAATGAAAATATAAGACAGTAGCCATGATTTCTAAGCATCCATTTCTTGGAATATGTTAGTGTACAGCACATTCTAGTGAACGAACATTGCGACGTTAACATTTCTAAAATATGCTAGCTACGGGTGAATAAAAACGTACCAATTTGTTTATCTTTCTATGTCATTGTTTACTTTGTTAAACTTGACAAATATACGAGTTTAGGACTTAGTCTCATGGAAAACTCCTACCTGAATCAACTGCTTTGCCTGTCGAAACGTTTAGTCTGAAATGGCATCATTTGCCGAGTAATCATTGATAAAATTGCTTCTTCCTGTTGTTTCTGTTGACAATACATGTCTATATGTCTATTATGGGGAACCCCCAAAATAGCGTGACAGGTAGATGAATGGTTTAATGTATATGTACTTGATCTATAGATGACAAGCACAATTTACACATTAATTATCCTGATATATTGTTTATGTAAATAAGATAATCGTAAACTAAACGAATTTCATATATACGGAGTATTGTTAAATGGTTCATTGTGTGTGTTCTGTACATGTATACTGACGTAATTACCACACTCAATAGTAAGCTTGTTCTCAAGATCACACCACATACTTAGTGAATGACACATCTTTGTTTAAATACATGCTATATAGACTGAGCACTATTAGTGTATATAATTATGTTAACAAATGTACAAGAGATTGTTTCGATAATTGTTTGCACATGTATACTTATATATTTACATACAGGGCCTATTGATCAAGCATACAGGTCATTATTGCACCTTCCACGAAATTCTACCCCTTCCATAGGTCAAAAGCGGTCACGTTGTGACCCTACATCGGACTATGGAGGGTCAGTAAATATCTCATGTAGGGTCCCCCAGTAAAAACACGGCTGCTTTCTAAATATCTCGATTCAGAACTTTAGGTAAAATAAATCGCCCTCAAAATGTAAAGTTAGAATGAAGCGATAGCCTCCTACTTTCTAGTTCCCTATTAGTAACGGGACCAAATTTATTTGCCGCATCAAGCTCGACGAAAATGGAAGCAAAGGAAGTTTAAATACCGAAAAGATACTGACATGTTCTTCTTGCCACCCATTATATTGACGAAAACACCTTGGAGGGTCAGTAGCAAACCCAATAATTAATCATGTTAACCCATTCAACACCAAGTAACTGACATGGACTGGTCCATGATATTTTTAGACCAATAAATGAATAACAAAATTACATTTGGATCAGTTCATTTATCAAAATGGGTAAAAAAAATTCTAAAAATAGTTATATTACTTGAAAAAAGTGCAGATCCTGATGAGACGGCTCGTCACGAGCCGGCTCATCTGGATCTACACTTTTTGTGTAAGCCTATTTAGAGGTATGTGGTGTTGATAGGGTTAAACCAGTTCCAATAGTGTATATGTCAACCCATGGTATGTTCCATTTATCTCAAACCCCTTGATGTGACCTAGACATGTCTTCATAGTCGACAAAGAAGAAGTTACATAATAAAATATGGTTAAAAAAAAGAAGTTCGCCAATATTAAGCAGTACGTATGAGGTGCCTTGCTCATGAACACTACATAGTGCCATAACCTAGTATCGAACACGGGGCCCTTAATTTGGTTCCAAATCCGACGCTCTACCACTGTACCATGGACGCCACACTATGGTATGTCAGGAAGATAGAGACATGACTGGTTATATTGATGGCGTTGACAAGTGAAATAAACAAGAACCAGACATACGTACACAGTTCCTGTTTGCACATTCTCAGTTTGACCTGCGTGAATATATTGGTTCTGTTTAAGTTTATATCGTATTGTTAAATGTACAACTATACATCTGAAAACACGATTATAATGGGATCGACCCACGCTTATAATGGGATCGGACCAAACATTATAATGGACCGGACACGTTTATACTGGGATCGGCCACGATTATAAATGTTGGACAACGATTATACTGGGATCGAACAGCGACTTATTAAGATATCAGAGATAACCTAACAGACAGGATTTGTTATTGTGTTGTCCCAGTCACCGTTGTGTCCACTGTCACGTGATGAACTGGACATGCTTGCAATACACTATGACGTATTTTGACAAGCATAGCAATATATAAGACTTTACAGATCAATATATACGAATAACCTCAATATATGGGTAGAGATCTTAAATGAAGTATATATCAAGTTACAACACATGTCATATTCCATGTAAGCAAGACACTGTCTCCCGTATTCGCAAGATGTATACATCAGTAATCTTATTTTTTGGAGGATAGGGCACGATGCAGACGACTCTCCAATTCCAGAATAATCCCTTATTCTTTTACATGTCCGGTGTATCTATAGCATCGATACACGATACATCGGTTTAAAGTCCCAACTGAAAAATAATTAATATTATTAGGGTCAAACGAGAAGGTCGAACCTGCGTTTTCTTCCAGATTCAACGTCCAGCGTGTTGGCCCGTCTGTATGTGTGCTATAGATTTAATTCTCCAAACATGCACAGGTTACATATCGTATTCTAGAGGTTAATTGTTTGAAAGAGAACTATAACCTCTCATCAAAAGCGGATGTTCTAAGATCATTTCTAGATGCGCAGAGTGTGATAGCACATATACATAATGTGCTGCTCCTGGCGAAAATGTACCATCTGTATGATCGCATAATCAAAAATGTACGTTAGGCTTATAGTATACAATTGCCAACCTCTTAATCACAAAACGTACGTTGCTATTTTAGTGGTACTATAGTATGCAATTACAACCCTATTTTTAGGGATAAATAAACCAATCATAATATCGGCGTAAAACGTTTTTTATGTGAGGATATGGTTCACTATTTCTATATAAGAAATTCATTTTCGTCAACGTTTATTATCGTTACGTGATTTCATACATGTGTATTTGTCTATCAGTTATTTATCGGCGAATAAAACTTGGTTTGAAGTTCTGGTGCGTTGGAATTAGTCAAGCAGGAAATAGGTCCGAGTGGTTAATGCCGGCGCTCAGAACGACAAACCATGTTTTATTCCACTATAAATAACAAATACAACATTCTAACATGATCAATATATATAAAATACGCAAACTAGTTGGTGTTATTTTTTAGAAAGTGTGGTGTCACAAAAATTAAAAATGTTGGTAAAATGACGTCACGTTTGACGTCACGCATTATTTAACCATGATTTATTTGCAGATATAAACATGGTTAATTGCTTCTTTGCGTATACAGCCAAAATGCCGAGTCATGTTAGAATTATGAATACGAGACTGATGCTACAGTTGTAGAAATACTTTATCTTCTGAGGGAGTGAGAAAAATGTTTAAGAAATGCTAAAAATAATTATCTACACCCAGATGGTACTCGCCTGGTGCGTCAGATATTATGGTATTCAATTATTAATTAATTTCGCTTCTGTTTTAACTAATAGTTTACTTGAATGTAATACTGATCAAAGGTAGATTTTAGGTTCATTCGTTGTATGTCTACTATAGTTGTGTGGTGTGTTCGTCAAGCACATATTGTATCGTATATAATGTTGAAACATGTTACCAATAAACGTTGCGAAATATAGCATCTCGTTGGTTATTTATGTCTGACATTTTGTCCGATATTGACACAAGTACCAGTGACTTATGAAGTTACGACACGGTTTGTTTTGTGCGGGCACCCCCCCCCCCACACACACACATACCTGGGTAACCGGGGCGACGCCTCCGGGAGAATATTAATCATGTTATTTGTTGGAGGATATTGTAAGACACAGAAGACGATCCATGTGTGACCATTTCGTCATAAATGAAGAAGATAATTATTTGGCACGTTGAGCTTAAACATTTCAGTGCACAGTGAACATCAGAGAAGATGTTACCAGATAAGTATAACCTGTAAACTTTCAGGACATGAGTAACCCGCTGGGTGTAACAGATTCCTCGTATATGATGAGGTTGAAGATAAAATACATAAATTATGCACTTGAGACTGCAAGTTGTGGGGTAGCCAGTTTAACATTTCATTTGAGCTGATGGAGTATCATTTCGATTCTCTATTAAAGATACATGTATATCCAATGAGAAAGCACTATTTGTCGCCACATGTTCCTTACTTGATGAGTGCTGAATTGTTTGTGAAGATGATCAAAGTAGAAATACACACACTATGATACTGGCCGATGACAGTTAATGCGTCAATTAATAAGTCATTCATACTGAAAATGTACAAGGCTATCTGTCAACGCTCATTCTGACTTATTTTTAATATGCAATACTTTAGCAAAGACCGTTGAACAGTAATATTAACAAAAGTAGCAAACGTGACCTAAAACCCAATACTTATAATTGTAGCATATCCTGATCCAAAAACACACCGAAAAGGGCCCTGCGATATTTACATTGATACCTTCTATAAACCCCACGAAAATGATGAGGATTCCCTAACTGAGTTATGGTCATCTCTGTCAAAGGTGTCCCCAAAATAGCACTATATGGTTCAATCTACCAGAACTAGATTGGACATCCGAAGCCCCGAAGGATACATGCACATCCAAAGATATGTATGAAGACTTCCTGGATAGACTAAACTTCAATAAGCTCCAACAAATGGAGAATAGTTTAGATATATTCTTGACAAACGCTCCTTCATTAGGTCACAACACAAATACCCTTCCGTGTTTAGGATCCTCTGATCATGATAGTGTGCATCACGAATTAAATATTAAAATATGCCGACCCCTCCAACATAAACGACTTATTAAAAAGATTAGCTAACTGGGTAAACGTTAAATGGGACGTATCTGACTTTAGAACTATGTTTTCCAACTCTGGCCACTCCAACCCAAGCATAGCTTGGAATGTGCTTAAAGGGGAACTTAATCGTTGTACTCCAACAAAAAATGCCCAAATCACTTTGCGATTTACCATGGTAAACACAACAAATTCTGAGACATATTCACAAACGTGACAACATGTATTCCGAACTCGAAACAATAAAGAGGAAACCCGTCCACAATGTTAATCAGTTGAAACCCCTTAACCATAAGACCCAAAAAGAAATAAAAGCAGCATATTGGTCGTACATTGAATCCATAATATCCATGGTCGTACATCGAATCCATAATATCCATGGTCGTACATCGAATCCATAATATCCATGGTCGTACATCGAATCCATAATATCCATGGGCGATTAACAACCAGGAAACAATAAAAGGTTTTACTCATTTGTAAAACTTAAACAATACAGAAATATGTTGTGAGAATGAGGGCTTCACTTACACTTTCCCTGTTACCAAAGCAAACACCTTGAATAAACAATTTGAATTAGTTTTCTCCAAACCCCAGCTTGAAGCAGTTCTGCATATCAGTCGAAGGTGTTAACAATTAGATACTCCAGGGGCAATCCCCAAATAAAGCCTCCGGTCCTCAACACGAGATTGCTCCCATCCACACCACCATCTTTAAATTATCCTTAGAGTCCGGCAGTGGTCCAGAAGAAGGTGCGCAAAGCCAGGAGGGAAGCCCCCTTCAAGCGCCCCAATCTAAACCAAGACGCAAGAAGAAAAAGGCAAAGAAACAAAACCGAGGTCACATGCATGATCAATCGCGAATGGACCAGTTTATGTCTGCGGTTAACGGGAATGACACACCAAACAAAACCAGATCTAGGTCAGTTATGCGGTCACCGCCGACACCTATAGATACTTTACATGATAACTCGAAAAAACCGTGCAAATAAGAAATACCTAGCCGAAATGTCGCAAAATAAAGACATGATTGACAAAACTTATTCTTCTGTTCAATGGACTGGGCACAGATTACGGACTTGTTTCCTTTTAGGGTTATAAACGATGAATAAAATAAATACACATAGAAATAAAGCATTGTATACTAGTATACGTATACGGTATTATAAAATTGATATAATGATATATATTATAAATATTGTAAAAATAATTGCAATTTTAAATACTGCATTGTATTGTATATATTGTGGATCTATAGTTTTAAAAATGTCTAAAAGGGTCTTATTCATAAAGGAGCCTATAAACATGATGATATTACTACTAGATTACAACATTACTGAAAACAAATATAAATTGCATAAAGAAAGGAATGCATGTGAATTCTATATGATACTTACAGAACTGGTCAGCAGAATTCTGCATTTGATTAATATTCCTGTATACTTAGTTCTAATAATACACGAAATGAACTGTATATATGTAAAGTGTAGTAATGCTTTCGCGTCCGACCAAGTGTGTTTTACAATAACAGTGTATTCACTAATTTGTTCTATATATATATATTTGTCTCACATTTGTCATGAACATTACGGTACACTCATGCCACGATTTAATAATAAGATTAGAACAGTGCACGTATTTTTCATGATAAGTATGACTTTGTTAATTTTAAATCCGATCAAGTGTTACCGCACGGTATTTTATGATTTAGTTATGACGCATTCGCGGCGGCATTGTATAGAAAATGTTACGTATTTCTCGTGGAGAAGTATGACTTTGTTAACTTTAAATCAGTTGATCAAGTGTTGCCGCATGGTATCTTATGAGATAGTTATAACAGAATTGTATAAAATTGTGCACGTATTTCTTGTGCAATTCACCTTGTATATCAGACCGTTTGAATGATGTCGAATTACTTTCATATAATCTCGCTCAACTGTCAAGGGCTTAGATCCGGAAATAAGCGCGCGCGTTTAAAACAATATATCACTATGCAAAAAGCGGAAATAGTATTCATTCAAGAATCACACTTCACTCCAGAAATATCAGACAGCATACGAGAGGAGTTTGATAATTGGAATATATATAATGCGTTTGGTAGTAATTTAAGCAGAGTGTTCCATTCTTGTTAGTAAAAAATTTAGCTGCGATATTCTTAATTTTAGTCTTGATAGAAATGGTCGTTACGTACTTCTAAATATCCTTGTAAATTTATACGCAAATAACGATAGCAAAAATAGAAATGATTTTTTTCAGAATATACATACAATTATTGAAAATGAAGCTCAAGGTATACTTATATTAGGAGGCGATTTTAATGATACACTAGGTGTTAATGATACACTAGGTGTTAATGATACACTAGGTGTTAATGATACACTAGGTGTTAAGGATACACTAGGTGTTAAGGATACACTAGGTGTTAAGGATACACTAGGTGTTAATGATACACTAGGTGTTAATGATACACTAGGTGTTAATGATACACTAGGTGTTAATGATACACTAGGTGTTAAGGATACACTAGGTGTTAATGATACACTAGGTGTTAATGATACACTAGGTGTTAATGATACACTAGGTGTTAATGATACACTAGGTGTTAAGGATACACTAGGTGTTAATGATACACTAGGTGTTAAGGATACACTAGGTGTTAATGATACACTAGGTGTTAATGATACACTAGGTGTTAAGGATAGACTTAGTAAGAACAATTCGCAAAATGTGTCAAAAGTAAAAACAACAAAATCTTTATTGAAGCTAATTAAATACCACAATCTATATGATATATGGAGAAAAACTTTTGAACAAAAAACACAGAAACAAGCAGAATTGACATGTAGTAATTTGAGTTCATGTGTACATTCAACAGATATTCGTCCAGCTTGTATTAATTACACGGACCATCTGGCCATTTCATTAAAAATATTGAAGCCAAATAAACGCGGTCCAGGTTATTATAAATTCAATAATTCATATTTATCTGATAAGGTATTTACTTATTTTATGTCTAACACAATACAATCTTTTATGTTAAAACATCAAGACACACAAAAACAGAAAAAGAAATTTGAAAAAGAGTTAAAAACATTATTAGAAAATGAAGAACAATATTTAGGTGAAATTGAAAATTTACAACAGCAGTTAAATGAACTGTACGACATTAAAGCAAAGTGCACAAATAAGAGCAAGAGTAGAATTTATTGAACAAGGTGAAAAAAACACAAAATACTTTCATCGTTTGGAACATTCGAGACAGACACGGACAATTTTAAATAAAATAACTAATAATGGAAAAATATACACTGATACTAAAGACATTTTAGAACAAGAAGTTGTTTTTTACTCTAAACTTTACACCTCACAAAATCCGGTACATATCAGAATCTATTTTTGATAATAAACTTTCCAATTCAGACGCAAATTTATGTGAAGGTAGTTTTACTTTGGATGAATGTGAAATCGCACTTAAAAATATGAAATTAAACAAAAGTCCAGATGTTTTAAACGAGGGATTTACCAAAGCTGAACTTTCTGTTTCACAAAGAACTGGTATTTTATCATTATTATATAAAAAAGGTGACCCAACTAACTTAGAAAACTGGCGTCCTATATCTCTTCTGAATGTTGATTACAACATTGCTGCTAAAGTATTAGCAAATAGAATTCAAAAAGTTATTAATAAAATTGTTAGTCTTGATCAACAAGGCTACATTAAAAATAGGTTTATTGGTATAATTTACGACAAATACAAGACATTATTGATTATACAGAGCTTTTAGAATTAGATGGGGCAATTATATTTTTAGATTTTCGTAAGGCATTCGATACAGTTGAAAGAAGCTTCTTATTTGAAACATTAAAATATTTTGGATTCAAGAAAGACTTTATTAGATGGATAAAAACACTTTATTGTAACTCGCAAACGTTTATATTAAACAATGGCTGGATGTCAAAACCTTTTAATCCCGAACGTGGAGTTAGACAAGGATGTCCAATATCCGCTCTTCTTTTTATACTGGTTACTGAAAGCATGGCACTTAACTTACGTAAGGCTAATAATATTAATGGTATTAAAGTAAAAACAGAGCTAGGATATAAAGACATATGTTTATCACAACTAGCTGATGATACAACGTTGTTCTTGAAATCAAAAACTGACATTATGCTCTATAATAATGCTCTAGAAATAATTGAAATATTTGGTAAATTCTCTGGCCTTGAGCTAAACAAAAAGAAAACGGAGGCCATGTGGATTGGTAAACAAAAGGCCAGTAAGGAAACTATTACAGAAATAAACTGGTCTTTTAAGCCAATAAAAGCACTGGGAATTTATTTTGGTCATGATAAACAAATATGTGAAGAATTAAACTGGCAAAACAAAATCGAGCAATGTAAAAGTACTTTAAATAACTGGTCGAAAAGAAAATTAACATTTTATGGAAAGATTCAAATAATAAAAACAATTGTTATTCCAAAATTCTCGTACGCCATACACTCGCTAGTTGTCCCTAAACATGTAAAACAAGAATTAAACAAACTACTTTTTGCTTTCCTTTGGGACAATAAAAATGAAAAGATTAAAAGAACGACACTAATTGGTATTAAAAATGGTGGAGGCATTGATATGATTGACCTTGAATCTTATATTACCGCGATGAAAATTAAATGGGTTAAAGCGCTCACAGATAAGACTAATCCAAACTGGAAAGTAATACCAAACTATTTTTTCTCTAAATTCGGTTATAACTGTTTAATATTCAATACGAACCTTGATAGTTTAAATGTATCCGTGTTACCCGATTTTTATAAAAATATACTAGAGTTGTGGATTTCGACAAGAAATACAGTATGTCCTAACAAGACAAAAACATTTGTGGAGATAAGAAAAGAATAGTTCATCAAACATAATGGTAAATGTCTCTTTTTTAAAAGTTGGATATAGATGCAAATTTAATTTATAATAAACTTAAAGATAAAACTAACTGGATTACAGAACTGTCTCTATTAAAGAAATGTTTACCTAAACAGTGGACACATGATGTGCAAAAGGAGCAATCAAAATTGACGCAAATTAAAACAGACCTAAACATATATTTAGATAAACAAGATATTAATATAAAATATACAACAAATAAACAAATATACCAGTATTTGATTAAGAAAAAAATTACAAAACCTTATATTCACAGATACTGGAAACATTATTTTGAGGAGGAATTTGATTATTTTTATTTTTATAAATTCATCAATAGCCTATACGATAACAAAATTAAGCAATTTAAGTATAAGTTGGAAACAAGATTTAAATGGAAAATGGAAACTAGCCCTAACTGTTCAATATGTAATGTAATAGAAACATATCAACACGTTTTTGTAGATTGTCCGGTGATAACAGAAGTATGGGATGTTATATCTAAATGTTTTAATGATATTGGCATTGGTAAAAATATAAAGTCAATGAGAACAATTGTTATTGGGTACAAAATAGTATATCCAGATTATCATTACATAAACACTATACTGGCACTATTTGGTTTCTGTATTTACAAGTCATATTTTATAAGTGAAAGCAGAAGCAAGCCCTTCAATGTTATTAAATTATTCAAGACGGAGTTTGCAATTTATGTAAAATATCTAGAAAACAAAGGTGAATCCATTAATTTAATAAACAAATTTAAACTATCTCTTCAATGAATGTATATATGTTAAAGATGGTGTACATATGTTTATCTATGCTTTGTTCTGCACGTATATGAAAAATTCTGACTTCGCTTTTTTGTAATTAGTTGTACTTGCAAATAAGGGCTTCAGTCTTTGTATTATGTTAAAAATTGTTGTACATTTGTAATGTTGTGTGACATAATAATTTGTTACGCATATAGAAAATAAACGGGTTATCTTTTGGTAACTCAAAAAAAAAAAAAGAGTCCGGCAGTGTTCCATCAGATTGAAGAAGTGCACTTGTTGCCGCTGTCTCTAAGAAAGGCCCAACGTCCAAGATCAGTAACAACAGGTCAATTTCTCTCACATGTATTGCCTCCAAACTATAGTCCAGAGCATATATAGGTCTCCAATATCATGAGCTTCAGATCAAAGCATATTTGTGAATCTCAGCTCACCAGTTCACACATGTATGAGGTATATATATGACAACCGTGAAAATGGTAAACAAACATATGTCATTGTTATGGATCTTAGTAAAGCGTTTGAAAAGGTTGATCACAATACATTGATATGCAAACTTAATGAACTGACTGTCCATCCCTTGGCATATCGATGGATCAAGTCATTCCTAAGGAGCCGATCCCAAAGAGCAATTGTGGATGGCTGCACTTATAGACTGCCTGACATCTCTGGGGTACCGCAAGGCTCTGCTTTAGGAGATTGCCTCTTCCTAGCATATAGTAATGACATACAAAACTCATCAAACATCAAGAGTAAAGTAAAACTGTTTGCAGATGACACCATAGTGTATCTTATAGTAAAATCCACTTCCGATGCACAAATCCTACAAAGCGACCTGAGTGCTCTAGAACAGTGGAATGAGACTGGTACATGGAGATTAATCCTGATAAAGTGAATTACTCGCAAAAGAAACCCATTCATTTGCCCGTACATACTCCACAGCATGATACTAAAGACAACTGATCCCGTGTTATACCTAGGTGTTACGATTAGTAAAGATTTAAACTTGTATTCCCGTATAAACAACATCTCCTCTAAAGCTACTAACTCTCAGATTCATTGAAAGGAATCGGAAGACCAATAAAAAGAAGGTCAAAGAAAAAGCTTATAACCCCTATGTTCATCCCAAACTCGAGTATTGCTCAACCATATGGCACCCATGGCAAACATATTTTACCTATAAAGCAGATAATGTGAGAAATAACTTAGTGTACGTCGACCACATCCACCTACAAGGAACCTGAACTTCTTAATTACACAGTCTCGAGCCTACTACCATATTAAATTCCCCCCCCCCCCCCCACGAGCACTACGTATTTGGAATGCTACCCCCCCCCCCACTATGTACAGTCCAGTCCAAGATTAACCATATTTGCTGAGCGGCTGGCCATTGTACCATTCTCGTAACAGTTATTATGAATGTGTGTAACCTTAGTATGTAATTCTGTTTAATATTCTCTGTATCAATTAATGGAATTTTAACACCTGTCCCTGACAAGCGCCTCCCAGTCATACTCAGTATTAGGAGTATGATGTAGATATAATATATGTCAAACACATATTAGACAAACTAATTAGATATTCTTAATTAAAACTTAAGTAAGGTGGTAATGTACAGAGTAGTGTGTTCAGTAATTGGATGGATGAATGATAACAGTAATTGGTTTAGTCCATTCCTAACCAAAAATAAAAGCATGAAGATGAAAACCCACTTATGCGACAATATGACAACAATACAGTGAAAAGACATTTCGTTAGGAGATATTTCGGCCAGATGAGGCTCCGAACAGACGATGAACATGAAAGAAACAGTTTGTCATATTATGTATGCAGATTACAGCATCACACTTGCATTGTATAAAGACGTTACTAATTCCAAAGAAATTCGACAGTCCGTCATGAAGGGAGAATTTGAAGCAACTTTACTAAAACCTGCAATGGTAATGAATTGCTCCTTTTCGGACAATGTAAATTCGGATGCTTTAAAGTGTATCAGTTTACATATTGTTTAATCTTTATTTATTTTACAACGATTGCGAAGAAAGTTTTAACAACTTATATTAATCACTCGTTGACGCAGATGAAAGCGTATATGTGGTCATTCATGTGGGAGGAAACAGCGTCAAAGTAAACTAGAGAAATGAGGAGAGGTTGCGTCCACTGGGTAATTTGTATCATGTATGGTTGTTGGGTGTTTCGTCAAACTTACTATTGTGTATAAAAACAGGTAGTTGTTTCGTCAACCTTATTTATATAGTAGTTTATTGTTATGGTCGCGGAAGTGTTTTATCACATCTGCGTTCCCAAACAAACTATATGCATCCTACTACATAAATAATACGAAACACAAACAAGGCAATTATACCTATTATTGAAAAATCAATTATGATATTAGAAGTCATCTAGGTTCCTGACTAGATTGGTCTTATATCCTTTTGATTATAATTGCATTTATTTGTAAGCAAACAATATTCAAATTTATTTTAAATTTATTTATTGTAAAACAAACACATTTAGTCAACTAAATTAAAGTGACTGTGTTTTCAAATCATCATCATGAATACACAATCCCACTTGATATTGGCCTTGATGTTACTCAAATCAATAGTATTCTATAGTATTGAGCTATAACCATTAAAAGGTGTGATATACTGTATTATCAGTTTGACGAAACATCCAGTCCAGGTAGTACATAACACCAGTTTGACGAAACAGTAGGTTGACGAAAGCTTCGTAAATCATTTGTATTACTGGTTTGTCTGTTATGTGATTATAGATGATGCAAGTTTTCACACATGCTACATGTAAGTGGCATGACAGTCAATGACTATCTATCTGTATACTGCCATCTCCTCGCGCGGGTGTTATTGGTAGGAAAAGTGCACGTCGTTGGGTTAGTATAAAGTGAAGTAACCTAGATAAAACCTGATGAGGGAAAACAACATCGATGAAGTGATTAGTTTTAGTTTATACAAATTTATTTTAGCTTGATTGCGAAACAAGTTCTTATAACTTATATTAATCACTCTCGGGACCTCATTCCTAATGGAATCCATCGCCACGAGGGAGAGAGAAGAGGAACATGGCATTTAAATGCCTTGCCTAAGGGCACAATCGTAACGGCTCCAGCGGGGCTCGAACTCCAAGCCTTTCGCACATGAAGCGAACGTGCTACCATTGCGCTATCATGACTTCCACAAAGTGATTAAAGACGTAGTAAGAGAGGCTATATATATGTAACATGTTAGCAAGAAGTGAGGGTAGACTAAAATGTTAAAAGTACAAAGTTTAAACATCAACAACTGATCTTAATACTGGAGCAACAGGCCTCATGTTGAACTACAGTTGATGTATGACATCACTCTGGTGGAACCAGTCTGTGTTTGAGGTTGTTTAGGTGAACTATAGTAGATGTATGGCATCACTCTGGTGGAACCAGTCTGTGTTGGAGGTTGTTTAGTTGAACTACAGTTGATGTATGACATCACTCTGGTGAAACCAGTATCTGTTTGAGGTTGTTTAGGTGAACTATAGTTGATGTATGTCATCACTCTGGTGGAACCAGTCTGTGTGTTGGAGGTTGTTTAGTTGTACTACAGTTGATGTATGGCATCACTCTGGTGGAACCAGTCTCTGTTGGAGGTTGTTTAGTTGTACTACAGTTGATGTATGACATCACTCTGGTGGAACCAGTCTGTGTTGGAGGTTGTTTAGTTGAACTACAGTTGATGTATGACATCACTCTGGTGGAACTAGTCTGTGTTGGAGGTTGTTTAGTTGTACTACAGTTGATGTATGACATCACTCTGGTGGAACCAGTCTGTGTTAGAGGTTGTTTAGTTGTACTATTGTAGTTTAGTTCCAACTCTTCCAATGCTCTTATTAAATAGGAAAACAAACATTGCGGGAGATCATCACAGCCATATACATTAATAGTAATACAGTATTAGTAAAACAGACATAGAGGTATATTATTTCTTAATAACATCACTTTTCATTATACCCTTCTTTTCGCAATAAACACCATTTGGTGCATCAGGTAGAATTCTTCTTCATTGATGTCACACACTGTTGGATAATCCAGTAAATTTGATGTAATTGTATTTATAATTTTCCACCCTCTCCAGGCTCAGCAAGAATGTGTGGGAAAACAGACAGCTGACAACCAACACCAAGATAGCGGTGTACAAGGCTTGCATCGTCAGCACACTCCTCTATGGAAGCGAGTCATGGACAACATACGCCACTCAAGAGCGAACACTGCAAGTGTTCCACCTCCGCTGTCTGCGACACATCCTAGGCTTATCCTGGCAGGACAAGATTACCAACAACGAGGTCCTCAGCAGAGCCAGCATCCCATCTATGTACACATTACCCCGACTACGCTGGCTCGGACACGTACGCCGGATGGACGACGGTCGCATTCCAAAAGATCTGTTGTATGGTGAACTGGCGCAGGGCACAGATACAAAGGTCGACCCCAACTTCGCTTCAAGGATGTCTGCAAACGAGATATGAAAGCGCTGGGGATGGACACCACCAACTGGGAATCCCTCACAGAAAACAGAATAGCGTGGAGAAAACAGCTGTCAACGGGCTTAAAGTGGGGAGAACTCGCTCTGCAAGCAGCCTCTGACGAAAAACGCAGGAAGAGGAAAGCCAAACAGTGTGAGCTACCGCCAACTGCATCGCCTTCCAGTGACTCTATCTTCACGTGCGAAGGCTGCAACAGCCACTGCAGGTCACACATCGGACTGTACAGCCACAGCAGACGCTGCTCATCTTTAGACTCAACGGGCGCAAATTCCATAGACTGACAAGACGGATGATCAAAGAAATTTATAATTTTGCTATGTAATTGACCCCAGGTCTGGTTGACTCAATCAAGAATTATATATGTATGTAGGATGTTGACTTTAATCTACATGTAATTGCATTTTTAGATAGCTGACCCGTTCCAGGTCCTAGTGGCGGCAAACCGAGCAGTGTATCTACATAAAAGAGAGAAAATGACAACAAAGAATGTCCACTCAGAGGTTCTGTTTTGTTTGTCCTCTACAAAAAATGTAAGAACATACAAGTTATTTTATCTTCTAAGAACGTATTACATATAATAGTAGATGACATTTACTGGTAGCTAAATTTTAAAGTCTGTCCGATATTGTTCTCATGATCTCCTCTGAGATATGTTATATAAACTCTGTAACACAAGCAAAAGCGGAAAAGTTAGTGACCCGACGTGGACTCGAACCCACGACCTCCCAAACACTAGTCGGACAGCTCTACCAACTGAGCTAGCCGGGCCGATGTTCTACCCACGTCGGAATACACTACACTTAAAGTGGCAGCCAACGGGTCAGGGAACGTACCTAGCTAGGTAACAAACGGCTGCAACATTGTAACTTATAATCACTATTAGAGGTCGTCTTGCTGGTTCAGCTTTCTGAGCGTCTATTGTGGTTTGCTGTTCCCAGAATGCATCGTTCCCGTGCTAGACGGTGTCGCTATTTTCCGCGCCAGACTGTGTCTCATATAGAACCCAATTGCCATTTACTACAGAAATAAATAACAGTGTTTAAACTAACGGTTGCGCTAATCAAGGACACCAAGATCAATTTTATTATTCATCTTTATCTGAAAAACTCAAAATCTAGCTCTCTCTCATCAAGACTGATGGAACATCCTGAATCATTTCATATCACCTAACTTCTCAGGAAGCAATACCTCCTTTGCGTGATCGTCAAACAGTTAAACAGTTATCCCTTTCCTTCATAGAGATTTAGGTTAATATACTCTGTATACTCTCCATACAAACGACACCCAATTAGCTATCATGCAGTGTATTAGTAGTCGCCATATCTATCCCACCTCCATAGATATTACAGGGACTACATAGAGATTTAGGTTAATATACTATTATATCTCCATACAAACGACAGTCATTTAGCTATCATGCAGTTGATAAGTAGTCGACATATCTATCCCACCTCCATAGATATTACTGGGACTACATGAGATTTAGGTTAATATACTATTATATCTCCATACAAACGACAGCCATTTAGCTATCCTGCAGTGGATAAGTAGTTGCCATATCTATCCCACCTCCATAGATATTACTGGGACTACACAAGATTCTGGCCTGCATTATGAACATTGATTTGGCTACTACATTGTCAATGTATGTCGTATTGGTAATGGCGTCAAGAGGTGCTTCTATGAGGGAAAGGGTTATTTGATGCAAATGAAAAACCTAACCTACTTATATATAGTTTTAGGGACCAAACAATTATTGATGAAGAGAATAATACATTATCAAACCAGTATGTAAACAACACTTTTATGCAGTTTATGTTCAATCCTTCTAACTCCATCAGAAATAGAAGATATTTTGAAATGTGTAAAATTTAACAAGGCTTCGGACCCAGATGGTATAAGCAAAACAGAGTACTACGTGACAAATTTCTAGTCGTCTTTGTGACCTTTTTAATTATTCGTTGGCTCAGTTGACCTTGCCACATCTTAGAAAATATCCCTTGTTTGTGCTGTCTTTAAAAAAGGAGACCAATCTCTTGCAAACAACTTTAAGCATGTGAACAATGGCTTAGAAGAGAATGCGGTCTTCTTTGACATTAGTATTAAAGGATTGGACAGTCTGTCAGATTGCTCTTTAAGTTACAATCGTCTGGTATTAAAATTAGCGTACTTCTCTGGTTCAGTGACTATCTATATAATCGACACCAACGGGTGGTTGCCCTAGGTGATAAATCCGATTTAGCGTATTTAGGAGCAGGTGCTCCTCAAGGTTCTATACTGGGTCCGTTACTCTTTCTTGTATTCATAAACGACATTGTTGAGGACATGGATTCAAACATTACTCTATTTGCTGATGATACTAGTCTGCATTTCATAGTCAATAATCCTATTATTTCTCACTGTTCTCTTCAATCTGATATCGATAAGATCTCCGAGTGGGCCAATAAATGGTTAGTAACCTTTAACCTCTCCAAATCTGAATCTCTTTTATCTTATCAAAGAAGCGCAATAAACCACAACATCCTCCTCTGCAGATTTTAGGTGAACAACTTCCGCTGGTCTCTGATCACAAACACCTGGGTGTTTTCTTCTCCAGTGATGGATCCTGGCACACTCATATTGATAAAAATAAGCAAATTGGCTTGGACACGTATCAATGTTATGAAAAAATTGAAATTCACACTAGATCGTAGAGCATTGGAAGTTATCTACATTTCCTTCATTCAAGCATTACCAGAATATTCTGACGCAATTTGAGATACATTATATGAAAAACAAGAACTAGATAATGTACAACATGAAGCTGCATGGATCGTCACGGCGCTACATAACTGTTTTCTATTGACCTTCAACATTAAGTAGCTTGGGCAACACTTTCTGACAGAAGAGGAAAACACAAACTTGTCCACCTTTATAAAATGAAATATAGTCTTGTCCCATCTTATATGTCATCTCTTGTTCCACAAGAAGTTGTTCTTCAATAAATTATCCCCAATTAGTAGGGTCAACTTAAACACACTCCTTCTCGGTGACACTTCTAAGGATCTAGCAATCCACACCGTAGCTGTACATGAATACATTATTGGCAATGAAATTTCTGAGAAGATGAAGAATGCTTTCTAAAATGTTCATATAGCAGATTCCAATTCAGATATTGTCATAATTTCCATCATGCATGTCAACCGGTTTATTTCTAACTAACTAACTTCTCTTTATATTAATCTCTTCTTCTGTTCTGCTCAAGATTTGATATGTTATGAATTTACTTAAAATATTCATTTAAAGTGACACTACATCAGTGAAAACACAAATTTCTACAGAATGTATTTTCCTATTATATGGTATAATTTTTTTCCAAATATTTGCCTCAAATACTGAGTATTTCAACTAATAAGCAAACGTCGTATACGCGGTTTGTTGACATAACAAAATAATGCAAACATCCATGCGTAATACAACTAGTGTATCCTGAATAACACGATTTATGGTACAGATTTACCGTTATATCTCACATTTGTGCCAGTGCATATTTATTTGTAGACAATTCTTAGTTAAATGATCTCTAAACGACATTATCTCGTGTTTAATATTGACTCCGATGACAAAACAAATGTCAATTCAGGAGCATGGATGGTCGTTATATGAAATCATACTTTCAATCCACAAAAACACTGTTTATTGATTCAATGTTAGTGTTCGAATGTATTCGGAAGAATTTGTAGTAGCAATGCATTTATACGTGAACATTTTTATTTGCTTTGCGATGTAATGTCGCTTCAAGTGTTAACCATTTTCTTTTTTAACATCCTCAAACTATTTATACACTAATATTATCAATTGTTTCACGTATAAAATTAGAAATTGTATAGCATATATCATGAATGACGTCTCAAGAGTTATTAATATAAGTTGCAAGAACTTGTTTCGCAATCAAGGTAAAATAAATTTGTATAAACTAAATGTGAGACGATTTCCGTTACAGATTTCAGACTCGTTTCGCAAGTTTGGACTGGGTGACAATGATATCTCAGTATTTGTGGTGGTTCTGAATGACAAAGACGATGCCACATTGAAGCTCATCCAGTCTAAACTACAGGGCACTCCAATACCACTGACAGATGTACAACAACTCACAGATGAAAGCCTCATTAAAAAGGTATTACTAACGATAACCATACACCCCCCACCCATACATGCTAAACAGTGTTTGGCTATAATACATTGCTTGCACCCCCCACCCATACATGCTAAACAGTGTTTGGTTATAATACATTGCTTACACCCCCCACCCATACATGCTAAACAGTGTTTGGTTATAATACATTGCTTACACCCCCCACCCATACATGCTAAACAGTGTTTGGTTATA
>CM026400.1:48151300-48189543 GCA_014843695.1 Archivesica marissinica
TACTTACTTCCCCTCTACCTACATCAGCTAAGGAATGATTATATATTACTTACTTCCCCCTCTACCTACATCAGCTAAGGAATGATTATAGATTACTTACTTTCCCCTCTAACTACATCAGCTAAGGAATGATTGTAGATTACTTACTTTCCCCTCTACCTACATCAGCTAAGGAAGATTGTAGATTATTACTTACTTCCCCCTCTACCTACATCAGCTAAGGAAGGATTGTATATTACTTACTTCCCCCCTCTACCTACATCAGCTAAGGAAGGATTATATATTACTTACTTCCCCCTCTACCTACATCAGCTAAGGAAGGATTGTATATTACTTACTTCCCCCTCTACCTACATCAGCTAAGGATTATAGATTACTTACTTCCCCCTCTACCTACATCAGCTAAGGAGGTTGTATATTACTTACTTCCCCCTCTACCTACATCAGCTAAGGAAGGATTGTAGATTACTTACTTCCCCCTCTACCTACATCAGCTAAGGAAGGATTGTATATTACTTACTTCCCCCTCTACCTACATCAGCTAAGGAAGGATTGTAGATTACTTACTTCCCCCTCTACCTACATCAGCTAAGGAAGGATTATAATTACTTACTTCCCCCTCTACCTACATCAGCTAAGGAAGGATTATAGATTACTTACTTCCCCCCTCTACCTACATCAGCTAAGGAAGGATTATAGATTACTTACTTCCCCCTCTACCTACATCAGCTAAGGAAGGATTATATATTACTTACTTCCCCCTCTACCTACATCAGCTAAGGAAGGATTGTAGATTACTTACTTCCCCCTCTACCTACATCAGCTAAGAAGGATTGTAGATTACTTACTTCCCCCTCTACCTACATCAGCTAAGGAAGGATTGTAGATTACTTACTTCCCCCTCTAACTACATCAGCTAAGGAAGGATTATAGATTACTTACTTCCCCCCTCTACGTACATCAGCTAAGGAAGGATTGTAGATTACTTACTTCCCCCTCTACGTACATCAGCTAAGGAAGGATTGTAGATTACTTACTTCCCCCCTCTACCTACATCAGCTAAGGAAGGATTATAGATTACTTACTTTCCCCCTCTACCTACATCAGCTAAGGAAGGATTATAGATTACTTACTCCCCCTCTACCTACATCAGCTAAGGAAGGATTATAGATTACTTACTTTCCCCCTCTACCTACATCAGCTAAGGAAGGATTATAGATTACTTACTCCCCCTCTACCTACATCAGCTAAGGATTATATATTACTTACTTCCCCCTCTACCTACATAAGCTAAGGATTATATATTACTTACTTCACCCTCTACCTACATAAGCTAAGGATTATATATTACTTACTTCCCCCTCTACCTACATAAGCTAAGGAAGGATTATAGATTACTTACTTCCCCCCTCTACCTACATCAGCTAAGGAAGGATTATAGATTACTTACTTCCCCCTCTACCTACATCAGCTAAGGAAGGATTATAGATTACTTACTTCCCCCTCTACCTACATCAGCTAAGGAAGGATTATAGATTACTTACTTCCCCCTCTACCTACATCAGCTAAGGAAGGATTCTAGATTACTTACTTCCCCCCTCTACCTACATCAGCTAAGGAAGGATTATATATTACTTACTTCCCCCTCTACCTACATCAGCTAAGGAAGGATTATAGATTACTTACTTCCCCCTCTACCTACATCAGCTAAGGAAGGATTGTAGATTACTTACTTCCCCCTCTACCTACATCAGCTAAGGAAGGATTGTAGATTACTTACTTCCCCCTCTACCTACATCAGCTAAGGAAGGATTGTAGATTACTTACTTCCCCTCTACCTACATCAGCTAAGGAATGATTATATATTACTTACTTCCCCCTCTACCTACATCAGCTAAGGAGGATTATAGATTACTTACTTCCCCCTCTACCTACATCAGCTAAGGAAGGATTATAGATTACTTACTTCCCCCTCTACCTACATCAGCTAAGGAAGGATTATAGATTACTTACTTCCCCCTCTACCTACATCAGCTAAGGAAGGATTGTAGATTACTTACTTCCCCCCTCTACCTACATCAGCTAAGGAAGGATTATAGATTACTTACTTCCCCCTCTACCTACATCAGCTAAGGAAGGATTATAGATTACTTACTTCCCCCCTCTACCTACATCAGCTAAGGAAGGATTGTAGATTACTTACTTCCCCCTCTACCTACATCAGCTAAGGAAGGATTGTATATTACTTACTTCCCCCTCTACCTACATCAGCTAAGGAAGGATTGTAGATTACTTACTTCCCCTCTACCTACATCAGCTAAGGAATGATTGTATATTACTTACTTCCCCCCTCTACGTACATCAGCTAAGGAAGAATTGTAGATTACTTACTTCCCCCTCTAACTACATCAGCTAAGGAAGGATTGTAGATTACTTACTTCCCCCCTCTACGTACATCAGCTAAGGAAGGATTGTAGATTACTTACTTCCCCCCTCTACGTACATCAGCTAAGGAAGGATTGTAGATTACTTACTTCCCCCCTCTACCTACATCAGCTAAGGAAGGATTATAGATTACTTACTTTCCCCTCTACCTACATCAGCTAAGGAAGGATTATAGATTACTTACTTCCCCCTCTACCTACATCAGCTAAGGAAGGATTATAGATTACTTACTTCCCCCCTCTACCTACATCAGCTAAGGAAGGATTATATATGACTTACTTTCACCCTCTACCTACATCAGCTAAGGAAGGATTATAGATTACTTACTCCCCCCTCTACCTACATCAGCTAAGGATTATAGATTACTTACTTTCACCCTCTACCTACATCAGCTAAGGAAGGATTATAGATTACTTACTCCCCCCTCTACCTACATCAGATAAGGATTATATATTACTTACTTTCACCCTCTACATACATAAGCTAAGGATTATATATTACTTACTTCCCCCTCTACCTACATCAGCTAAGGAAGGATTGTAGATTACTTACTTCCCCCATCTACGTACATCAGCTAAGGAAGGATTGTAGATTACTTACTTCCCCCCTCTACGTACATCAGCTAAGGAAGGATTGTAGATTACTTACTTCCCCCCTCTACCTACATCAGCTAAGGAAGGATTATAGATTACTTACTTTCCCCTCTACCTACATCAGCTAAGGAAGGATTATAGATTACTTACTTCCCCCTCTACCTACATCAGCTAAGGAAGGATTATAGATTACTTACTTCCCCCCTCTACCTACATCAGCTAAGGAAGGATTATATATGACTTACTTTCACCCTCTACCTACATCAGCTAAGGAAGGATTATAGATTACTTACTCCCCCTCTACCTACATCAGCTAAGGATTATAGATTACTTACTTTCACCCTCTACCTACATCAGCTAAGGAAGGATTATAGATTACTTACTCCCCCCTCTACCTACATCAGCTAAGGATTATATATTACTTACTTTCACCCTCTACCTACATAAGCTAAGGATTATATATTACTTACTTCCCCCTCTACCTACATAAGCTAAGGAAGGATTATAGATTACTTACTTCCCCCCTCTACCTACATCAGCTAAGGAAGGATTATAGATTACTTACTTCCCCCCTCTACCTACATCAGCTAAGGAAGGATTATAGATTACTTACTTCCCCCTCTACCTACATCAGCTAAGGAAGGATTATAGATTACTTACTTCCCCCTCTACCTACATCAGCTAAGGAAGGATTATAGATTACTTACTTCCCCCCTCTACCTACATCAGCTAAGGAAGGATTGTAGATTACTTACTTCCCCCTCTACCTACATCAGCTAAGGAAGGATTATAGATTACTTACTTCCCCCTCTACCTACATCAGCTAAGGAAGGATTGTAGATTACTTACTTCCCCCCTCTACGTACATCAGCTAAGGAAGGATTGTAGATTACTTACTTCCCCCCTCTACGTACATCAGCTAAGGAAGGATTGTAGATTACTTACTTCCCCCTCTACCTACATCAGCTAAGGAAGGATTATAGATTACTTACTTCCCCCTCTACCTACATCAGCTAAGGAAGGATTATAGATTACTTACTTCCCCCTCTACCTACATCAGCTAAGGAAGGATTATAGATTACTTACTTCCCCCTCTACCTACATCAGCTAAGGAAGGATTATAGATTACTTACTTCCCCCTCTACCTACATCAGCTAAGGAAGGATTATAGATTACTTACTTCCCCCTCTACCTACATCAGCTAAGGAAGGATTATAGATTACTTACTTCCCCCCTCTACCTACATCAGCTAAGGAAGGATTATAGATTACTTACTTCCCCCTCTACCTACATCAGCTAAGGAAGGATTATAGATTACTTACTTCCCCTCTACCTACATCAGCTAAGGAAGGATTGTAGATTACTTACTTCCCCCTCTACCTACATCAGCTAAGGAAGGATTATAGATTACTTACTTCCCCCTCTACCTACATCAGCTAAGGAAGGATTATAGATTACTTACTTCCCCCTCTACCTACATCAGCTAAGGAAGGATTGTAGATTACTTACTTCCCCCTCTACCTACATCAGCTAAGGAAGATTGTAGATTACTTACTTCCCCCTCTACCTACATCAGCTAAGGAAGGATTATAGATTACTTACTTCCCCCTCTACCTACATCAGCTAAGGAAGGATTATAGATTACTTACTTCCCCCTCTACCTACATCAGCTAAGGAAGGATTATAGATTACTTACTTCCCCCTCTACCTACATCAGCTAAGGAAGGATTATAGATTACTTACTTCCCCCTCTACCTACATCAGCTAAGGAAGGATTATAGATTACTTACTTCCCCCTCTACCTACATCAGCTAAGGAAGGATTGTAGATTACTTACTTCCCCCTCTAACTACATCAGCTAAGGAAGGATTGTAGATTACTTACTTCCCCCTCTACGTACATCAGCTAAGGAAGGATTGTAGATTACTTACTTCCCCCCTCTACCTACATCAGCTAAGGAAGGATTATAGATTACTTACTTCCCCCTCTACCTACATCAGCTAAGGAAGGATTATAGATTACTTACTTCCCCCTCTACCTACATCAGCTAAGGAAGGATTATAGATTACTTACTTCCCTCTACCTACATCAGCTAAGGAAGGATTGTAGATTACTTACTTCCCCTCTACCTACATCAGCTAAGGAAGGATTATAGATTACTTACTTCCCCCTCTACCTACATCAGCTAAGGAAGGATTATAGATTACTTACTTCCCCCTCTACCTACATCAGCTAAGGAAGGATTTTAGATTACTTACTTCCCCCCTCTACCTACATCAGCTAAGGAAGGATTATATATGACTTACTTTCACCCTCTACCTACATCAGCTAAGGAAGGATTATAGATTACTTACTCCCCCCTCTACCTACATCAGCTAAGGATTATAGATTACTTACTTTCACACTCTACCTACATCAGCTAAGGAAGGATTATAGATTACTTACTTCCCCCCTCTACCTACATCAGCTAAGGAAGGATTATATATTACTTACTTTCACCCTCTACCTACATCAGCTAAGGAAGGATTATAGATTACTTACTCCCCCCTCTACCTACATCAGCTAAGGATTATAGATTACTTACTTTCACACTCTACCTACATCAGCTAAGTAAGGATTATAGATTACTTACTCCCCCCTCTACCTACATCAGCTAAGGATTATATATTACTTACTTTCACCCTCTACCTACATAAGCTAAGGAAGGATTGTAGATTACTTACTTTCCCCTCTACCTACATAAGCTAAGGAAGGATTGTAGATTACTTACTTTCCCCTCTACCTACATAAGCTAAGGAAGGATTGTAGATTACTTACTTCCCCCTCTACCTACATCAGCTAAGGAAGGATTATAGATTACTTACTTTCACCCTCTAACTACATCAGCTAAGGAATGATTGTATATTACTTACTTCCCCCCTCTACGTACATCAGCTAAGGAAGGATTGTAGATTACTTACTTTCCCCTCTACCTACATCAGCTAAGGAAGGATTATAGATTACTTACTTCCCCCCTCTACCTACATCAGCTAAGGAAGGATTATAGATTACTTACTTCCCCCTCTACCTACATCAGCTAAGGAAGGATTATAGATTACTTACTTCCCCCTCTACCTACATCAGCTAAGGAAGGATTATAGATTACTTACTTCCCCCTCTACCTACATCAGCTAAGGAAGGATTATAGATTACTTACTTCCCCCTCTACCTACATCAGCTAAGGAAGGATTATAGATTACTTACTTCCCCCTCTACCTACATCAGCTAAGGATTGTATTACTTACTTCCCCCTCTACCTACATCAGCTAAGGAAGGATTATAGATTCTTACTCCCCTCTACCTACATCAGCTAAGGATTATAGATTACTTACTTCCTCTACCTACATCAGCTAAGGAAGGATTATAGATTACTTATCCCTCTACCTACATCAGCTAAGGATTTAATTACTTACTTCCTCTACTACATAGCTAAGGATTTAATTACTTACTTCCCCTCTACTCATAGCTAAGGATTTATATTACTTACTTCCCCCTCTACCTACATAGCTAAGGAAGGATTATAGATTACTTACTTCCCCCTCTACCTACATCAGCTAAGGAAGGATTATAGATTACTTACTTCCCCCCTCTACCTACATCAGCTAAGGAAGGATTGTAGATTACTTACTCCCCTCTACTTACATCAGCTAAGGAAGGATTGTAGATTACTTACTTCCCCCTCTACCTACATCAGCTAAGGAAGGATTATAGATTACTTACTTTCCCCTCTACCTACATCAGCTAAGGAAGGATTGTAGATTACTTACTTCCCCCTCTACCTACATCAGCTAAGGAAGGATTGTAGATTACTTACTTCCCCTCTACCTACATCAGCTAAGGAAGGATTATAGATTACTTACTTCCCCCTCTACCTACATCAGCTAAGGAAGGATTATAGATTACTTACTTTCCCCTCTACCTACATCAGCTAAGGAAGGATTATAGATTACTTACTTCCCCCTCTACCTACATCAGCTAAGGAAGGATTGTAGATTACTTACTTCCCCCTCTACCTACATCAGCTAAGGAAGGATTATAGATTACTTACTTCCCCCTCTACCTACATCAGCTAAGGAAGGATTGTAGATTACTTACTTCCCCCTCTACGTACATCAGCTAAGGAAGGATTGTAGATTACTTACTTCCCCCCTCTACGTACATCAGCTAAGGAAGGATTGTAGATTACTTACTTCCCCCCTCTACCTACATCAGCTAAGGAAGGATTATAGATTACTTACTTTCCCCTCTACCTACATCAGCTAAGGAAGGATTATAGATTACTTACTTCCCCCTCTACCTACATCAGCTAAGGAAGGATTATAGATTACTTACTTCCCCCTCTACCTACATCAGCTAAGGAAGGATTGTATATTACTTACTTCCCCCTCTACCTACATCAGCTAAGGAAGGATTATAGATTACTTACTTCCCCCTCTACGTACATCAGCTAAGGAAGGATTGTAGATTACTTACTTCCCCCTCTACCTACATAAGCTAAGGAAGGATTATAGATTACTTACTTCCCCCTCTACCTACATCAGCTAAGGAAGGATTATAGATTACTTACTTCCCCCCTCTACCTACATCAGCTAAGGAAGGATTGTAGATTACTTTCTCCCCCTCTACTTACATCAGCTAAGGAAGAATTGTATATTACTTACTTCCCCCCTCTACGTACATCAGCTAAGGAAGGATTATAGATTACTTACTTCCCCCTCTACCTACATCAGCTAAGGATTATAGATTACTTACTTCCCCCCTCTACCTACATCAGCTAATGAAGGATTATAGATTACTTACTTTCCCCTCTACCTACATCAGCTAAGGAAGGATTATAGATTACTTACTTTCCCCTCTACCTACATCAGCTAAGGAAGGATTATAGATTACTTACTTTCCCCTCTACCTACATAAGTTACTTCTCACCTTTGAAAATAATTTGGGCGCCCCAAAATCAAAACCTTCTCTAATTACACCCCTGTAATATTGGTATCTTCATTGATTAAAAACTTGTGTTGTTTTATCTTCATATGTTCTATCTATATTACAGGGTTAATTCTAGGTCAGAATGTTTGGGAGAAGTGAGAAAGTACGCGATCGCGTAGTTAACCCATTTCATTCTGGATACATTTAAAGGCTTTTGCAAACAACATAGATCCAGATCAGCCGCAGTGTGACGCTGCGTGCTGATCAGGATCTATGTTGTTTGCTACATAGCCAAATGTCTTAGCAAGATCATCTGAATAGCAAACAGCATAGAGTCTGATCAGACGGCACATTCCGTGGTGGCTGATCTGGCTCTATGTTCTTTGCAAATATGTTTGAAAGGTATCCAGAATGAACTGTGGTTAAATGGCATTATTTAATAAATGTCAACAAAATAGTCGTAAATGCACAGTATGATCATTAAACACAACAATAGAATAATAATAATATAATGTATGTATATATATATGCCTGAATACTTAATACCATATATGTATGTATATATATATGCCTGAATACTTAATACCATATATGTATGTATATATATATGCCTGAATACTTAATACCATATATGTATGTATGTATATATGCCTGAATACTTAATACCATATATGTATGTATGTATATATGCCTGAATACTTAATACCATATATGTATGTATGTATATATGCCTGAATACTTAATACCATGTATGTATGTATGTATATATGCCTGAATACTTAATACCATGTATGTATGTATGTATATATGCCTGAATACTTAATACCATGTATGTATGTATATATGCCTGAATACTTAATACCATGTATGTATGTATGTATGCCTGAATACTTAATACCATGTATGTATGTATGTATGTATGTATGTATGCCTGAATACTTAATACCATATATGTATGTATATATACCTGAATACTTAATACCATATAGGTATGTATGTATATATGCCTGAATACTTAATACCATATATGTATGTATGTATGCCTGAATACTTAATACCATATAGGTATGTATGTATGTATGTATGCCTGAATACTTAATACCATATATGTATGTATGTATGCCTGAATACTTAATACCATATATGTATGTATATATACCTGAATACTTAATACCATATAGGTATGTATGTATATATGCCTGAATACTTAATACCATATATGTATGTATGTATGCCTGAATACTTAATACCATATAGGTATGTATGTATGTATGTATGCCTGAATACTTAATACCATATATGTATGTATGTATGCCTGAATACTTAATACCATATATGTATGTATATATACCTGAATACTTAATACCATATAGGTATGTATGTATATATGCCTGAATACTTAATACCATATATGTAGCCTATGTATGTATATATGCCTGAATACTTAATACAATATATGTAGCCTATGTATGTATATATGCCTGAATACTTAATACCATATATGTATGTATGTATATATGCCTGAATACTTAATACCATATATGTAGCCTATGTATGTATATATGCCTGAATACTTAATACCATATATGTATGTATGTATATATGCCTGAATACTTAATACCATATATGTATGTATGTATATATGCCTGAATACTTAATACCATATATGTATGTATGTATGTATATATATGCCTGAATACTTAATACAATATATGTAGCCTATGTATGTATATATGCCTGAATACTTAATACAATATATGTAGCCTATGTATGTATATATGCCTGAATACTTAATACCATATATGTATGTATGTATATATGCCTGAATACTTAATACCATATATGTAGCCTATGTATGTATATATGCCTGAATACTTAATACCATATATGTATGTATGTATATATGCCTGAATACTTAATACCATATATGTATGTATATATGCCTGAATACTTAATACCATATATGTATGTATGTATGTATATATGCCTGAATACTTAATACCATATATGTATGTATGTATATATATGCCTGAATACTTAATACCATATAGGTATGTATGTATATATATGCCTGAATACTTAATACCATATATACTGAGTCAACAAAGAAACGATACCGTATTTGTCAATAATTTCAACAGTTATTAAGAAAATTCTTTGAAAATTCATAAGATGATAGTCCAACATGTTTGAAAGAGGAGCACATAAAGCATAATGAGCCTCCGAAACTGTCTGCTGCGTGATGACGTAATTCGTCGGACAGGGGTCTAATGGAGTTTTCACACAGACGTCAATACCGAGTATGGGCACCATTTGCGTCTCTCACTGCAATGCACCGCCGTCGCATCGAACGGAAGAGTGTCTGAATCTCTTGCTGGTCAATATTTGTCCACTCCTGACGCAAAACATCCCTCAGTTGGTTTAACGTTACCGGCTGACGTCGTCTGACACGGCGGTCTAACGTATCCCACAACTGTTCTATGGGTGACAAGTCTGGTGACAAAGCAGGCCACGGCAGGGTTTCAATATTGTTCTGCTCCAATAATGTGGTGGAAATCCGAGCAGTATGACACCTGGCGTTGTCCTGTTGGAACAGTGTGACGTTTCTGTTGGCGTTAAAGAACGGCACAACAACTGGCGCAAGGATCTCATCACAGTACCGCTGGGCGTTTAGGTTCCCGTCCACCACTAACAGTTCAGTGCGACTGCCGAAGGTGATACCGCCCCACGCCATAACGCTTCCGCCCCCGAACAGATCGACCTGACGTACACATGCGTCGGCGTAACGTTCACCGCGTCTGCGATATACCCGCTCTCTGCCATCCGCTCGACGCAAACAGAACCGCGATTCATCGCTAAACATCACCGAATTCCACTGTAACCGAGTCCAGCGAGCACGTTCCGTCGTCCATTTCCGCCGTACGTCACGGTGACGTCGTGTCAGGATGGGTCCAACGTATGGCCGATAGGCACGAATGCCACGTTCACCGAGCCGGTTCCTGACTGTTTGTGCACTGATGCGATTGTTGGTCATCCCAGGAGTAACGGCAGCTGTGTGCGTAGCAGGTAGGAACCGGTCACGTAAATGTGACGGTCCTGTTCACGCGTCGTCACACTTGGTCGACCAGATCTTGGACGGTCGTCCACCGATCCATGTGTTCGATAACGTCGAAGTAGACGTGTTATCGTGATCCGCGTAACCCCGAGTCGATTTGCGACGTCACGCTGACGTAAACTGCCGTCAATCATGCCAATGGCACGCATTCTCTGATTGCGGTTTAGCCTAGGCATTTTGTTAGAGGTAACAATGGGTATGTAAGGTGTTTTTCCTCGATGATAATGCAATACCAGTACAATAAACCAGTTTTCCGATTTGTACATGTGTAGGAAGTTGTCCTTGTTGAGGAGCACGTGCAACTCGGAAATTCGGCGTTCCAGGATTATCGGGTGTTTATTTACCTGTGTTTATGGTTGGCTGACGTTGCAATAAGATACCCGGTACTGATACGTAATAATATATTAAACCTTTCTATGGTTTTATCCGTTTTACGTCATTTTTAGTTTGGTATCGTTTCTTTTTTGACTCAGTATATATATATGTTTTATAATAGGCCAGTGTATCTTACTGGACAAATTGAATGAAAATGTCAAAAAAATTAATTAATATATATTTTTTTAGGGAGAAGTGTGGGGGGGGGGCAAAGTCAGTGTCCGTAGGGCGACTATTTCGCTCAAATCGCCCTCTAGAATGATCCATGATATCTGTTATGTTATATTTCGGGTTTTACGCCTGCATCAGCACCATTGTGGGCTATATAGCCTAGTTTACCTTTCCTGCGCAGGCTCCAACGGTTAACCAGTACTTGGGTGCACCAACCACCGTAAGAAACTGCCAACTTGTTCATATACATGAGACACGGCCTGGGCGGGGCTCGAACCCGTGACCATCAGTGATGATAGGTTACAGTGGTATACAAGTCAGCAACCTTAACTACTCGACCACGGAGGCGGACTAGGCTCGATGAGAATGCTAAAATATAAACTTAAACGTAAAACGTTCAACACTATGTACATATTTTATCTACGACCATATCAATATGCATCAATATTATGGGACAACTGCACGCAATATGAAATTGATACGTTAGAGAAACTCAAAAATGAGAACATTGAAAATTATGTTTTATTAGTAATTATAGCAATCGGATTTTCTTTTTCTGCGTTTCATCGAGGTATGAAATGTCAGTTTATACACCTAATGTGTTCATATAATCCTACAATTTGGTTTTTATGTACAAATTAGGTGCAAAAACTGACATTTCATAGCTCTATGAAATGCAGAAAAGTAGCTCCATTTGGTAAGTCAAACTTGTAAATATTGAGTACACTGATTTGTTCCACTCATGTTGCTCAACTTTTTCATACCCTGATATCTGTACATGAAAAGTTACTTTGTTCGTGTTAAATATATTAATATTTCTTGTTTCAACTCTGCCAATTCAAATGGTGCAAATGTATTGTAGAATGTTGACATGTCTTTTGTTTCTTTGTGTGTATGTATGATTGTGTCTTCTGCTGTTAAAATGTCCAGTTGTTAGTAGTTTGTAGGTGAAGATTAAACAGGTTAACTCAATCTGCACAAAGCACTGCATTGTTTAAATGTTTCCCTGTATCAGTATGCATTTGTTAAAATGTTTAATACGAGTGTATGTTCATTATGTACAGTAAAACCTGTGTTAGTGGTCACCTCTATTAAGCAGCCAAGTTTCAAGATTCCAAATATGTTGTTTTATTATACATTATACATTCTACCTCTATTAAGCAGCCACCTGTGTTCAGAAGCCACTTTCTGTAACTCCCTTGGCTGACTGCTTAAGACAGGTTTGACTGTATACAATAAAACACTGTTGTGATGTCATACCTGTACTTGCAGTCCATTATTATTAATATTGGACTGAAGTCAAAAGGCCAGAGTATTATCTAAAATACTAAGCAAACATGTACGAAATTAAACAATTTTAATTAGTAAGATCTTGTTATATAAGTGTGTGCTTTAAGTAAGATATAAGCCTCAAACAAATCCAATATGAAAAATATTGGCACTGTCTTCGGCACATAGCGCCTCATACAGTCCAACACTTTAACCCTTTCAACCCCACAGGCCTCTAAATAGGCTTATGAAAAGTGTAGATCCAGATGAGCCGGCTCGTAACGAGCCGTCTCATCAGGATCTGCACTTTTTTGCCAGTAATAATTATTACTATTTTTAGATAAAATTACCCATTTTGATAAATGAACTGATCCAAATGTAATTTTGTTATTAATTTATTGGTCTAAAAATATCATGGACCAGTCCATGTCAGTTACTTGGGGTTGAAAGGGTTTAATTATTGGATCGTTGTCGGCTTATATCCTATACATAGACCTTAGGGCCACAGGGAAGATTGGACAACGTTCCAACTGTCTATCCTCTATAAATAAACAGACAAGAGGCAACATGGAATTTAAATGCCTTGCCTAAGGGCACAATCGTAACGGCTCCAGTGGGGCTCGAACTTTTACACTTGAAGCGAACACTGCGCTATCACGACTTCACAAAATGTCTATTTATAGAGAAGAAACGTCACACTGACTACAAAAATATATGATCGCGTGGTGAGAGATGAGACAGCTGATACCCACTCCACTTTTTTATTGTATTGTTTGGCCTATTTAGATTCTCATTTTCTGTGGCAATCTGCAGGCCCGGGCCTCATAGGAGCTACGCGCCTGCTGTCAAAATTTCCAAAAGAGTTGCTAATAATTCATACAATTGTACTAGTTACAAAACCAATGTCACTCAAGTTTTGCAGCAATGAAGTCATCCTTTTGAACATTTCTAAATTACTCGAAACTATTTAACATCAATTTCACTAGGTGTATGTTTTCACAGACGGATCTGTAGTCCAGTGGTAACCCGCTGGACTGGTAATCCAGGGATCGCAGGTTCGATCCCCCGTCTGACCCTAATAATATTAACAGTCTTTCAGATGGGACATTAAACCGAGGTCTCGTGTCGGTGCTGTACACCGTGCACATAAAAGAACCAGAGGAGACTCTGGAATGGGTCTCTGTCTGTATCATTGCACTATCCTCCAAAATCTAAAATGACTAATCTCTTCAGGAGGCGTCGCTCATATGGGCAACCGGTAGCGACGATAAATAAACGTAAAACACACACACAACGTTATTGTCAGACACGTGTGTTTTCCATTTATCCTTAACAAATCACAATAACAATTAAATTAATGGGCGTACATCACTTTTAGCAGGTTTTATTAAAATTATTGTCACAAAAAATGGACGACACTCGTATTCATATACATTTACATGTTTTTGGAACAGAAATAATACTTTAATTATAGTCCGTATCCATGGGTTACATAAATATAGGATCTTACATTGAGTGGTGAATTCATACCATAATTGATCCTTCCTTAAAACACTGTCGTGACGTCATACCTTTGTGCTTGCAGTTCATTATTATTAATATTGGACTGGTGTCAAAAGAGTATTATATTAAATCCTACATGTACATGTACGAAACTGACAATTTTAATTAGTAGGATTTATGTTATATACAGTCAAACCTGTCTTAAGCAGCCAACCAAGGGAATCACAGAAAGTGGCTACTTAGCACAGGTGGCTGTTTAATAGAGGTATTTTGTATAATAAAACAATATATTGGGAATCTGGAAATTGGCTGCTTAATACAGGTTGGCTGCTTAATGGAGGTGACCACTAACACAGGATTGACTGTAAGTGTGTTTTAACCCATTTCATTCTGGATACATTTAAAGGCTTTTGCAAACAACATAGATAAAGAACAGCCACAGAGTGATGCTGCGTGCTGATCATGATCTATGTTGTTTGCTACATAGCCAAGTGTCAGCATAGACCCTGATCAGACGGAACGTTCTATGGAAGCTGATCTGGCGCTATGTTCTTTGCAAATACTGTATGAATGGTATCCAGAATCAAATGGTTTAGTAAAATATAAGCCTCAAACGGATCCAATATGTAATATATTGGTACTGTCTTCGGTGCTACGCATCTCACACAGTCCAATATTTTACATATTGGATCCGTTTGAGGCTTATATCCTATACTTGCATAATAATGGTAAAAAAAGTCCTGCCTAACAAACTTTGCTTTATTAGTCAGTGCCTACTAAACCTTTTATGATGTCATGACGCTGCGTGTATGACGTCATAGTTATGTTCACAGATGGTAGGATAAACTTCAGCCAATCAAGTCATGATTATTCGGTACTCTTTCCTCCCTCTAAACGTCCATTATATCAGAAGATAGGAAAAAATGCAGTGTGCTATATTTTCTTTGTGTCATTGAAAAGAATAATTAATGTAAATAATGTAATAATTAAGCTCGGATTAATAGTTTCCATCATAGTATGAACTACATTGGGAGTGCCTAAAGCTAGCGTGGATTATTTCGGCTTTCGGCATCCACGCAAACTTTAAACACCCCCAAGGTAGTTCATACCCCGATGGAAACTATTAAACCCTGATTCATTCCTTAAATAAACAAACGTACTGCCAGTTCTCAAATACAAAATGTTGACCAAATTACTATAGCGCAAGGACACTCCGATATTATGTCCCTTTAACCCTGTCCCTCTTGACGCCATTACCAATACCACATACATTAACCCTTTCTCTCATAGAAGCACCTCTTGACGCCATTACCAATATAACATACATTAACCATTTCCCTCATGGAAGAACCTCTTGACGCCATTACCAATACCACATACATTAACCCTGTCCCTCATAGAAGCACCTCTTGACGCCATTACCAATACCACATACATTAACCCTGTCCCTCATAGAAGCACCTCTTGACGCCATTACCAATACCACATACATTAACCCTTTCCCTCATAGAAGCACCGCTTGACGCCATTACCAATATGACATACATTAACCCTTTCCCTCATAGAAGCACCTCTTGATGCCATTACCAATACCACATACATTAACCCTGTCCCTCATAGAAGCACCGCTTGACGCCATTACCAATACCACATACATTAACCCTGTCCCTCATAGAAGCACCTCTTGACGCCATTACCAATACCACATACATTAACCATGTCCCTCATAGAAGCACCTCTTGACGCCATTACCAATACGACATACATTAACCCTTTCCTATTGCTCATAATAAAGGCCAGAATATCATGTAGACCCAGTAATATCTATGTAGGTGAGATAGATATGGCCACTACTTATCCACTGCATGATAGCTAAATAAATGGCTGTTTGTATGGAGATATAATAGTATATTAACCTAAATCTCTATGAAGGAAAGGGTTAAAGCGACACTACATTGGTGAAAATGCAAATGTCTGCTGAATGTAATTTGCTATTATATGGTATAATTTTGTTCCAAATATTTGCCAAAAAACTGAGTATATCAACAAATAAACAAACGTCGTATACGCAGTTTGTTGACATAACAAAATAATGTAAATAGGGTCGACATTCATGCGTAATACAAAACGTTTGTCCTGAATACACGAGTTATGCTACATATTTACTGTGATATCTCACATGTGCGCCTATGCATATTTATTTGTAGACTAATCTTAATTAATTTATCTCTAAACGAAAGTATTAGTTTAGTATTGACTTCACTGACAACAAACGTCAATATAGGAGCCTGGATGACCATCATATGAAATCCTACTTTCACGTTTGAAAGTGTGTATACCACAAAAACACTGTTAAATTGATTCACTGTTAGTAGTAAGAAGAATTTGTATTAGCAATGCATTTTATACGTGAAAAAATGCATTTTATTTAATTTGTGCGATGTAATGTCGCTATAAGAAACAGCGACTTGCAAATGTTTGTTTGTTAGCTTTCACACTTGAAAGAATTTGACGTCCTCAGTGGGATTCGAACCTACAGTGGTGATTTGAAGTCAATGACTGCAACCACTCAGTCACGGAGGCACTTATGTGGAAGATACAAACCTAGTCTCAAGTGAAGTTGAGGCCACAACCTTCTGTTAGTTCAGTTGAGCTTAAATATCATAATCAACGTAATGTCGCTTTAAAAGCTTCATTAGTACACTCACATTTGCTATTTGCGATGTAATGTCGCTTTAAAAGGTTCATAAGTACACTCACATTTGCTATTTGCGATGTAGTGTCGCTTTAAAAGGTTCATTAGTACATTCACATTTGCTTTTTGCGATGTAGTGTCGCTTTAAAAGCTTCATTAGTACATTCACATTTGCTTTTTGCGATGTAATGTCGCTTTAAAAGGTTCATAAGTACACTCACATTTCAATGTTGTCTGGATTACGAGATTTCAATTGCAAATAGCTTGTCTTGCCGTCACGACAAATTAAATAATTCTCCAGGGATATAATCATAATATGCAAAACAAAATATTATACATTCAGAAAGGTCGCATATACATAATTGACTAATTATTCATAAATATTCAACAAAATACAGGGAATTCCCCAATTAGCCCTCACTCTAATTTAACAAGAAACAAACAAGAACTGCCGTCCATACTCGCCTATAAGACGACATTTTTACCACTAGAATATGACTCAAAGTGGCTTCCCGTCTTATAGGTGGAGTGCTGCCATCCATACTCGCCTATAAGACGACATTTTTACCACCAGAGTATGACTCAAAGTGGCTTCCCGTCTTATAGGTGGAGTGATGCAGTCCATACTCGCCTATAAGACGACATTTTTACCACCAGAGTATGACTCAAAGTGGCTTCCCGTCTTATAGGTGGAGTGCTGCAGTCCATACTCGCCTATAAGACGACATTTTTACCACCAGAGTATGACTCAAAGTGGCTTCCCGTCTTATAGGTGGAGTGATGCAGTCCATACTCGCCTATAAGACGACATTTTTACCACCAGAGTATGACTCAAAGTGGCTTCCCGTCTTATAGGTGGAGTGCTGCAGTCCATACTCGCCTATAAGACGACATTTTTACCACCAGAGTATGACTCAAAGTGGCTTCCCGTCTTATAGGTGGAGTGCTGCTGTCCATACTCGCATATAAGGCGACATTTTTACCACCAGAGTATGACTCAAAGTGACTTCCCGTCTTATAAGACTTAGAGAGTGCTAAAAAAAATATTAAAATGCATAATTACGTTTTAGAAAAGAAAGCAAGCACCCTGACACTGATAATGTCTTCAACTTGCATGGTTAAAGATGCAATTTATACTTGTGTCCATTTTTATCAACCCTGGATTGTGAGAAGTTGAAATAACTTTTCATGATTTAGTTTAACCCTTTACACACTAGCGGCAGATAAAATGTAACCCTTTACACGCTAGCGGCAGATAACATGTAACCCTTTACACACTAGCGGCAGATAAAATGTAACCCTTTACACGCTAGCGGCAGATAACATGTAACCCTTTACACGCTAGCGGCAGATAAAATGTAACCCTTTACACGCTAGCGGCAGATAAAATGTAACCCTTTACACACTAGTGGCAGATAAAATGTAACCCTTTACACACTAGTGGCAGATAAAATGTAACCCTTTACACACTAGTGGCAGATAAAATGTAACCCTTTACACGCTAGCAGCAGATAAAATGTAACCCTTTACACACTAGCGGCAGATAAAATCACTTTTGCAAACAGCATAGAGATCAGATGGCACTTATAGGCAAGTGCATGCTTAAACACACATATTTCAGGACCAAAGTGGAGGGGCCATCCTATAATTGAGATCGTCTTATAGGCGAGTTTGGAAGGTAACTGTCCCCAAGTGAGGAAATTACAAGAGACATTAAAAAGAACAGCAAAAACTCCACTGAGGTTTCCATTAATTATGTTTTTTTATTATTTAAGTTTATTTAACGGCGCTATGGGTTGCCATTTTGACCAAAGGTCAGTTTAACTAACAACACCTTTCTTACATTGATCTAAAGCAGAATGGACTGCCGGCACTGAACAGAACACTAAATACTTTGGTAATCCAGAGGCTCGAGTGCTAAGAGAACAGAACATAGAACAACCCATCAACTTTGAGATAACAAACAAATCATCATTAGTCCAAAATTGGTTACTAAGCAACATCAAAGACTTATATCAAAACCTACAAAAGAACAACTTGCAGCTACAACAGGTAATTCTTAGAAAAGGACAACATTATTTTGTTTGTTTGTTTGTTTGGGTTTTTGCCTTCATCCGCACTATTTTGGGCTATTATAACCGCCGGCGGGCAGTTTACATAACACCCTCCTGGGCAGGCTCCAGCGGTAAACCAGTACTTGGTGCACCAACCTCCGTAAGAATCTGCCCAACTTTTTCATATAAAGAGACACGGTCTGAGCGGGGCTCGAACCCGTGACCATCAGTGATGATAGGTTACAGTGGTATACAAGTCAGCGACCGTAACCACTCGACCACGGAGGCGGATGACTTATGTTTGGGGTCAACTTTTATACAGATTTCAGGGCAGCCACTTAAACGACCATAAAGGTATCACAAAAACGATAATATATTCATATTTACAAGCAGAAAGGTCATAACAACCTAATATATCTCAACAAATATTACCATTAACCCTTTCAACACCACAGGCCTCTCAATAGGCTTACAAAAAGTGTACATCCAGATGAGCCGGCTATTGAAGTTGGTAGCTTGTAATTTGCATAACTGGAAAGCATCTTCTTGGTTTAAATGAGCCATACCATTTCAACAGTATTTAGTAATTTAACCCTTTCAACACCACAGGCCTCTCAATAGGCTTACAAAAAGTGTAGATCCAGATGAGCCGGCTCATGACGAGCCGTCTCATCAGGATCTGCACTGTCATGAGCCGGCTCATCTGGATCTACACTTTTTGCCAGTAATATTACTATTTTTCACAAAAATTACCCATTTTGATATTAAATGAACTGGTCTTTAATGTAATTTTCTTATTAATTTATTAGTATGAAAATATGGACCAGTCCATGTCAGTTACTTGATGTTAAATTGGTTAAATGTATCTTTCTGCATTGCTGATTCATTAAAGATGAACATGTACAATTCTCCATTGAAGTTGATATCGTGGTTGGTGGCTTGTACTTTGCATAACTGAAAGCATCTTCTTGGCTTAAATGAGCCGTATCATTTCAACAGTATTTAGCAATTTCAATGGTATACCGGTAATAAGGACGATGCACTGATCCTATATATATCGCTTTATATCACTATCCCACTAGCACGATTGTGTGCAAAACCCAAGATTTATGTGTGTATACATTAGCTTAAAATCATTATCTGTCTCACTCTTTACATGTGGTGTGGCGTCCGTGGTCCAGCGTCGGATTTGGAATCGAGCGGTCCCGGATTCGATACTCGGTCAGGCCACGTTTGTAGTGTCAGTGAGCAAGCAAGGCACCGCACACACATTGCTTAGTACTGGTTAACCACTTAGGTCTGTTAAGCCTGCCCAGGAAAACAGGTCTATGTCCCTGCAAGGGGTTTGACATTAATGGAACTTACATTAGCTTAAAATCATTATCTGTCTAACTGTTTACATGCTAGCATCGAAAATGAGTCAAATATGTCATGCAATCATGGTGAAATAGTCACCCTTGGGACCTTGACTTCACCCCCTGTGGGCCCCACCTCTCCCTAAAAATAAAATTGGCACACAAGGAAATCCTTAAATCCCTAACAAATTCAGCCCACAGTCAGAAGATTGAAACCTGTTGTGACTCAAATATTCGCCGCTAGGTACGTCATATCATCAATTTTGGCGTCAGACTTGAATACAAAATTCAACACATTATTTTTGTCACCATGCAACATCAGTCATGTGACGGGTACTTGTTGTGTGTTTATTTGATCTTATTCCAGTTCAAGCACCATATCGCAACATATTTTGCCATTTTTGTTGAGGAATCTACACTCGAGATATTGGGGGTATGACCTCATGACAAGATGAACAAGAGATATATATCGCCAACAACTATTTAACCCTTTCAATGCTTTCAACACTATAGGCCTCTAAATAGACTTACAAAAAGTGTAGATCCAGATGAGCCGGCTCATGACGAGCCGTCTCATCAGGATCTGCACTGTTTGCTAGTAATATTACTATTTTTAGACAAAAGTACCCATTTGGAAAAATGAACTGGTCCAAAGGTAATTTTCTTATTAATTTATTGGTCTAAAAATATCATGCACCAGTCCATGTCAGTTATTTGGTGTTGAATGAGTTAGTCCTGGTCACAGTTGTTGTTAGGTTGGGTTTTTTTTCTTTTTTTTTCTCAATTTTATTGTTCCAAATATACATTATCATACATATTATTATACATATAATATCATATCAATGTACAATTGACAAAGTACACATAGCTAATGTGTCTTTAAACAATGTATATATGGATTTTATAATATAGGTTGCGGCTAGGTTGGGTTTTATGGCCCAACAATACCAAGCATAAGATACTGTAGAATATATATATATAGCCATATCACTTATAAAAGTAAAGTGTTTGTTTATTATAGTGTCACCCCTCTTTAAAGGGCCAGCCATTTCTGACTTATGAGACACCTCTTTTTCATGAACATCAGTACTTCCCGAATCCTATACTTGTATGCCAGGCGTCAGGCTGGTAGGCAATCGGTAACCATTATTTTACTAGCTGGCGGCTCACCAACCGGCCATATCAGAACGAACCCCTGACCAGATTCGAACTTTCGACCTCCCGCTCCGTAGGCGGACGCCTTATCCACTAGGCCACGGAGACGGTATGTATGTTGTACATTATAGGTCTATAACTGGAAATAAAAGGGGTTACCTGCTAAGGGCCTCAAAATGAAAAAGAAGTATACTGTAGAATGTGACTGACATTTCTGGACCTTTTTCTCACCCAGAAATGTGATGAAAGTAATATGTCGACTTCTGTCCCAGAAACAAGCCAACAAAAATTTGAGTTTTTTTTATATATTTATTGGATCTTTGTCTGTTTTACAGTTGTTTTATTTGCTTGAATATACAGTCAAACCTGTCTTAAGCAGCTAGCCAAGGAAGTTACAGAAAGTGGCTATTGAACACAGGTGGCTGCTTAATAGAGGTCAAATGTATAATATAACAACATATTTGGAATCTTGAAACTGGCTGCTTAATACAGGTTGGCTACTTAATAGAGGTGACCACTAACACAGGTTTTACTGTATTACAATTGTCTTAAGACAATTATTTACATCATAAACCACCTAAAAGCTGATACACAGACGTCATGTATGTGGTGTTGTGCATAAGTGCAATTATAATCTTTAATCATTTATAATGGAATAAACTCTACCAGATATCTCAACTTGAGCCCAGTTTTGGAAAATGAGCGAAAAACGGATGTCATAAGTCCACAATGGACACTAGACTTATGGAAGGAACCAGCTTGCTTTTCAAGCCAAAGTTTGACACTAGACTTATGGAAGGAACCAGCTTACTTTTCAAGTCAAAGTTTGAGCCTCGACTTCTGGAAGGAACCAGCTTGCTTTTCAAGCCAAAGTTTGACACTAGACTTATGGAAGGAACCAGCTTATTTTTCAAGCCAAAGTTTGACACTAGACTTATGGAAGGAACCAGCTTACTTTTCAATCCAAAGTTTGACACTCGACTTATGAAGTGTGTTTTTACGTTTATTTACGCTACCGGTTGCCCATATGAGCGACACCTCCTGAAGAGATTAGTTATTTTAGATTTTGGAGGATAGTGCATGATACAGACAGAGACCCAATCCAGCGTCTCCTCTGGTTCTTTTACGTGCACGGTGTAAAGCACCGACACTAGACCTCAGTTTAACGTCCCATCTGAAAAACTGTTAATTTTATTAGGGTCAGACGGGGGATCGAACCTGCGATCCCTAGATTACAAGTCCAGCGTGTTACCACTGGAGTACATATCCGTCTGTCGACTTATGGAAGGAACCAGCTTACTTTTCAAGCCAAAGTTTGACACTCGACTTATGGAAGGATGGAGTTTATTTTTCAAGCCAAAGTTTGACCCTCGACTTATGGAGTGTGTTTTTACGTTTATTTATCGTCGCTACCGGTTGCCCATATGAGCGAAGCCTCCTGAAGAGATCAGTTATTTTAGATTTTGGAGGATTGTCTGTATCAGTGCATGATACAGACAGAGACCCATTCCAGAATCTCCTCTGGTTCTTTTACGTGCACGGCGTACAGCACTGACATGAGACCTCGGTTTAACGTCCCATCTGAAAGACTGTTAATTTTATTAGGGTCAGACGGGGGATCGAACCTGCGATCTCTGGATTACAAGTCCAGCGTGTTACCACTGGACTACATCGACTTATGGAAGGCACCAGCTTACTTGTTAAGCCAAAGTTTGACACTCAACTTATGGAAGGAACCAGCTTACATTTCAAGCCAAAGTTTGACCCTCGACTTATGGAAGGAACCAGCTAACTGTTCAAGCCAAAGTTTGACCCTCGACTTATGGAAGGAACCAGCTAACTGTTCAAGCCAAAGTTTGACCCTCGACTTATGGAAGGAACCAGCTTATTTTTCAAGCCAAAGTTTGACCCTCGACTTATGGAAGGAACCAGCTTATTTTTCAAGCCAAAGTTTGACCCTCGACTTATGGAAGGAACCAGCTTATTTTTCAAGCCAAAGTTTGAGCCTCGACTTATGGAAGGAACCAGCTTATTTTTCAAGCCTAAGTTTGAGCCTCGACTTATGGAAGGAACCAGCTTATTTTTCAAGCCAAAGTTTGACCCTCGACTTATGGAAGGAACCAGCTTATTTTTCAAGCCAAAGTTTGACCCTCGACTTATGGAAGGAACCAGCTTATTTTTCAAGCCAAAGTTTGAGCCTCGACTTATGGAAGGAACCAGCTTATTTTTCAAGCCTAAGTTTGAGCCTCGACTTATGGAAGGAACCAGCTTATTTTTCAAGCCAAAGTTTGACCCTCGACTTATGGAAGGAACCAGCTTATTTTTCAAGCCAAAGTTTGACCCTCGACTTATGGAAGGAACCAGCTTATTTTTCAAGCCAATGTTTGACACTAGACTTATGGTCGAGATCGACTTATGGCTGACAATATACGGTACATGTAACCTATCAAACAAATAAACACAGGACACAAGGAACAACATTTGCTAAATCCTTGTCAAATTTAATGTGGTTTGTTGACATAAATGCAAAGACAAAGTCAAGTAAGTAAACAGCCTCCATTGAGCAATATTTATTTACTGTGGATCAATCTTTATTCGCATGAGTTTAATTTTCACAATAATTTGCAAAAGACATCAAAGCAAATTAAATATTTCGATAAAATATGAAGTAAAATGTTGGTGCCTTGAAGTTGTCGGAGCCCGCAAAATGTTCGAGTTATAGGAGTTTCGAGTGGTGGATTCTGGTGCCAGTCATATATGGTTAATTAAAGCTCGAGTCAATATGGATCGTCAATTCTGGTGCCAATGATGGATGGTCAATTCTTGTGCCAGTCAAGGATCGTCAATTCTGATTTGAGTCATAGACAATTCTGGTTAGAGTCATCATGGATAGTGATTTGTTGTTCGCGTCAAGGATATAGCCAAGCTGGAGTGTGTTCGCGTCAAGGATATATCCAAGCTGGAGTGTGTTCGCGTCAAGGATATATCCAAGTTGGAGTGTGTTCGCGTCAAGGATATATCCAAGCTGGAGTGTGTTCGCGTCAAGGATATATCCAAGCTGGAGTGTGTTCGCGTCAAGGATATATCCAAGCTGGTGTGTGTTCGCGTCAAGGATATATCCAAGCTGGAGTGAGCCTTATGCTTTAACATTGTGCACAGCAGCTAAACGGTTATCCTTGTGTTTATATTACCGTATCTACTTGCCTATAAGACAATCTCGACTATAAGATGACCCCCCCAAAACAATGGTCTTAAATCAGTGGTATTTTGCATAGACCCGCTTATAAGACAGGTTGAGAAAATGGAAACCACTCAGAAGCAAAGATCAAAGAAATTAATCAAGCACTGTAAATTATGTCAAATCAATAAAAAAAATATGCACTGATGCACAACAATAAATTTGATTTACTAAAATTCTATTCAGATCAGTTTACAGATAGCGCTGTGAAAGTCTATGCTTTTGTTACACCCTTTCAGTTCATCAAGTATTGTGTTGGAACAAACTGAAATAAATTTTTATCACTCGCTTATTAGTTTATACAAATTTATGTTAGCTCGATTGCGAAACAAGTTATTTCAACTTATATAAATCACTCTCGAGACTTCATTCCTGATGGAATCCATCGCCACGAGGGAGAGAGAAGAGGCAATGTGGAATTTAAAAGCCTTGCCTAAGGGCACAATCGTAACGTCTCCAGTGGGGCTCGAACTCTGGACCTTTCGCACCTGAAGCGAACACGCATCCACTGCGCTATCACGACTTCCACTACTCGCTTATAAGACGGGAAGCCACTTTGAGCCAATAATCTGGTGATAAAAATCCTGTGTTATACGCGAGTAAGTACGGTTATGTACAAAAATATCCATCTACGAGTCGAATGTCTGGATACAACCATAGGTTTAATGTTGTAATCCAATCCATGCCAAATACAAGTGACAACATCAAACAGTTTTATATTTTATTTCGAATATCATGTTATTCATAATCGTCTAATATTGATGCAAAGCATGCACAGAAGATGTACATCTGGCGGTTTAACCAATCAATACCTACATATCAGATACCGTAATCATGGGCAATATACAACGCTTTATAAATCAAAATATGAAACAAATAGTATCATTACTTAACAATGAGAGACATTGATCAGTTACTGCCCCTGAATACTCTATAAAAGTAGATAGGTCCTATTAAGTGTTTTCCTCTGTTTTTATCGTTGTTTCCTTTACACAACATGCTAACAATTTGTATTCTACTATCGCTTCTTGTGATTATTAAATTACTATATCGCGACAGACAATGGGTACTTATTTGTAAAAGAATTTTATCAGTTAATTAACACGATTTGAATAAAATCACATTTATCATACCTCAACATCTGGTTAGGGAACGATAGTAAAAACAAAGGATTCTAACTAAAAGGACCTATTCACATTTTGGAATAAATCAGACTTTATCTGCCTAGGGAGGTAATAGAAAATTAGAGATGTCTCTCATTGGTTTAAACATATTTTATTGCCTCTTCAATATTATATCATACAGGCAAAGGGTTTGGGTCATTTATCAAAATGGGTAATTTTGTCTAAAAATAGTAATATTACTGGCAAAACGTGCAGATCCTGATGAGCCAGCTCGAGACGATCTACACTTTTTGTAAACCTATTTAGAGGTCTGTAGTGTTGAAAGGGTTAAAGCATGTTTCTATGATAGTGATCTTGTCGTTTTGCCAGAGTTACCCAACTTGAACAAATTTAATTGCTTCTTAACCCAATCTTTCTTGGAAAGCGCCTCTAGACGCTTCCTGTTGCCTTTATCCATTCCCACATACATTCAATCCAAACTTTATTTAACCCATTCAACACCAAGTAACTGACATGGACTGGTGCATGATATTTTCAGACAAATAAATTAATAAGAAAATTACATTTGGACCAGTTCATTTATGAAAATGGATAATTTTTGTCTAAAAATAGTAATATTACTGGCAAAAAGTGCAGATCCTGATGAGACGGCTCGTCACGAGCCGGCTCATCTGGATCTACGCTTTTTGTAAGCCTATTTAGAGGTCTGTGGTGTTGAAAGGGTTAATACAATAACACTGTAGATTTCAAATGAACAGAAACACGGTCCAGGTGTGGTAAATTTTCCACAGTCGTACATTATTACCAGGCTGGTGTATTTTCCACAGTCGTACATTATTACCAGGCTGGTGTATTTTCCACAGTCGTACATTATTACCAGGCTGGTGTATTTTCCACAGTCGTACATTATTCCAGGCTGGTGTATTTTTAAAATCTAGTTGTCTATGGACAATTAAAATTCTCCTGGTTTAATTTTCGGACCACCTGAATGTCATCTGTTTAGGGGTGTTATGTCTATTGTCATCTGTTTAGGGGTATTACGGTATGTTTATTGTCATCTGTTTAGGGGTATTACGGTATGTTTATTGTCATCTGTTTAGGGGTATTACGGTATGTTTATTGTTGTCATCCATTACCATGTTTGTATCACATTCTTGTATGCTTACTTAAACATGTGTGTATTACATTATGCATGTTTACTTAAACATGTTTGTATTACATTATGTATCTTGTATGTTTACTTAAACATGTTTGTATTACATTATGCATCTTGTATGCTTACTTAAACATGTGTGTATTACATTATGTATCGTGTATGCTTACTTAAACATGTGTGTATTACATTATGTATCTTGTATGCTTACTTAAACATGTGTGTATTACATTATGTATCTTGTATGCTTACTTAAACATGTGTGTATTACATTATGTATCTTGTATGCTTACTTAAACATGTGTGTATTACATTATGCATCTTGTATGCTTACTTAAACATGTGTGTATTACATTATGCATCTTGTATGCTTACTTAAACATGTGTGTATTACATTATGCATCTTGTATGCTTACTTAAACATGTGTGTATTACATTATGTATCTTGTATGCTTACTTAAACATGTGTGTATTACATTATGTATCTTGTATGCTTACTTAAACATGTGTGTATTACATTATGTATCTTGTATGCTTACTTAAACATGTGTGTATTACATTATGCATGTTTACTTAAACATGTTTGTATTACATTATGTATCTTGTATGTTTACTTAAACATGTGTGTATTACATTATGCATCTTGTATGCTTACTTAAACATGTGTGTATTACATTATGTATCTTGTATGCTTACTTAAACATGTGTGTATTACATTATGTATCTTGTATGCTTACTTAAACATGTGTGTATTACATTATGTATCTTGTATGCTTACTTAAACATGTGTGTATTACATTATGTATCTTGTATGCTTACTTAAACATGTGTGTATTACATTATGTATCTTGTATGCTTACTTAAACATGTGTGTATTACATTATGTATCTTGTATGTTTACTTAAACATGTTTGTATTACATTATGTATCTTGTATGCTTACTTAAACATGTGTGTATTACATTATGCATCTTGTATGTTTACTTAAACATGTTTGTACGACAGTATGCAGCGCTTTCTCACTTCTCCCGAACATTCTGACCTAGAATGAACCCTGTATAAGAAACTGTATGTATGGCCATTGTACTGCACTATCATACATATACCACAAACATGTCAAACTGTATGTATGGCCATTGTACTGCACTATCATACATATACCACAAACATGTCAAACTGTATGTATGGTCATTGTACTGCACTATCATACATATACCACAAACATGTCAAACTGTATGTATGGTCATTGTACTGCACTATCATACATATACCACAAACATGTCAAACTGTATGTATGGCCATTGTACTGCACTATCATACATATACCACAAACATGTCAAACTGTATGTATGGCCATTGTACTGCACTATCATACATATACCACAAACATGTCAAACTGTATGTATGGTCATTGTACTGCACTATCATACATATACCACAAACATGTCAAACTGTATGTATGGTCATTGTACTGCACTATCATACATATACCACAAACATGTCAAACTGTATGTATGGCCATTGTACTGCACTATCATACATATACCACAAACATGTCAAACTGTATGTATGGCCATTGTACTGCACTATCATACATATACCACAAACATGTCAAACTGTATGTATGGTCATTGTACTGCACTATCATACATATACCACAAACATGTCAAACTGTATGTATGGTCATTGTACTGCACTATCATACATATACCACAAACATGTCAAACTGTATGTATGGCCATTGTACTGCACTATCATACATATACCACAAACATGTCAAACTGTATGTATGGCCATTGTACTGCACTATCATACATATACCACAAACATGTCAAACATTATACATGAGATTATCATAAATACATCGTCCAATAATGCACCACAATTTTTTACCCTAAAATGTAATACTTGAACTAGTTCAACCATTGAACAACATCCAATCACAGGTAGCACCCAATTAAACAACATCTACACACCAATCAAATAGCTCATACAACGTAATCTTCTAACATGTACCGGGTATATGGCTAGAGGTACTATAAAATGAAATACAGTCAAACCTGTCTTAAGCAGCCAGCCAAGGGAATCGCAGAAAGTGGCTGCTTAGCACAGATGGCTGCTTAATAGAGGTCAAATGTATAATAACACAGCAAATTGGGAATCTGGCAACTGGCTGCTTAATACAGGTTGGCTGCTTAACCCTTTCAACACCACAGGCCTCTAAATAGGCTTACAATAAGTGTAGATCCAGATGAGCCGGCTCGTGACGAGCTGTCTCATCAGGATCTGCACTTTTTGCCGGTAATATTACTATTTTTAGACAAAAATTACCCATTTTGATAAATGAACTGGTCCAAATGTAATTTTCTTATTAATTTATTCGGCTAAAAATATCATGCACCAGTCCATGTCAGTTACTTGGTGTTGAATGGGTTAATGGAGGTGACCACTAACACAGGTTTTACTGTATGTCAAAGTTTGATAAATAGCTGCCCCTCCTAGCAGTATTTCAGGCACGGACGGACACACAGGTAGAACCATTGACCTACTGCAACCCAGCTGGATAGCTACCTCACTTGACACTCCCCAGTGGGATTCGAACCTACAGCAGTCAGGAGCGAGTGATTTAAAGACAACAGCATTAACCACTCGGCAAAAGGTGTCTTTACTTTTTCTTCTATAATGTCTTCACTTGTAATATATAAAACAATAAAAAAAAGGTCACCCATATTTAAAGGGCCAGCGATTATTGACTTATGAGACACCTTTTTTATGAACATCAGATCGCGAATCCTATGCTTGTTTGCCAGGTGTCAGGCTGGTAGGCAATCGGTAACCATTATTTTAACTAGCTGGCGGCTCACCAACCGGCCATATCAGAACGAACCCCTGAAGAGGTTCGAACCTTCGACTATAACTATTATAAATATTACACCCCATGTACATGTAGATCACAGAATATTCATGAAAATGTGAACACATGTAATTATGTTATGTTATATTTCGGGTTTTACGCCTACATCAGCACCATTTCGGGCTATATCGCCGGCAAGCAGTTTACTTAACAACACCTTTCCTGGGCAGGCTCCAACGGTTAACCAGTACTTGGGTGCACCAACCTCCGTAAGAAACTGCCAACTTTTTCATATAAATGAGACACGGTCTGAGCGGGGCTCGAACCCGTGACCATCAGTGATGATAGGTTACAGTGACAGTAACCACTCGACCACGGAGGCGGAGACATGTAATAACTATGCATTAATTAAAGAATACCAATCAGGAATATAATTCACACCATTTGGAAGACATCATTTATGAGATATACATGAGGAAATGATCACAGCAAACTATCTCATTTTATTGTATACATACTGATAACAGACAGCATGATGCACATGGACCATATATAAGATGGTCCCAAAGGACAATGCATAAGATGGTCCCAAAGGACAATGTATAAAATGACCAAAGGACAATGTATAACACGACCAAAGGACAATGTATAAGATGACCAAAGGACAATGCATAAGATGGTCCCAAAGGACAATGTATAAGATGACCCCAACGGACAATGCATAAGATGACCCCAAAGGACAATGCATAAGATGACCCCAAAGGACAATGCATAAGATGGTCCCAAAGGACAATGCATAAGATGGTCCCAAAGGACAATGCATAAGATGGTCCCAAAGGACAATGCATAAGATGGTCCCAAAGGACAATGCATAAGATGACCCCAAAGGACAATGTATATGATGTCACAAAGGACAATGTATAAGATGGTCCCAAAGGACAATGCATAAGATGGTCCCAAAGGACAATGCATAAGATGGTCCCAAAGAACAATGTATAAGATGACCCCAAAGGACAATGCATAAGATGACCCCAAAGGACAATGCATAAGATGACCAAAGGACAATGCATAAGATGGTCCCAAAGGACAATGTGTAAGATGACCCCAAAGGACAATGCATAAGATGACCCCAAAGGACAATGCATAAGATGACCCCAAAGGACAATGCATAAGATGATCCCAAAGGACAATGCATAAGATGATCCCAAAGGACAATGCATAAGATGACCACAAAGGACAATGTATAAGATGACCAAAGGACAATGCATAAGATGACCAAAGGACAATGCATAAGATGTTATGTTATGTTATATTTCGGGTTTTACGCCTGCATCAGCACCATTTTGGGCTATATCGCCGGCGGGCAGTTTACCTAACAACACCTTTCCTGGGCAGGCTCCAGCGGTTAACCAGTACTTGGGTGCACCAACCTCCGTAAGAAACTGCCAACTTTTTCATATAAATGAGACACGGCCTGAGCGGGGCTCGAACCCATGACCATCAGTGATGATAGATCACAGTGGTATGAATGGGTTAATATAAATATATATATATAAGATGATCCCAAAGGACAATACACAAGACCTATAGATCACATACAAAGATCTCCCACAATGAACTATGGGCCACCATTAACCACAATGAACTATGGGCCACCATTAACCACAATGAACTATGGGCCACCATTAACCACAATGAACTATGGGCCACCATTAACCACAATGAACTATGGGCCACCATTAACCATGTATAAAATGGCCCTCATGGATCAATTGTAAGACATACCCCATGGACCATACATAAGACAGCCCACATGGGCCAAGATGGACCTGTAAAAATGGACATTGCAGAAGACGTATGTAAACAAGCACCATTTTAACTACATGTATGTATAAAACAAGTACTCATGATGTAAGCAGAAGATGGGCCCCAACGGACTGTTTATGCAATGGCACCCATGGACCATGTACAAGACAAGCCCCATTGATCATGTACAAGACAAGCCCCATGGACCATGTACAAGACAAGCCCCATGGACCATGTACAAGACAAGCCCCATGGACCATGTACAAGACAAGCCCCATGGACCATGTACAAGACAAGCCCCATAGACCATGTATATGATGTACAAGACAAGCCCCATATAACATGTACAAGACAAGCCCCATAGACCATGTACAAGACAAGCCCCATGGACCATGTACAAGACAAGCCCCATAGACCATGTATATGATGTACAAGACAAGCCCCATAGACCATGTACAAGACAAGCCCCATAGACCATGTATATGATGTACAAGACAAGCCACATAGACCATGTATATGATGTACAAGACAAGCCCCATAGACCATGTATATGATGTACAAGACAAGCCCCATAGACCATGTACAACACAAGCCCCATAGACCATGTACAAGACAAGCCCCATAGACCATGTATATGATGTACAAGACAAGCCCCATAGACCATGTATATGATGTACAAGACAGGCCCCATAGACCATGTATATGATGTACAAGACAAGCCCCATAGACCATGTACAAGACAAGCCCATAGACCATGTATATGATGTACAAGACAAGCCCCATAGACCATGTACAAGACAAGACCCATGGACCATGTATATGATGTACAAGACAAGCCCCATAGACCATGTATATGATGTACAAGACAGGCCCCATAGACCATGTACAAGACAAGCCCCATAGACCATGTACAAGACAAGCCCCATAGACCATGTATATGATGTACAAGACAGGCCCCATAGACCATGTACAAGACAGGCCCCATAGACCATGTACAAGACAAGCCCCATAGACCATGTATATGATGTACAAGACAAGCCCCATAGACCATGTATATGATGTACAAGACAAGCCCCATAGACCATGTATATGATGTACAAGACAAGCCCCATGGACCATGTATATGATGTACAAGACAAGCCCCATAGACCATGTATATGATGTACAAGACAGGCCCCATAGACCATGTACAAGACAAGCCCCATAGACCATGTACAAGACAAGCCCCATAGACCATGTATATGATGTACAAGACAAGCCACATAGACCATGTATATGATGTACAAGACAGGCCCCATAGACCATGTACAAGACAAGCCCCATAGACCATGTACAAGACAAGCCCCATAGACCATGTACAAGACAAGCCCCATAGACCATGTATATGATGTACAAGACAAGCCCCATAGACCATGTATATGATGTACAAGACAAGCCCCATAGACCATGTATATGATGTACAAGACAAGCCCCATAGACCATGTATATGATGTACAAGACAAGCCCCATAGACCATGTATATGATGTACAAGACAAGCCACATAGACCATGTATATGATGTACAAGACAAGCCCCATAGACCATGTATATGATGTACAAGACAAGCCACATAGACCATGTATATGATGTACAACACAAGCCCCATAGACCATGTACAAGACAAGCCACATAGACCATGTATATGATGTACAAGACAAGCCCCATAGACCATGTATATGATGTACAAGACAAGCCCCATAGACCATGTACAAGACAAGCCCCATGGACCATGTACAAGACAAGCCCCATGGACCATGTACAAGACAAGCCCCATGGACCATGTACAAGACAAGCCCCATGGACCATGTACAAGACAAGCCCCATAGACCATGTATATGATGTACAAGACAAGCCCCATAGACCATGTATATGATGTACAAGACAAGCCCCATAGACCATGTATATGATGTACAAGACAAGCCCCATAGGCCATGTACAAGACAAGCCCCATAGACCATGTATATGATGTACAAGACAAGCCACATAGACCATGTATATGATGTACAAGACAAGCCCCATATACCATGTATATGATGTACAAGACAGGCCCCATAGACCATGTATATGATGTACAAGACAAGCCCCATGGACCATGTATATGATGTACAAGACAAGCCCCATAGACCATGTATATGATGTACAAGACAAGCCACATATACCATGTATATGATGTACAAGACAGGCCCCATAGACCATGTACAAGACAGGCCCCATAGACCATGTACAAGACAAGCCACATAGACCATGTATATGATGTACAAGACAAGCCCCATAGACCATGTACAAGACAAGCCCCATAGACCATGTATATGATGTACAAGACAAGCCCCATAGACCATGTATATGATGTACAAGACAAGCCCCATAGACCATGTATATGATGTACAAGACAAGCCCCATAGACCATGTATATGATGTACAAGACAAGCCCCATAGACCATGTATATGATGTACAAGACAAGCCCCATAGACCATGTATATGATGTACAAGACAAGCCCCATAGACCATGTACAAGACAAGCCCCATAGACCATGTATATGATGTACAAGACAAGCCCCATAGACCATGTATATGATGTACAAGACAAGCCCCATAGACCATGTATATTGTACAAGACAAGCCCCATAGACCATGTATATGATGTACAAGACAAGCCCCATAGACCATGTATATGATGTACAAGACAAGCCACATAGACCATGTACAAGACAAGCCCATAGACCATGTATATGATGTACAGGACAAGCCCCATAGACCATGTATATGATGTACAAGACAAGCCACATAGACCATGTATATGATGTACAGGACAAGCCCCATAGACCATGTATATGATGTACAAGACAAGCCACATAGACCATGTATATGATGTACAGGACAAGCCCCATAGACCATGTATATGATGTACAAGACAAGCCACATAGACCATGTATATGATGTACAGGACAAGCCACATAGACCATGTATATGATGTACAAGACAAGCCCCATAGACCATGTATATGATGTACAAGACAAGCCCCATAGACCATGTACAAGACAAGCCACATAGACCATGTATATGATGTACAAGACAAGCCCCATAGACCATGTACAACACAAGCACCATAGACCATGTATATGATGTACAAGACAAGCCCCATAGACCATGTACAACACAAGCACCATAGACCATGTATATGATGTACAAGACAAGCCCCATAGACCATGTATATGATGTACAAGACAAGCCCCATAGACCATGTATATGATGTACAAGACAAGCCCCATAGACCATGTACAAGACAAGCCACATAGACCATGTATATGATGTACAGGACAAGCCACATATAACATGTACAAGACAAGCCCCATAGACCATGTATATGATGTACAAGACAAGCCCCATAGACCATGTATATGATGTACAAGACAAGCCCCATAGATCATGTACAAGACAAGCCCCATATACCATGTATATGATGTACAAGACAAGTCCCATAGACCATGTATATGATGTACAAGACAAGCCCCATAGACCATGTATATGATGTACAAGACAAGCCCCATAGACCATGTATATGATGTACAAGACAAGCCCCATAGACCATGTATATGATGTACAAGACAAGCCACATAGACCATGTATATGATGTACAAGACAAGCCCCATAGACCATGTATATGATGTACAAGACAGGCCCCATAGATCATGTACAAGACAAGCCCCATAGACCATGTATATGATGTACAAGACAAGCCCCATAGACCATGTACAAGACAAGCCCCATAGACCATGTATATGATGTACAAGACAAGCCCCATAGACCATGTACAAGACAAGCCCCATAGACCATGTATATGATGTACATGACAAGCCCCATAGACCATGTATATGATGTACAAGACAAGCCCCATAGACCATGTATATGATGTACAAGACAGGCCCCATGGACCATGTATATGATGTACAAGACAAGCCCCATAGACCATGTATATGATGTACAACACAAGCCCCATAGACCATGTATATGATGTACAAGACAAGCCACATAGACCATGTATATGATGTCAAGCCCCATAGACCATGTATATGATGTACAAGACAGGCCCCATGGACCATGTATATGATGTACAAGACAAGCCCCATAGACCATGTATATGATGTACAAGACAAGCCCCATAGACCATGTATATGATGTACAACACAAGCCACATAGACCATGTATATGATGTACAAGACAAGCCCCATAGACCATGTATATGATGTACAAGACAAGCCCCATAGACCATGTATATGATGTACAAGACAAGCCACATAGACCATGTATATGATGTACAAGACAAGCCCCATAGATCATGTATATGATGTACAAGACAAGCCCCATAGACCATGTACAAGACAAGCCCCATGGACCATGTACAAGACAAGCCTCATAGACCATGTATATGATGTACAAGACAAGCCCCATAGACCATGTATATGATGTACAAGACAGGCCCCATAGACCATGTATATGAGTACGAGACAAGCCCCATAGACCATGTATATGATGTACAAGACAACCCATAGACCATGTATATGATGTACAAGACAAGCCCATGGACCATGTATATGATGTACAAGACAAGCCCCATAGACATGTATATGATGTACAAGACAAGCCACATATACAGTTTGATGTACAAGACAGGCCCCATAGACCATGTACAAGACAGGCCCATAGACCATGTACAAGACAAGCACATAGACCATGTATTGATGTACAAGACAGCCCCATAGACCATGTATATGATGTACAAGACGGCCCTGCATGTAGACCGCTTATATGATGTACAAGACAAGCCCATAGCCATGTATATGATGTACAAGACAGGCCCCATAGACCATGTACAAGACAGGCCCCATAGACCATGTACAAGACAAGCCACATAGACCATGTATATGTGTAGACAAGCCCCATAGACCATGTATATGATGTACAAGACAAGCCCCATAGACCATGTACAAGACAAGCCCCATAGACCATGTACAAGACAAGCCCCATAAACCATGTATATGATGTACAAGACAAGCCACATAGACCATGTATATGATGTACAAGACAAGCCCCATAGACCATGTATATGATGTACAAGACAAGCCACATAGACCATGTACAAGACAAGCCCCATGGACCATGTATATGATGTACAAGACAAGCCCCATAGGCCATGTATATGATGTACAAGACAAGCCCCATAGACCATGTATATGATGTACAAGACAAGCCCCGTGGACCATGTACAAGACAAGCCCCATAGACCATGTATATGATGTACAAGACAAGCCCCATAGACCATGTATATGATGTACAAGACAAGCCCCATAGACCATGTATATGATGTACAAGACAAGCCCCATAGACCATGTATATGATGTACAAGACAAGCCCCATAGACCATGTATATGATGTACAAGACAAGCCACATAGACCATGTATATGATGTACAAGACAAGCCCCATAGACCATGTATATGATGTACAAGACAAGCCACATAGACCATGTATATGATGTACAACACAAGCCCCATAGACCATGTACAAGACAAGCCACATAGACCATGTATATGATGTACAAGACAAGCCCCATAGACCATGTATATGATGTACAAGACAAGCCCCATATACCATGTACAAGACAAGCCCCATAGACCATGTACAAGACAAGCCCCATAGACCATGTATATGATGTACAAGACAAGCCCCATAGACCATGTATATGATGTACAAGACAAGCCCCATAGACCATGTATATGATGTACAAGACAAGCCCCATAGACCATGTACAAGCCCCATAGATCATGTGTATGATGTGGCCCCATAAATAAGACAGAACCACATAGACTGTGTAAAAGATTGGTCCTTCAAAGTACACCCTACCAAAGCTTCTGACCAGGATCAGAAAGAGAAATCCACAAATAACTGGGCACCCTTAAATTGAGAGGGAAAACAGGGAGTCCTGGATAGTTCAGACCATTAATTTAGAGCTATTATTAAACTGGTATTTGAAGGTAAGAAAAAGTGTGCACGGTGTGCTAGATATTGACACAAAAATAAATACAGGGTGTGTCCAAAAACAACGTACACCATTTTTGTTTTATGCGGGTGTTTTTACGTTTATTTATTGTCGCTACCGGTTGCCCATATGAGCGACGCCTCCTGAAGAGATTAGTCATTTTAGATTTTTGGAGGATAGTGCAATGATACAGGCAGAGACCCATTCCAGAATCCCTTCTGGTTCTTTTACACGCACAGTGTAAAGCACCGACACGAGACCTCGGTTTAAAACCCCATCTGAAAGACTGTTGATTTTA
>CM026400.1:48190543-48236859 GCA_014843695.1 Archivesica marissinica
CAAAGGACAATGCATAAGATGGTCCCAAAGGACAATGCATAAGATGGTCCCAAAGGACAATGCATAAGATGGTCCCAAAGGACAATGCATAAGATGGTCCCAAAGGACAATGCATAAGATGACCCCAAAGGACAATGTATATGATGTCACAAAGGACAATGTATAAGATGGTCCCAAAGGACAATGCATAAGATGGTCCCAAAAAAGACAAATGTATAGAGGATGACCCCAAGTACAATGCATAGAGGATTACCCCAGAGGACAATGCATAAGTATGCCAAATATGAGCAATGCATACATGATGGGTTCCCCAATGGACAAATGGGTGTGTAGGCGATGACCCCAAAGGACAAATGGCATAAATGACCCAAAGGACAATAACTGCATAAGATGACCCCACAGGACAGATGCAGAGAAAATGATCCCAAATACAATGCATAATCTTACCCACCAGGACATGCTACTATGAGTCCCAAAGGACCATGCAGTAGACATGACAAAGACAAAGGGAAATGCAGTAAGATGACCAAGGAGGCACAAAATGCATAAGATGACCAAAGGACAAGTGCCAATGAGCGGTTATGTTCTGTTATATTTCGTTTACGCCTTGCATCAGCGCCGATTTTGGGCATATAATCGCCAATGGCGGCTGGTTTACCTACCGCCGCACCTTTCCTGATGAAAGCAGGCTCCAGCGGTTAACCAGTACTTGGGTGCACCAACCTCCGTAAGAAACTGCCAACTTTTTCATATAAATGAGACACGGCCTGAGCGGGGCTCGAACCCATGACCATCAGTGATGATAGATCACAGTGGTATGAATGGGTTAATATAAATATATATATATAAGATGATCCCAAAGGACAATACACAAGACCTATAGATCACATACAAAGATCTCCCACAATGAACTATGGGCCACCATTAACCACAATGAACTATGGGCCACCATTAACCACAATGAACTATGGGCCACCATTAACCACAATGAACTATGGGCCACCATTAACCACAATGAACTATGGGCCACCATTAACCATGTATAAAATGGCCCTCATGGATCAATTGTAAGACATACCCCATGGACCATACATAAGACAGCCCACATGGGCCAAGATGGACCTGTAAAAATGGACATTGCAGAAGACGTATGTAAACAAGCACCATTTTAACTACATGTATGTATAAAACAAGTACTCATGATGTAAGCAGAAGATGGGCCCCAACGGACTGTTTATGCAATGGCACCCATGGACCATGTACAAGACAAGCCCCATTGATCATGTACAAGACAAGCCCCATGGACCATGTACAAGACAAGCCCCATGGACCATGTACAAGACAAGCCCCATGGACCATGTACAAGACAAGCCCCATGGACCATGTACAAGACAAGCCCCATAGACCATGTATATGAACAAACAACCCCAAAACATGTACAAGACAAGCCCCATAGACCATGTACAAGACAAGCCCCATGGACCATGTACAACACAAGCCACATAGACCATGTATATGAACAAACAACCCCAAACCATGTACAAGACAAGCCCCATAGACCATGTATATGATGTACAAGACAAGCCACATAGACCATGTATATGATGTACAAGACAAGCCCCATAGACCATGTATATGATGTACAAGACAAGCCCCATAGACCATGTACAACAACCCCATAACCATGTACAAGACAAGCCACATAGACCATGTATATGATGTACAAGACAAGCCCCAAACCAACAAACAACCACATAGACCATGTATATGATGTACAAGACAAGCCCCATAGACCATGTACAACACAAGCACCATAGACCATGTATATGATGTACAAGACAAGCCCCATAGACCATGTACAACACAAGCACCATAGACCATGTATATGATGTACAAGACAAGCCCCATAGACCATGTATATGATGTACAAGACAAGCCCCATAGACCATGTATATGATGTACAAGACAAGCCCCATAGACCATGTACAAGACAAGCCACATAGACCATGTATATGATGTACAGGACAAGCCACATATAACATGTACAAGACAAGCCCCATAGACCATGTATATGATGTACAAGACAAGCCCCATAGACCATGTATATGATGTACAAGACAAGCCCCATAGATCATGTACAAGACAAGCCCCATATACCATGTATATGATGTACAAGACAAGTCCCATAGACCATGTATATGATGTACAAGACAAGCCCCATAGACCATGTATATGATGTACAAGACAAGCCCCATAGACCATGTATATGATGTACAAGACAAGCCCCATAGACCATGTATATGATGTACAAGACAAGCCCCATAGACCATGTATATGATGACAAGACAAGCCCCATAGACCATGTATATGATGTACAAGACAAGCCCCATAGACCATGTACAAGACAAGCCCCATAGACCATGTATATGATGTACAAGACAAGCCCCATAGACCATGTACAAGACAAGCCCCATAGACCATGTATATGATGTACAAGACAAGCCCCATAGACCATGTACAAGACAAGCCCCATAGACCATGTATATGATGTACAAGACAAGCCCCATAGACCATGTATATGATGTACAAGACAAGCCCCATAGACCATGTATATGATGTACAAGACAAGCCCCATGGACCATGTATATGATGTACAAGACAAGCCCCATAGACCATGTATATGATGTACAAGACAAGCCCCATAGACCATGTATATGATGTACAAGACAAGCCACATAGACCATGTACAAGACAAGCCCCATAGACCATGTATATGATGTACAAGACAAGCCATAGACCATGTATATGATGTACAAGACAAGCCCATAGACCATGTATATGATGTACAAGACAAGCCCCATAGACCATGTATATGATGTACAAGACAAGCCCCATAGACCATGTATATGATGTACAAGACAAGCCCATAGACATGTATATGATGTACAAGACAAGCCCCATAGACCATGTATATGATGTACAAGACAAGCCCCATAGACCATGTATATGATGTACAAGACAAGCCCCATAGACCATGTATATGATGTACAAGACAAGCCCCATAGACCATGTACAAGACAAGCCCCATAGACCATGTACAAGACAAGCCCCATAGACCATGTATATGATGTACAAGACAAGCCCCATAGACCATGTATATGATGTACAAGACAAGCCCCATAGACCATGTATATGATGTACAAGACAAGCCCCATAGACCATGTATATGATGTACAAGACAAGCCCCATAGACCATGTATATGATGTACAAGACAAGCCCCATGGACCATGTATATGATGTACAAGACAAGCCCCATAGACCATGTATATGATGTACAAGACAAGCCACATATACCATGTATATGATGTACAAGACAGGCCCCATAGACCATGTACAAGACAGGCCCCATAGACCATGTACAAGACAAGCCACATAGACCATGTATATGATGTACAAGACAAGCCCCATAGACCATGTATATGATGTACAAGACAAGCCCCATAGACCATGTACAAGACAAGCCCCATAGACCATGTACAAGACAAGCCCCATAAACCATGTATATGATGTACAAGACAAGCCACATAGACCATGTATATGATGTACAAGACAAGCCCCATAGACCATGTATATGATGTACAAGACAAGCCACATAGACCATGTACAAGACAAGCCCCATGGACCATGTATATGATGTACAAGACAAGCCCCATAGGCCATGTATATGATGTACAAGACAAGCCCCATAGACCATGTATATGATGTACAAGACAAGCCCCGTGGACCATGTACAAGACAAGCCCCATAGACCATGTACAAGACAAGCCCCATAGACCATGTATATGATGTACAAGACAAGCCCCATAGACCATGTATATGATGTACAAGACAAGCCCCATAGACCATGTATATGATGTACAAGACAAGCCCCATAGACCATGTATATGATGTACAAGACAAGCCACATAGACCATGTATATGATGTACAAGACAAGCCCCATAGACCATGTATATGATGTACAAGACAAGCCACATAGACCATGTATATGATGTACAACACAAGCCCCATAGACCATGTACAAGACAAGCCACATAGACCATGTATATGATGTACAAGACAAGCCCCATAGACCATGTATATGATGTACAAGACAAGCCCCATATACCATGTACAAGACAAGCCCCATAGACCATGTACAAGACAAGCCCCATAGACCATGTATATGATGTACAAGACAAGCCCCATAGACCATGTATATGATGTACAAGACAAGCCCCATAGACCATGTATATGATGTACAAGACAAGCCCCATAGACCATGTACAAGCCCCATAGATCATGTGTATGATGTGGCCCCATAAATAAGACAGAACCACATAGACTGTGTAAAAGATTGGTCCTTCAAAGTACACCCTACCAAAGCTTCTGACCAGGATCAGAAAGAGAAATCCACAAATAACTGGGCACCCTTAAATTGAGAGGGAAAACAGGGAGTCCTGGATAGTTCAGACCATTAATTTAGAGCTATTATTAAACTGGTATTTGAAGGTAAGAAAAAGTGTGCACGGTGTGCTAGATATTGACACAAAAATAAATACAGGGTGTGTCCAAAAACAACGTACACCATTTTTGTTTTATGCGGGTGTTTTTACGTTTATTTATTGTCGCTACCGGTTGCCCATATGAGCGACGCCTCCTGAAGAGATTAGTCATTTTAGATTTTTGGAGGATAGTGCAATGATACAGGCAGAGACCCATTCCAGAATCCCTTCTGGTTCATTTACACGCACAGTGTAAAGCACCGACACGAGACCTCGGTTTAAAACCCCATCTGAAAGACTGTTGATTTTATTAGGGTGACACGGGGGATCGAACCTGCAATCCCTGGGTTCCCAGTCCATCGTGTTAACCACTGGACTACAGATCCGTCTGTATGGTAGATTGTGCATACCATTTCTCGACACAATAGGTTATATACTTAAACGCAATAGAAACGCAACCATGTACACAAGAATATTAATAATCAACATTGAATTTCAACGCATATAATTATTAATTTCATGAAGCCGGTCTATGCACTAGACAATCACCTGAAATAATCCATTTCTCACAGTTAAAGTGTATAATGTATATTTGCAACATAGAGTTTGAATTAAAAAAATTTAGTCTATTATTATGTACAATCTATGCCAGCAACTTTCCGAAAACCTACATATACTGACAAGAGTTTTGCACATACATTTTTTTTGTATATTAAGTATTGACCAAGCCAGATTTGATCATTAGCAGATGGGGTGCGAGGTTGAACCAGCAGATGGGGTGCGAGGTTGAACCAGCAGATGGGGTGCGAGGTTGAACCAGCAGATGGGGTGCGAGGTTGAACCAGCAGATGGGGTGCGAGGTTGAACCAGCAGATGGGGTGCGAGGTTGAACGCAGATGGGGTGCGAGGTTGAACCAGCAGATGGGGTGCGAGGTTGAACCAGCAGATGGGGTGCGAGGTTGAACCAGCAGATGGGGTGCGAGGTTGAACAGGCATTAGAATGTAGCTTGTACCATTCTCACCATTGTATGTATGTATGAGTGATGCTATATACAATCCATGTGTCGCTGTACATAAAACAGCAATATTTTCAACTACAAATACACGTTCATAATTGTGTTAATCTTACTTCTACATAGAGGACATTTTCTACGCTCTCTTGATCTAGACCTTGCAATGTGATTTCCACACTCTACGCATAAACACATATGTCTACATGGCAGTATCAACACAGATTTACTCCTGTCCTGACACACGACGCACATTCGCCTTTCCTTATCCGTCTCTAGCACTTTATGCAGATCATCCGCTGACATATCATTTGTTATTCTCGATGGAGTTGCTGACCGCCTGAAGTTGAATCCACTATCAGTTTGCGGTAACTCTATGTTTATTTCACTCATTTCACTCTCGCTGGCAGCGTTACTGTCGTTACTGTCGTTATCCGAGTCTGATTCAATATCCAACTCATCATCACTGTCAGAACTACCATCACTCGACCCATCACTGATATCCGAATTCACACTATACTCATCATTCTCATCATCATAATCACCGGTCACCGTATAATTCATCATGTCCTCATCTTCATCAGAGAATTCACCCCGATCACCATCAAATTCATTATAATCAGACTCGAATTCATCCACGATGCTCGTGTTAAACCAGTCTCTCACTGGGAAAGTTAATCCCTCTGAACACATACGATGTATTATATTTCTCAAAATTACATAACCTAAACAAATTATCACAATTCCCAAATACGCTTCTTTTGGCATCCTAAGAATATATTCTGTCACAAACAAGTAACTGGATTCAAAGCAGCAGCGGCAGACGTATCTCACACAAAAATCTGAGTACAAGAGAAATTCATATACACTCTCATAGCTCGAGCACAAACAATCGTAAACTAGCACCATCAGATACTTCGCACACAATCCAATTGTAGTAAATCCGCCAATCACTGAACTGGTGAATTCGTTTAAAGAAACTACGAAATATTTCCACGTACTTAGACCATTATCAGATAAATTTTGTCCAGAAACTCGGATGGTCTCCGCCGTCCATTTCCCACCAGTCCACATGAAATAGACTAGGCATTCCAAGGAATGAAACAATAGGTCCATAAAGCTGTACACAAGAATTACGATTTTCCACAGTAAATAGAGGAAAGCCGTCACAAAGTTTGTCAACTCAAGAATGAAATCGATGAAGCAAACTGCAGCAGTGTAAACCACAACACATAGGAAGTTAAAAACTGCCCAAATTGCACTGAACAAGTTTACACCAAGCTGCAACATTACCGACATAACATTGTGATTTACCTCCAAAATTGTAGCCAATGTGGCTTTGATAAACATTATGATCTCTGTCATTTCTGAGAACATATTTGGAAAACAGATCATATGTCCATCCTTCAATTTAACTCACAGTCTATCAAATGCTACTCAGTTGTTGTTGATATTTTCCCTTTTTATAATCCAATCAAAGACAGCATGTGTTAGTAACACAGTCAGCAGCATGTGTTAGTAACACAGTCAGCAGCATGTGTTAGTAACACAGTCAGCAGCATGGGTTCATACGTCCACACAGAGCTGGTATTCATGATTACCAATTCCACTCTACACAATCATGTACTGGTACATCCTAGATAGTCACTGACATTCTGGTACTAAATGCTGCTCAACCCTGAAACGAACGAAAGACAAGATAACTACATGTAACTACGGTATTTGTATGAAATGTATTGTTCACTTTATTCCAATGAAAATTAATTATTTTAATCAAGTTTGAATACTGTGTCTGGTACACAGTCTGTTCTGCAATTGACTTTGTTACGGTTTGGAATGCTAAATCACAACCACTTACAAACTATCTCCAGTCCGTTCTGCAATTGACTTTGTTACGGTTTGGAATCAGCGATGCTTCATCACAACCACTTACAAACTATCTCCAGTTCGTTCTGGAGTTGTCTTCGTTACGGTTTGTAATGAGCAATGCTAAATCACATCCACTTACATGTACAAACTATCTCCAGTCCGTTCTGCAGTTGTCTTCGTTACGGTTTGGAATCAGCGATGCTTCATCACAACCACTTTCAAACTATCTCCAGTTCGTTCTGGAGTTGTCTTCGTGAAGGTTTGGATTGAGCAATGCTAAATCACAACCACTTACAAACTATCTCCAGTTCGTTCTGGAGTTGTCTTAGGGTTAAGACAAGCAACCGATATATTCATTCTGGATCCAATCTTGTGACAGTACACCATTCTTGCTCTGCAAAAAGAATTCAATAACTGTAACTCAATTAGATATAAACTTCACTTACATTACAATGATTGCAAAACAAACGTCAACAACTTATATTAATCTCTCTCGTTGGCCAATTAAAAATAACAGGACACTTAGTTTATACAAATTTATTTTAGTTTGATTGCGAAACAAGTTCTTACAACTTATATTAATCACTCTCGAGACCTCATTCCTGATGGAACCTATCGCCACGAGGGAGAGAGAAGAGGCAACGTGGAATTTAAATGCCTTGCCTAAGGGCACAATCGTAATGGCTCCAGCGGGGCTCAAACTCCGGACCTTTCGCACCTGAAGCGAACGTGCATCCACTGCGCTATCACGACGGACACTTGGACAGATGCTGCATAGGATATTGAAGATGCTAATGAAGCCAGATTTTTTGTTCGACATTTTTCGAGAAGATTGCCACAAAATCTAAATCTTGCTAAAAGCGCAAACTGAACTGCACATGTATTTCTGGTTCATTCTAGGTAAGTTAACTTTGAATAAACCGTACATGCTATTTTTTTTTGCATCATCACGTGACTTATGTCACCTTGCTGGCTATCGGCACGTTATACGTAAACAGCAGTAAATTGAGCCTGAAACGAACCTATTCTCACGGTATACCATATTTCATTACTTAAGTTAACCATATGAATACATTTCTATTATCTATGGGCTAAAATTGAACAAATAACCATTTATCGGTTTCAAAATTTATTTAGTGGAGGAAGAACTGCAGTTACTGTTTTCGGTATAGGGTATATTTCTGTAATATTATGATTGGAATTTATAGAAGCAGCCAAGCAGGGATCATTTTAAAAGAAATATTTTTTTACAATTCTCAATACAAAATTTTGTCCAGTAAAACACTGGCCCATTATAACGCACTCTTATTCAAATGTTGTATTTAATGATTATACTGTTATTTTAACCATATTTTGTTTAAATTTATTAAATAACACCATTTAAGGACGCGATCGCTTGCTTTCTCACTTCTACCAAACATTCTGACCTAAAATCAACCCTGATTTGTCACGTGATCCGTCATGTATTTATGGATAATGTGCATATTATTGGTAGTCTCCATTGCAGGAAAGTCGGGTATCTGCATAAGTACTGTTCGATAAGGCATTTTTCTGAAAATATTGCGAGCATAGAGATATCGCGAGCATAAGTTCCACCACTCTACATACATGTAATGATGAAAGCCTGGGTGGGGTGCAAGGTTGTATCAATGCAAACGGCTGCCTATGTCATACTAATGCACTAGGCATTAATACTAATCTTCTAGGCATTTAAAAAAATAATCACTGCTCATATTAGTAATAAGTGCACTGTGGAAGTCGTGATAGCGCAGAGGTAGCGCATCCGCTTCAGGTGCCAGCAAACAGCTGTAGCCACGATTGAGCTCTTAGGCAAGGTTATCAATTGCATATTTGACTCTTTCCAGGTGGGTTACATCGGAATTGATTGTGCCCCCAAATAATAAGGGAAATGCCAGACTTAATGCATTGGCGTAGCTTCCTAGGCCGGGTCCTACATACTTTTGCCCGAAAAATCGAAAAAAATAAAAATGTCAAATCTGCAAAAAAATTCGGAAGGCCAGTATTAAATTATATACGCTATATAGTTTTCCTGGGGACGAGCCCCGGACCCCCTTCCAGTCCTAAGTTGGCCTACACATCGATTCCAGCAAAGCTACGCCCTTGTAATGATATTGATAGGAATAATTATTACAAGATGATAATCTACAGATTTATTAAATTATTACCTTCTGTTTTGAGAACATAAGTAAAACCTTGCAACAATTAAATAAAGGTAGGCCGAATTTTAAAAAAACATGTCATAGCTGTGAAAACATTATTAAATCAGAAAAACACCTCATTTAAACTGCTAAATTAATAGCATTCTCACCATTTCAAAATTATTTACTCGTCTTTTCACCCCATAATGGCAAATGTTGTCCGAATGGAAATCTCAGTCGTTAGACGTTTGATGAATTAGGTTAAACACCACCAATAAACATCAAAGGTCTAATGCTACTATCTACATAACGTAACCATATACACCTTAATTGGTAAGCTGACATCAGGATATTTCTATCTAGTTTCCTGCTGACCCATGATTTCTAATATGATACTGATACTGTGAGCACTGTTTATAGTCACATGTGAAATACTGTTAAAATTCTTATATAGGGTCAGTCATGGGGAGGCTCAAACATGTGATCCTCGGAGTCGCAGTTCAGTGTGTTAGCTAGATGGACGACTGACCCGGCCACCTATAGTGGCATATACGTGTGCATAACTGCAGATGTTAAAGAACAGTTATTCTAAGGAACAATGATTTCTAATAGCTACAGCTGATAAAGAACAAACAGCTATTATAAGGAATATGATTTCTAATATCTGCAGCTGATAAAGAACAGCTATTCTAAGGAATATGATTTCTAATAGCTGCAGCTGATAAAGAGCAGCTATTCTAAGGAATATGATTTCTAATAGCTGCAGCTGATAAAGAACAGCTATTCTAAGGAATATGATTTCTAATAGCTGCAGCTGATAAAGAACAGCTATTCTAAGGAATATGATTTCTAATAGCTGCAGCTGATAAAGAACAGCTATTCTAAGGAATATGATTTCTAATAGCTGCAGCTGATAAAGAACAGCTATTCTAAGGAATATGATTTCTAATAGCTGCAGCTGATAAAGAACAGCTATTCTAAGGAATATGATTTCTAATAGCTGCAGCTGATAAAGAACAGCTATTCTAAGGAATATGATTTCTAATAGCTGCAGCTGATAAAGAACAGCTATTCTAAGGAATATGATTTCTAATAGCTGCAGCTGATAAAGAACAGCTATTCTAAGGAATATGATTTCTAATAGCTGCAGCTGATAAAGAACAGCTATTCTAAGGAATATGATTTCTAATAGCTGCAGCTGATAAAGAACAGTTATTATAAGGAAGATGAGTTGTAATAGCTGGAGCTGATAAAGAACAGCTATTCTAAGGAATATGATTTCTAATAGCTGGAGCTGATAACAGAACAGTTAGTATAAGGAAGATGAGTTGTAATAGCTGGAGCTGATAACAGAACAGTTATTCTAAGAAATTTCTAATAAAACATGTACACGTGTTTTAAAGATGATATGACATATACTATGAATCATAGACTTCATAGTCATAATATTTATACAAATGTATTCAAGCTCGATTGCGAAACAAGTTCTTATAGCATTAGCTTAATCGTTCTTGAGACCATATTCCTGATGGGATCGATCGTCATAGGCGAGAGACATGGTGGAATTAAAGTACCTTGCATAAGGGCACAATCGTAGCGGCTACAGCTGGGCGCGAACCCCGGGCCTCTCATGCCTGAAGTGAACGAGCTACAAATTATGGAAGTACAGGTATGTTAGATGGTACGATGGTCGCCAGATCGGACAGGTGGGTTTTCCCCGGTGTAACAATTAGTAAATTAGCCTGACTTGAGCAAGTCTATGATTTCCCATAATGCTGGGTATCACATCCGCCCAGAGCAACAGTTGAACTGAGATCATTGAATAGAGTAGCTTGTTTGTTTATTCATTGTATAACTTAGTTTTTTGTTATATAACTGAAACAGTACAAATATTACATCCGGGTACTCCGGTTTCTTCCCACGTGAATGCCCAAATATACGCTTTCATCCCCGCCAACGAGAGTGATTAAAATAAGTTGTTAAAACTTGCTTCGCAATCGTTGTAAAATAAATAAAGTTTAAAAAAAAAAAAATACACCTGCATTATCACGACTTCCTTGTCATAATACACCGCGAAACGCATTTGATTTACATAAAGTGTATTGAGTGAATGCATACACTTATTAAAGTGCATACTTTAGTAATTAAGTGCAAACATGTTGACAACAACATGAAACCCTGTCCAATATAATCGTATATACCACATCCCTGTTGGAATATCCGCGAATCATATGCGAACCAATTATTGTTGCAGAACGTTCAACTGCGTAAATAGATTGACCGTCGGGCCATTTCTGGATTCCAGCTCAAGCCTGTATATATGTCTATGCACACACCAGTGAAAGCTTGGAACTATTTCCCTGAAAATAATTGGGCAATTTTAATACCTTTAATACGAATACATAGCAGTTATTCTTATCACATAAATTCCCATACAGTATTACAGACGGATCTGTAATCCAGGCATCTCAGGTTCGATCCCCCGTCTGCCCTAATAAAATTAACAGTATTTCAGATGGGACGTTAAACCGAGATCTCGTGTCGGTGCTTTACACTATGCACGTTAAAGAACCAGAGGAGACTCTGGAAGGGGTCTCATTGCACTATAGTCCAAACATCTAAAATGACTAATCTTTTCAGGAGGCGTCGCTCATATGGGCAACCGATAGCGACGATAAATAAGCGTAAAACACACATAAATTCCCATTCGTCCAGAAAATGTCGTGCAGGATACACGGTGGGACAAGCCACTACAGATGAGCTACCGTCAATGATAAATGTAATATAAAGATAATGGTAATGATAAAGTTGTAAGTTGCCATAGACCATAAACTGTTACATTGATAAATGTATTGATGTATGTTTGTATGTGTATTGTGGAAGTCGTGATAGCGCCGTGGATGCACGTTCGCTTCAGGTGCGAAATGTCTGGAGTTCGAGCCCCGCTGGAGCCGTTACGATTGTGCCCTTAGGCAAGGCATTTAAATTCCACGTTGCCTCATCTCTCCCTCGTGGCGATGGATTCCACCAGGAATGAGGTCTCGAGAGTGATTAATATAAGTTGTAATAACTTGTTTCGCAATCGAGCTAAAATAAATTTGTATAAATTGTGTATGTTTTAGGGCATTCTGGCAAATGCTCCAAACTTAAGGTTGTGGTAAATCAGTAATCTAAACATGTTTGCTTCTTTTTACATACTATTGTGTTGCTTTTAGGTACCTGAACCGTTTTCTCTACTGAAGAATGATGTTCCGGTTATAAACACTGTATCAGCTTTTGTGTGCGCTACCATCATCTCTTTCCCTTGCATTTCGTTTCGGCAAGTTATGATGATCGGTATACACTAATTAATAGCTGCATGGTTATGTCAGTTCTTATGACCATTATTGTACACTTGTACTACTTTGTATATATGTATGTTTATATGTGTCCAGGTAAAACGCGTAATTGTATATTATGTATGTTCACTTGTGCTCTTCATGTATATGGAGGTAATAAAAGGATTATTAGTTATTATACTTAATGTATAATTACAGATCCAGAACGTATCTTCTCTGGGTTATCGTTACACGAGTTTTCGTCATTAAATTATTCATCACGGTTTTATTCATGACTTATTTCATCACTGGGATTTTACTAAACGATTAAGGGAACTATAATTATGTGTTATTACAAAAAGGCTAAAATCAGCACTGCTACAACAGTACCTTCGAGCGGGCATATGTTTATGAATTGGGACCCACATACACCATACTTGCATTCGTGCGGGCATATGTTTATGAATTGGGACCCACATACACCATACTTGCATTCGTGCGGGCATATCTTTATGAATTGGGACCCACATACACCATAATTGCATTCGTGCGGGCATATGTTTATGAATTGGGACCCACATACACCATACTTGCATTCGTGCGGGCATATCTTTATGAATTGGGACCCACATACACCATAATTGCATTCGTGCGGGCATATCTTTATGAATTGGGACCCACATACACCATAATTGCATTCGTGCGGGCATATCTTTATGAATTGGGACCCACATACACCATAATTGCATTCGTGCGAGCATATCTTTATGAATTGGGACCCACATACACCATAATTGCATTCGTGCGGGCATATCTTTATAAACTCGAATAGAAGAAGTTTAATGTACATGTAGACTGTAACAATCTTTCAGATATTTCACACCTCAAAATTACAAGTGTGCTTTAAGCAGAGACATATAGAACTGCAGCTGACGTTTCTGATTCCAACCAACAAACAGGCAGATACGTAGTCAAGTGGTTAACACGATGGCCTGGGAATCCAGGGATCGCAGGTTCGATCCGCCGTCTGACACTAACTAAATCAAGAAAGAAAATCAGTCATTTAATTATTATTTTTTTAACTTTCAAAGTTTTTTTAAATTTCATACATGCATACTGTTTACATACAGCAAACAGAATTAGCATTATCATAATGTACACACGTAATATTCTAAATCACATAACACACATAACAGCATGATTATAATATTAGCACATATCTGAGAACACAAAGAGGAGGAGCGACTATCTGGTATTTCTTGTATGTGGGTCTACGTTTTCTAAGTAGGGTTTGAACGTATATCACGTCCCTGGAACAGCGTTTCCTGACACCCACACGGCAAGTACCGAGCGCGAATGCGATCCGCCATGCCAGAGGGATACAACTTGTTAAATTAATTCGAAGTTGCTACAATTTAGAAGGGAATTAATATGTATATGAGTACATAGGTACCTGTCCAATCATGTGGATCTGTTAATTTAAGTTTAAAATGTCGCTGTGCAATAGTGTTATACTACGCATGTTACCAATATAGAGTATATGTGAATAATAATTTTAAAATGCTGATGGCATATTATAACAACATGGTAGTTTTTATTTCATCAAATACAAGCAAACATAATAACATATGAAGTAAGTCAACAATGACCCATGATCAAATATGGTATAATAGTACAGTGTATTTCGGCGGTGGTCTTAATAGTTGAACACGTACAACTTAATAATACTACTACTATGTGTACGCTGGAACTTTTAAACCTGACAAATATATTATATATTCCAAGAATACGTAAATAGAGAAATATTTACGTATAACTAAGAATGTGAATACCGAACAAAGACAAATATACGCAATAATATATGCATCACACCACCTTTCACTCACATGTGGTAAGGTGCACATTTAAACATAGTAAGTAGTTATAGTGTGCTTATAGTCATATAAACCAAGCACTGATTTACAATTTATAATCAAACGTTAGCTTGATTATCTGGCAAGCCGTTGTCTAATGTTGTTAAAACGTGTGGCCCAAACCATTTGTATTTTCATGCTATGTATTGTATCTTTATTTGTATGACATATGTACTATTAATTTGCAATAAAATATGGTTAAAAAACCAACAACATTAACATTCTTTCATATGGGACGTTAGACCGAGGTCTCGTGTCGATGCTTTACACCGTGCACGTGCAAGAATCAGAGGATATTCTGGAATGTGTCTCTGTCTGTATCATTGCACTATCCTCCAAAAATCTAAAATGACCAATCACTTCAGGAGGCGTCACTCATATGGGTAACCGGCAGCGACGATAAATAAACGTAAAGCACGCACACACGCACGCGCGCACGCGCGCACGCACGCACGCACGCACGCACGCACGCACGCACGCACGCACGCACGCACACACTGAGTTCATACTATTGTAGCTTTCCCTTCTCGTCAATCGCTCTGTTTTCGTTCCACATCTGTTTTCGATTTTTGTTTTGTGAATGACGTTTTTACGCACCCCTGAATTACTACTTGGATGGGTACCTGGTGGTCTTCGTCCACCAATAACAACAGAAGATAAATATAACCTTAGCACCGGTTTCATTTACCAACAGTGTAACCATTATACTTTAAAATTAAGTCATAAAGCAAATTTAGGCATTACGTACACAGCTGCTTTCATCAAAATGTACTTAATTCGAACTTAACCCGTAAAATGCCGAATGGAGAAAATCTCAATAAGCTTTAAGCTTCCGATTTAATACATTTTCGTTTTGTATACAATGTATATGTAATGTACATTATTATCGAATAAATATGTTTAAACCAAATGCCGAATAAATTGCACGGAATGTGCAAATAACATAGATCCTAATCAGATGCGGCGTTACTATTACGTTGTTTGCTTTTCATACACGTGTTTTAGCTCCAGTATCCGAATAGCTGCACGTTCTGTGCCGTCTGGTCTGGCTCTATGCTGTTTGCAAAAGCGACTGTTGTTGTGATTGGTAAACAAATATGTAGGACGTGAAGGGTATACGACGGGGTTCAAGCTTCAAATGTTGAACCACTTTTGGTCACTCAAGTACAGTCTGACAGACCTATATCACAGGAACTTGAAATTTTATCCATAAGCCACCAAAGGTCTCGTACCTCTATCCTAGGACACCCTCTCTATTTGGGGGGGGGTGTCCTAGGATATATGTACGAGACCTTTGGTGGCTTCTGCATAACATTTCAAGTTCCTGTGCCTATATAAACTAGAGATTCTCCGCCAAAATGAACATGTATATTTCGAAACGGATTTATTTAAGGGACTAAATAACCACATAGAGTATACAAAGTTGAAATCTACTTTATAGATGTTTGGAAAGTTGGAAAGGGGGATGGATGTAGGGAGAGTGAGAGAGAGAGAGGGAGGGAGGGAGATACTTTAAATCGTTTCAAACGATTTTAATACTAGTAGAACATGTTTACAACTATTAGTTTTATTCAAATCTTTAGTAAAATATCACCCGTGTACATATAGCATATACTACACAATAATATCTAAAATATTATAATCCGTAATACAATACACAGCCATTCATCATGTTAGAATATCAATATACTTGACCAGGCCCGTAGCCATACTGAGGCACACCGAGGCAGCTGTCTCGGTTAACATTTCCAAAGCAAACAAAAAATAACTGAAAAATTAGCTAGATACCAGAAAACACTTGAAATCGCTTCTATGCCCCAACAATTATAAGCGGGGAACATGCCCCCGGACCCCCTAGATTGCCTCCGTTGAAATTTGCTTCTGGCTACGGTACTGTTGACGGCATTAAAAACGTAGCATTTTAAATTCCTATGTGCATACTCTATTTTGCAGACTATTTTTTAGCGATACATGCATATTTTAACTGTGAGAAATGGATTATTTTAGGTGATTGTCTAGTGCATAGTCTAGTCTGGCTTAATGAAATTAATAACTATATTCGTTGAAATTCTTATATAACTGATTGCGTATCTATTGCGTTTACGTATATATCATAGTTACTGCGTGTACGTCATTCACCGATAACACAATGTATTAGGTGGTAAAACTGAGAAGCAATCGCCAATGAGAAACCTCGCTATCTGTTCTATTACCTCCCTTGGCATATAATGTCCGATTTATCCCTAAATGTATAGATGTCCTTTTAGTTGGAATCCTCTGTTTTTACAGTTGTTCCCTAACCATATCATGTTTGTTAATTGATAAAAAAATAATTAACATATGTTTTATCCATTGGATATAGCGTAGGATATCTGTTGAGTTATAATAACATGATAATTATAATAATTATAAGAAAGTGGAAGAAAATTGATAGCATGTTTTGCAAAGGAAACAACGATAAAAACAGAGGAAACAACTTTTAAAAAAGAGGACCTACATACTTTTAGGGAGTATTCATGATATCTCTCACTGAGACATATCACTAATTAAGAAAGACATGCAACATGAAATAGACCCACCAGGGGCGTAGCTTGGCTGGAATCGATGTGTAGGCCAACTTAAAACGTATATAATTTAATCCTGGCCTCCCGATTTTTGTTGCAGATTTGGCATTTTTATTTTTTCGAGGGAAAGTGTAGGCCACGGCCTACACGGCCTATAGGAAGCTACGCCAATGTCCACCCATATACGCACTACTATGAATTTAAGAAACATTCTAACACCAAGTATATAGCATCACCTTTCATGTCGAGGGTGAACTAACTAGCAACCCCTTCTCAGAATAAATAAAACATCAAAACAATTTAGGCATTTCAGATATAAAAATTATTTGTTTGTGTGTAGAATATCAAAACAGGGTTTGGCACACAGTCTTCTCAAATAAGTATGAGTGATTTATTATTATTGATTATTAATTATTCGATCTATGAGCCGAAGTGGCTCCGGTGGTTAGCATGTTGAAAGCTTATTCCTATGAATACGCCGAGCATATGTTCCACCACTCTACTGTACCAAATTTCGAACTGAACTGTGATTACACAGGACAAGTACATTCCAGTCATGGATTTCTGTCCGTAAACGGAACCAACTATTAAATATAAATAGTTCTATACTCGGCAATCATTCTTTTACAGACAGGACATAGATTATTTCCCATCATAATGTTTTTTGTACATTGTTCACACATTTGAGCATGTCCACACGGGAATATGGCAGCGTTTATAACATGTTCAAAACACACGATACACTGTCTGTCATCTGAATGGTTAGGATTATCGACACGAACATAATCATCCTCCACAAATCCTCCACGGTTATCGTTGATGTCGGGTAGGACTGGATATAGTCTCTGGTGCATGTTTTCTGATGCATGATAATGATCGCCGACATTTGTGTTCATTCTGACGTCATCATTTATGTTCCTTCTGACGTCAGTATCCATGTTATAATCGTCATAGTCTTGTTCACCATGACCGTGCACGTTGTGATAATGTGTGTTGTTATTTCCTTGAAACATATCATGGTTCCTACTCTGGCGAATAAAATTCAAGGTGTCGTTCATATGGAACCAGACGTTATTCACAATATATGGAAATGAACTATGCGCGTGTCTGCACCCGCGTGATACGAATGAACATATTATCTTCAGCGCAATAAGGTATAGCAATCCGCTGATAGCGTGCATTGTAAATTTGCCAAAGAGGAATATGACGAACACAAGGATTCCTACTGTCCACGTCAACCGGTATACACATACACAGACAAACCGTGCAATAGTGGACAGTATCGCCCATCCAATTCTCAAACCAAATAATAACAAGATGAATGTCGACACTATAAACACAAGCATTGTTGATATGTCTGGTTAATTGTTGCATATGAAAGTATATTTAGACTAATACTGATGTAGGATATAGCTATAATGCTAATATTATTTGTTGGTAAAAGCTCCCAACAATAATTGAATTGAATTATCCGATACAATGTGTAGTATTAAAGTATTCTAAACAAGCTCTATTGAATAGTCCGCACAGTCGAAACTATAAGTATAATTTATAAGCACTTTCCAATTTAATATCGTCTATTCTTTAAAAGCTTATTTTTATTTTGTTGGACAGGGAGGGAGCGTTGTGGTGACTTTTTATATATTTCAATATGCATGCAAACATAGTCAGAATGAATTGCATCAGTTTAAATGTGATACACTAGGCCTACATTGATTGGAGCAAAATAAATGTGTGCTAAAAATAAACATGACATTTGTTTACATGCTGAGTAAATGTGTACAATTTTAAAATTATACGAAAATAATTATATCTCGCGATATGGTGAAGTTTGAAGCTATACTTTATCTATAATTATATTTTTGTTCTCTGTTTATCAGTTGTTATCAGTTGTCAATGTTGTCAGTATAGCCTGTCTATGCCGGTGGCCGCTGCATGTTGTCTATGTCAAAGTCAATTCAATTCATATGATTTGAATGTCTGGGGCAACATACTTGTTGCAGACGTCAGTAACCAGACTGTATGTATGTTCCCTTAAATGTCAAACCCATTGCGGGGACCTAGACATGTTTTACTGGGCAGGCTTAGCCGACCTACGTGGTTAACCAGTACTAAGCGATGTGTGTGAGGTGCCTTGTTCAATGATACTACATACGTGACCTGACCGAGTATCGAACCAGGGACCTTTTGATTCCAAATCCGACGCTCTACCACTGGACCACAGACGTCACTGGACTAACACTGGATGTACATGCAGTCGGAGTCAGTGCTTAGGACAATTAACTTCTGAAAATACCTATGTTGATCTGACTCTGGGAATATGATATTTTGATATTTTATTTCTGAATTCCAATAGGCTCAAAAGCCCATGAGGACATATACATGCATAATTTATGGCAAACAATGATACTAGCATACATTATATAAATACTTGTACAATGTACATAGATATCAAACATAAAGAAATATATAGTTGTTCCAAATTTGGAGAAGGTTATACGTATTCATGATCATATTTTACATATAGTATGCATACATTTACAGTAATTACTCACATTTAAAATATTGCTATATTGCAGCAGTTACTATAATATTATAATATTCCAGGTTATTTATATTGCTTATCTGTTCATTCGCTATTTAAATTTTCTCTCTAACTAATAATAGACATTTTAAAATGAAACCAATTTGTATATATATACAAAACCAACAACACCCAATACAAACATCAATACTACACAAATAAATGTCCCCACTCCTAGACTGCCCAGTATCACCCTATGCAATCTGCTACACCAAATCATCTCCACTCCTCCACTGCCCAGTATCACCCTATGCAATCTGATACACCTAATCATCCCCACTCCTCCACTGCCCAGTATCACCCTATGCAATCTGATACACCTAATCATCCCCACTCCTCCACTGCCCAGTATCACCCTATGCAATCTGATAGACCTAATCATCCCCACTCCTCCACTGCCCAGTATCACCCTATACAAGTATAGATATGTCGTGTTCTGTGTGATACAGATGTATTTATGACTGTGTATACATGTATATGCCGTGTTCTATGTGATACAGATGTATTTATGACTGTGTATACATGTATACGTCGTGTTCTGTGTGATACAGATGTATGTATGACTGTGAATACATGTATATGCCGTGTTCTGTGTGATACAGATGTATTTATGACTGTGTATACATGTATATGTCGTGTTCTGTGTGATACAGATGTATTTATGACTGTGTATACATATATATGTCGTGTTCTGTGTGATACAGATGTATTTATGACTGTGTATACATGTATATGCCGTGTTCTGTGTGATACAGATGTATTTATAACTGTGTATACATGTATATGTCGTGTTCTGTGTGATACAAATGTATTTATGACTGTGTATACATGTATATGCCGTGTTCTGTGTGATACAGATGTATTTATGACTGTGTATACATGTATATGTCGTGTTCTGTGTGATACAGATGTATTTATGACTGTGTATACATGTATATGCCGTGTTCTGTGTGATACAGATATATTTATGACTGTGTATACATGTATATGCCGTGTTCTGTGTGATACAGATGTATTTATGACTGTGTATACATGTATATGCCGTGTTCTGTGTGATACAGATGTATTTATGACTGTGTATACATGGACCAGCACTTATTAGATTAGTGCTTCTGGAGTGATTTTGAAAAATTACACTAGCCGATAACGAGACGTGTGATGGCATCTATATGTGACTTATTTAATAGATTAATATACAGTAAATTGTCACTTGTTTAATTGTTACAGCTTTTATATAAGTTCTCCTTAATTAAACTGATATATTGTCTCTTGACATATCCGTAGCTATGGGGATCGAAGCGGTCGAATGACCCCCTCCCCCATAATTCCCCCGAAGTCCACTTTTTCATGTTTCAAAATTCTCAATTTCAAAAAACACGAGCAGTGTTTGCGCTTGCGCACGCATGCGCCATGCAGTAGTTTCTTTATTGGGGTTGATTTTGGTAAAGGACGAAGTCAGACTAGACTGCCAGCGTGTTACCACTGGACTATAGATCCGTCTATAGTATAGATCCGTCTGTAGATGTTTTCACGACTTAAGAAAATAATAATATACGTGTGTTTTACGTTTATTTATCGTCGCTACCGGTTGCCCATATGAGCGACGCCGCCTTAAGAGATTAGTCATTTTAGATTTTTGGAGGATGGTGCAATGATACAGACAGAGACCCATTCCAGAGTCTCCTCTGATTCTTTTACGTGCACGGTGTAAATCACCGACACGAGACCTCGGTTTAATGTCCCATCTGAAAGACTGTTAATTTTATTAGGGTCAGACGGGGGATCGAACCTGCGATACCTGGATTACCAGTCCAGCGTGTTACCACTGGACTACAAATCCGTCTGTAATAATAATATACGACACGTGCAATTAACATTTTATACTGGTCATTATATGTGGAATTAACGCCGAGCATAGGTTCCACCACTCTATACTCGTCATTATATGTGGAATTAACGCCGAGCATAGGTTCCACCACTGAATACTCGTCATTATATGTGGAATTAACGCCGAGCATAGGTTCCACCACTCTATAATGGTCATTATATGTTGGATTTACACCGAGCATAGGTTCCACCACTCTATAATGGTCATTATATGTTGGATTTACGCCGAGCATAGGTTTCACCACTCTATACTCGTCATTATATGTTGGATTTACACCGAGCATAGGTTCCACCACTCTATACTCGTCATTATATGTTGGATTTACACCGAGCATAGGTTCCACCACTCTATACTGGTCATTATATGTTGGATTTACACCGAGCATAGGTTCCACCACTCTATAATGGTCATTATATGTTGGATTTACGCCGAGCATAGGTTCCACCACTCTATACTGGTCATTATATGTGTGATTTACACCTAGCATAGGTTCCACCACTCTATACTGGTCATTATATGTGGGATTTACACCGAGCATAGATTCCACCACTCTATACTGACCATTATATGTTGGATTTACACCGAGCATAGGTTCCACCACTCTATACTGGTCATTATATGTTGGATTTACACCGGGCATAGGTTCCACCACTCTATACTGGTCATTATATGTTGGATTTACACCGGGCATAGGTTCCACCACTCTGTACTGGTCATTATATGTTGGATTTACACCGGACATAGGTTCCACCACTCTATACTGGTCATTATATGTTGGATTTACACCGGGCATAGGTTCCACCACTCTATACTAGTCATTATATGTGGAATTAACGCCGAGCATAGGTTCCACCATTCTAATATGTGTGCAAGCAACACTTGCGAATAGTTTATATAAGAGGCTTTCTCTGAAAGTTCTCTATATGTGCTGTCGCTTTTTAACTATGTACACATTTAAACGTTGACGAAATCAATGGCGGACGACTTGAGTTCACCGAGTTAGACCGGGTACACGTAAGTTCTACATATACCACAGGAACTTGAAATGTTATCCATAAGCCACCAAAGATCTAGTACCTCTATCCTAGGACACCCACTCTACCAAAGGTCTCGTACCTCTATCATTGGACACCCCCTAGGGTATCCTAGGATAGAGGTACGAGACCTTTGGTGGCTTATGGATAATATTTCAAGTTCCTGTGCATATACGTAGTATGTGCTCCGTCATTGCCCAGAATGCAGGAAATGGCGTTTCATACCATCTAGATTTTAAAAAATCCACGTGGGCGGGGCATCCCCGGACCATCTAGCGGCCTCGGTCCCTTCGGGGGCATCCGTGGCAGCAGTTTACTACAATGGCTCTTGACAGAAATTGGCCACACGGGTTCAGTTTACATTTACGTTAATAATAATTATTTTCGTCTATATTACATTGTGCATATGTACTCACCATGTAAACAATCAGTCATATTTATTTTTTTGCCAGTGATGTTAATTTTTTGTTCCAATCAAATTATGCCTAATGTTGTATTTGTTCAGAGTTACCGTATATTTCCATATCTTATAATTCCGACCTAACAAAACCAAGTTGACAATTAACGATTTCGTAACAGCAAATTGAATTAATGTTTTGGAATTAGGTCAAGGATGATAATGACAAAGTTAGTGGTCAAACCGATATTGTTGGCTTTTACTACAGTTTTATTGAGCGGATATAGCGACTCTTTTATAAAACCATGGATATAAAATTGGACACAGAGAGACAATAATTCAGGTGCACGGAGCACCCGGATTAACCAGCTCCAGTCTAGTGTAGAACTATGCAGTTATAAAACATCACCCTACCCACTCCTAAATGGCAATATTAGTCTTGGGTATATTATCAATCCTGTGTGTTGGTTTGACCATTTGCTGCACGATTCTACTTGGAATATCGGGACTTGATTATAGATATGTATGTATCCCGATATGTTTGACAGTGCTTTTGGCCTTCGTGTGCTATATCTGCTATAAAGTGATGGCAGGTTTCATAAAGCTTGTTGTTGCTTTTGTGGTATTCTGTGTGTACGTGGTTCCATTCCTAGCCCGCGTTGTGATACTCTTGCACACTTCACTTATATACATTATGAATATTGCTGTGTTCCTGTTGAACTCTACAGGTCATATCCGCAATAGTGTTCAAGGTATCGACGCACGTGATCATAATTTGCACGAGCAGGAAGTGCCAGACTATGATGACTATAATGACGTCAGAAGGAACATAGGTGATAATGATGATATGCACAGACAGAGGGGACACACACCTCAGAGATTGTATCCCGATCTAACCGATTTTAACGACAACAGCGAACAATTTGAGGACAATTCTGATGATGATTATGTTCATGTACATACTAATCGTAACCATGACGATGATCAGCAGTGCATCATTTGTTTTGAACGCGTTAGAAACGCCGCAATATTCCCGTGTGGGCATGCTCAAATGTGTGAACAATGCACGAGACGCATTATGATGGGAAGGAATTTGTGTCCAATATGTCAAAGGCGGATCGTTGAGTACAGGAAAATTTATCTGTAGAGTTAATTGCATCATTAAACTAGTTTGAAGTTGGTCGATGTCCCCTTTTAAACACATTGCTGTCAAGAACCATTGCTGGTGCGGGCTGTTGTCTAATGTTGTTCAAACTTGTGGCCCAAACCATTTGTATTTTCATGCTCTGTATTGTATCTTTATGTGTATGACATAATTATGTACTGTTGATATGCAATAAAATATGGCTAAATAAAAAAAAAGAACCATTGCAAACATCTTACTATCAAGAGCAAATTGTAAACATAAAATACTGTCATGAGCTGTTTTTAACATCCTTCTGGCGATAATCGATAAACAATCTTGTTGTCAAGAACTCTTGTAAGCATTGCTGTCAGTCAAGAACCGATATAACTATATTGCTGTAAATAATCCATATAGCCATCTTGCTGTCAAGAACCCTTGTAACCATATTGCTGTCAAGATCCCTTGTAACCATATTGCTTTCAATGACCCTTGTATACAGATTGAGGTCAATAACTCCATATAACCATCTTGCTGTCAAGAACCCTTGTAGCCCATATTGCTGTCAAGAACCCTTGTAACCATATTGCTTTCAATGACCCTTGTATTCAGATTGAGGTCAATAACCCATCTTGCTGTCAAGAACCCTTGTAGCCCATATTGCTTTCAATGACCATTGTATACAGATTGAGGTCAATAACCATATAACCATCTTGCTGTCAAGAACCCTTGTAGCCATCTTGCTGTCAAGAACCCTTGTAACCATATTGCTGTCAATGACCCTTGTAACCATATTGCTGTCAAGATCCCTTGTAACCATATTGCTGTCAAGAACCTTTGTAACCATCTTGCTGTCAAGATCCCTTGTAGCCCATATTGCTGTCAAGAACCTTTGTAACCATCTTGCTGTCAAGATCCCTTGTAGCCCATATTGCTGCCAATATCCCATGTAACCATATTGCTGTCAAGAGCCTTTGTAAGTTGTAACCATATTGCTGTCAAGAACCCTTGTAACCATATTGCTGTCAAGAACCCTTGTAACCATATTACTGTCAAGATCCCTTGTAACCATATTACTGTCAAGATCCCTTGTAACCATATTACTGTCAAGATCCCATATAACCATCTTGCTGTCAAGAACCCTTGTAACCATATTGCTGTCAAGAACCCTTGTAGCCCATCTTGCTGTCAAGAGCCTTTGTAACCAACCATCTTGCTGCCAAGCCTAGAGTCATTGTAATCATTTTGCTATCGAGAACCATTGTAGTTTGCACAAAATGCAATGTCTTTTGGATACTTTCATCATGGGCTCTATAGAAACTGTAAACTAGCACCCCTAACTGAAAATATCTATCTCTGAATACTGCCAACTAATCTCACGAGTGTTACTGACAGGTCAGTTTGTTGTGGCAGAGTGTATAAACCACCCACATTTCCTGGGTAAGAACCAGTACCCAACTCTCCAACCTCCTTAGGCGAGTGTTACTGGCAGGTCAGTTTGTTGTGGCATAGTGTATAGACCACCCACATTTCCTGGGTATGAACCAGCACTCAACTCTCCAACCTCCATAAGTGACCGACAAATTTCTCACGTATCACCTTTTATCACTTATTCCTGATAGTGATAGGGAACGAACATACAGCCCTGATGATAGCAGTGAAAGGCGAGTTCGAACGACAGCGCGTTATCTAGACCACTCGGCCACCGAACCTCCTTGATTCGCTGATCAATGTAGTTTATTTACATCATACCACAGGAACTTGAAATTGTATCCATTAAAAAAATAAATAGAGGGGTGGTGTCCTAGGATAGAGGTACAAGACCTTTGGTGGCTTATGGATACAATTTCATGTTCCTGTGATCATACTACCAACAAGTTAATATGGTACTGGGTCCGGGACTGTGGAATTAACACTTTCCCTCATAGAAGCACCTCTTGACGCCATTACCAATACGACATACATTGACAATGTAGTAGCCAAACCAATGTTCATAAACCCTTTCCCTCATAGAAGCACCTCTTGATGCCATTGCCAATACCACATACATTGACAATGTAGTAGCCAAACCAATGTTCATAAACCCTTTCCCTCATAGAAGCACCTCTTGATGCCATTACCAATACCACATACATTAACCCTTTCCCTCATAGAAGCACCTCTTGACGCCATTACCAATACGACATACATTGACAATGTAGTAGCCAAACTGTTCATAATAAAGGCCAGAAACTCATGTAGTCCCAGTAATATCTATGGAGGTGGGATAGATATGTCGACTACTTATCCACTGCATGATGGCTAAATGGCTGTCGCTTGTATGGAGATATAATAGTATATTAACCTAAATCTCTATGTAGTCCCAGTAATATCAACGGAGGTGGGATAGATATGGCCACTACTTATCCACTGCATGATAGCTATATGGCTGTCGTTTGTATGGAGATATAATAGTATATTAACCTAAATCTCAATGAAGTCCCAGTAATATCTATGGAGGTGGGATAGATATGGCCACTACTTATCCACTGCATGATAGCTATATGGCTGTCGTTTGTATGGAGATATAATAGTATATTAACCTAAATCTCAATGAAGTCCCAGTAATATCTGTGGAGGTGGGATAGATATGGCCACTACTTATCCACTGCATGATAGCTAAACGGCTGTCGTTTGTATGAAGATATAATAGTACATTAACCTAAATCTCTATGTAGTCCCAGTAATATCTGTGGAGGTGGGATAGATATGGCCACTACTTATCCACTGCATGATAGCTATATGGCTGTCGTTTGTATGGAGATATAATAGTATATTAACCTAAATCTCAATGAAGTCCCAGTAATATCTGTGGAGGTGGGATAGATATGGCCACTACTTATCCACTGCATGATAGCTAAACGGCTGTCGTTTGTATGAAGATATAATAGTACATTAACCTAAATCTCTATGTAGTCCCAGTAATATCTGTGGAGGTGGGATAGATATGGCCACTACTTATCCACTGCATGATAGCTAAACGGCTGTCGTTTGTATGGAAATATAATAGTACATTAACCTAAATCTCTATGTAGGAAAGGGTTAATGGAGCACGTAAATGGGGGGGATTTGGACATGTATTTTGATCTGGATTTTCCATTACCGCCCCTGAAAGTGGACAAACGATCACTCATTTACGGTATATCATCGGAAACTCACATTGTACCAATTGCAATCTAGAAAACTGCAAATATTTCAGGGAGAAATCATTCAGCCCCCTGGAAGGAGGGGATACCCCTCCCACACCCTCATTCTGCATAGTTAAAATCTCACACTGGCTATGTGCCTGTATTTTCGCCACTAGCATGCAGTCAGTAATGGGAAGCTTTGAATGGCTGCTTAGAACATGTAACTGCTTAGTAGAGGTCAAATATGTAACAAAATGTCAGTTAAGAAGTTTACTAACTGGCTGTTAAAGACAGGTTGACCGCTTATCAAAGGTCAAATTTGTAACAAAATGTCTAGGAAGTTTGATAACTGGCTGATAAAGACAGGTTGACCGCTTATTAGAGGTCAAATATGTAACAAAATGCCAATTAAGAAGTTTACTAACTGGCTGTTTAAGACAGGTCGACCGCTTATTAGGTCAAATTTGTAACAAAATGCCAATTAAAAAGTTTACTAACTGGCTGTTTAAGACAGGTCAACTAATTATTACAGGTGACCACTGACGCAGGTTTGACTGTACATGTTGTATATACAAGAGTAATAGCAATGCAACATGTATTGTATATACAGCATGTATATATATGTATTGTATATACAACATGTATATATATGTATTGTATATACAACATGTATATATATGTATTGTATATACAACACAACATGTATATTGTATATACAACATGTATATATATGTATTGTATATACAGCATGTATATATATGTATTGTATATACAGCATGTATATATATGTATTGTATATACAACATGTATATATATGTATTGTATATACAGCATGTATATATATGTATTGTATATACAACATGTATATATATGTATTGTATATACAACATGTATATATATGTATTGTATATACAACACAACATGTATATATATATATTGTATATACAACATGTATATATATATATTGTATATACAACATGTATATATATGTATTGTATATACAACATGTATATATATGTATTGTATATACAACATGTATATATATGTATTGTATATACAACATGTATATATATATGTATTGTATATACAGCATGTATATATATGTATTGTATATACAACATGTATATATATGTATTGTATATACAACATGTATATATATGTATTGTATATACAACATGTATATATATGTATTGTATATACAACATGTATATATATGTATTGTATATATAACATGTATATATATGTATTGTATATACAGCATGTATATATATGTATTGTATATATAACATGTATATATATGTATTGTATATATAACATGTATATATATGTATTGTATATACAGCATGTATATATATGTATTGTATATACAACACAACATGTATATATATGTATTGTATATACAACACAACATGTATATATATGTATTGTATATACAACATGTATATATATATGTATTGTATATACAACACAACATGTATATATATGTATTGTATATACAACATGTATATATATGTATTGTATATACAACACAACATGTATATATATATATGTATTGTATATACAACACAACATGTATATATATGTATTGTATATACAACACAACATGTATATATATGTATTGTATATACAGCACAACATGTATATATATGTATTGTATATACAGCACAACATGTATATATATGCATTGTATATACAGCATGTATATATATGTATTGTATATACAACATGTATATATATATATGTATTGTATATACAACATGTATATATATGTATTGTATATACAACATGTATATATATGTATTGTATATACAACATGTATATATATGTATTGTATATACAACATGTATATATATGTATTGTATATACAACATGTATATATATGTATTGTATATCTGTATATATATGTTGTATACAACATGTATATATATGTATTGTATATACAACATGTATATATATGTATTGTATATACAACATGTATATATATGTATTGTATATACAACATGTATATATATGTATTGTATATACAACATGTATATATATATGTATTGTATATACAGCATGTATATATATGTATTGTATATACAACATGTATATATATGTATTGTATATACAACATGTATATATATGTATTGTATATACAACATGTATATATATGTATTGTATATACAACATGTATATATATGTATTGTATATACAACATGTATATATATGTATTGTATATACAGCATGTATATATATGTATTGTATATACAGCATGTATATATATGTATTGTATATACAACATGTATATATATGTATTGTATATACAGCATGTATATATATGTATTGTATATACAGCATGTATATATATGTATTGTATATACAGCATGTATATATATGTATTGTATATACAGCATGTATATATATGTATTGTATATACAACATGTATATATATGTATTGTATATACAACATGTATATATATGTATTGTATATACAGCATGTATATATATGTATTGTATATACAACATGTATATATATGTATTGTATATACAGCACAACATGTATATATATGTATTGTATATACAGCATGTATATATATGTATTGTATATACAGCATGTATATATATGTATTGTATATACAGCATGTATATATATGTATTGTATATACAACATGTATATATATGTATTGTATATACAGCATGTATATATATGTATTGTATATACAACATGTATATATATGTATTGTATATACAACATGTATATATATGTATTGTATATACAACATGTATATATATGTATTGTATATACAACATGTATATATATGTATTGTATATACAACATGTATATATATGTATTGTATATACAACACAACATGTATATATATGTATTGTATATACAACACAACATGTATATATATGTATTGTATATACAACACAACATGTATATATATGTATTGTATATACAGCATGTATATATATGTATTGTATATACAACACAACATGTATATATATGTATTGTATATACAACACAACATGTATATATATATGGACATTCTGATTAAGGTTGACAGAAGATGTCTGCCAATTAACCCTTTCCACACCACAGACCTCTACATAGGCTTACAAAAAGTGTAGATCCAGATGAGCCGACTCATCAGGATCTGCACTTTTTGCCAGTAATATTAATATTTTTAGACAAAATTACCCATTTTTTATAAATGAACTGGTCCAAATGTAATTTTCCAATTAATTTATTGGTCTAAAAATATCACGCACCAGTCCATGTCAGTTACTTGGTGTTGAATGGGTGCACCAGTCCATGTCAGTTACTTGGTGTTGAATGGGTTAAACAATTGAAACCTTGCATCATTTTAGCAGCACTAAGTATTACAGACGGATCTGTAGTCTAGTGGTAACACGCTGGACTGGTAATCCAGGGATCGCAGGTTCGATACCCCGTCTGACCCTATTAAAATTAACAGTCTTTCAGATGGTACTTTAAACCAAGGTCTCGTGTCGGTGATTTACATCGTGCACGTATAAGAACCAGAGGAGACTCTGGAATGGGTCTCTGTCTGTATCATTGCACTATCCTCCAAAAATCTAAAATGACTAATCTCTTCAGGAGGTGTCACTCATATGGGTAACCCGTAGCGACGATAAATAAACGCAAAACACACAGCACTATGTATGTAACATTGCAAACCTGCCTTAAGCAGCCAGCCAAGGGAGTCAGAGAAAGTGGCTGCTTAGCACAGATGACTGCTTAATAGAGGTCAAATGTATAACAAAACAACATATTGGAAATCTGGAAACTGGCTGCTTAGCACAGGTGATTGCTTAATAGAGGTCAAATATATAATAAAACAAGATATTGGGAATCTGGAAACTGGCTGCTTAATACAGGTTGGCTGCTTAATGGAGGTGACCACTAACACAAGTTTGACTGTGTGTCAAATATTTCAATAATTAATAGACACACTATTGTGGGTTACCAGTGATTGATTAGGCGGCGATGTTTTGTAAAGAATACATTATACAGGTATGTAAGATTTTAACCAAATTTCAGAAAAACTGAAATGTGTTGTTGCTAGGCACTAGATGACAGGGCATAATTATAGGATCATGAATAAATTACTGTCATAAAAGTATTTAAATTTCCAATGTGTTTATATTATAAGTAGCTTGTTTTGTAAAATGTTATAAAGCTATAAGATAATTATGGTTGCTTGCCAGACAAAACTGAGGGGCTAGCATAGGAGCACTAAGAGTGTGAATAGACTAGGAGGGGATAGGGTGGGGCATATCCTTTCTCGGAATTGTTTTCTTAACCCTTTCCTTCATAGAGATTTAGGTTAATATACTATTATATCTCCATACAAACGACAGCCATTTAGCTATCATGCAGTGGAGAAGTAGTCGCCATATCTATCCCACCTCCATAGATATTACTGGGACTTCATAGAGATTTAGGTTAATATACTATTATATCTCCATACAAACGACAGCCATTTAGCTATCGTGCAGTGGATGGATAAGTAGTCGCCATATCTATCCCACCTCCACAGATATTACTGGGACTACATGAGATTCTGACCTTTATGACCATTGGTTTGTCGTATTGGTAATGGTGTCAAGAGGTGCTTCTATGAGGGAAAGGGTTAAGCTAGAAGCGATTACCTGGAATCTCATGCTGTCTGGGGAATATTTACTGTCGTGTTAACTCTTTGTATGCTGGGTAAAGAAAAGGCTAAAAATAGTTCAAATAATTGTAGCAGACGACAATTCATTAAAGTATTTTTCTTATTTGTTCCTCTTTTTTTTTACATCGCACCAACAGCTTAGGTCATATGGCGACTCCAGGTAGAACCACCGACCTGCCGTAAACTCACTGGAAAGAATTTGGCACTCCCAAGTTGGATTCGAACCTACAGGAGTCGGGAGCGAATGATTTGAAGTCAACAACCGTAACCACTCGACAAAAGGCGCCATTACCTTTTCTATATAATTTCTTCATTCTGTGTGTTTTACATTTATTTATCGTCTCTACCGGTTGCCCATATGAGCGACGCCTCCTGAAGAGATTAGTCATTTTAGATTTTTGGAGGAGAGTGCATGATACAGACAGAGACCCATTCCAGAGTCTCCTCTGGTTCTTTTACGTGCACGGTGTAAAGCACCGACACGAGACCTCGGATTTCTTCATTCTTACTATGTGAATATTAATAGGTACATTCATAATATATAAAACTATGGTGTCAAGGTATATGCAATTTTGAACAATAATTATTATGTTATTAACTTATTATATGTTATATAAAACAGCTTAGTTGTTACTGAAAACTCCCCAGACGGCATGACATTCCAGGAAATATTCATGGAATTTGTCATGACATATTTCACTTATTTTTACCGCTAGCATGCAATGAGATAATCGGATATTTAGCGACATTCAAATAAATAGCTTCCTCTGCTATATCAAGCTTAATACATGTATATTATGTTGACGCTTATAAAGCCGAATAAATTGGAAGGAATGTGTTAACAATTGCAAGCGTGCTCAGATAAACGGGTCGAAATAGCAAGTTATTTCCAATATAACGCCTAGACAGACAGACGGACGGATGGACTGATAGAGGAATCAAACCATTACAAGCTTGGATAAACTGGTCGAAATAGCAAGTTATTGCCAATATAACACCTAGACGGACGGACAGACGGACGGACTGATAGAGGAATCAATCAGATTCCCATCAAACCATTACAAGCTCGGCTAACTGGTCAAAATAGGAAGTTGTTGCCAATATAATGCCTAGACAGACGGACGGACGGACTGATAGAGGAATCAATCAGATGCCCATCAAACCATTACAAGCTCGGCTAACTGGTCAAAATAGGAAGTTGTTGCCAATATAACGCCTAGACAGACAGATGGACGGACTGATAGAGAAATCAATCAGATGCCCATCAAACCATTACAAGCTTGGCTAACTGGTCGAAATAGCAAGTTATTGCCAATATAACGCCTAGACAGACTGACGGACAGACAGACAGATGGACGGACTGATAGAGAAATCAATCAGATTCCCATCAAACCATTACAAGCTTGGCTAACTGGTCGAAATAGCAAGTTATTGCCAATATAACGCCTAGACAGACTGACGGACAGACAGACAGATGGACGGACTGATAGAGAAATCAATCAGATTCCCATCAAACCATTACAAGCTTGGCTAACTGGTCGAAATAGCAAGTTATTGCCAAAACAAAGTTCTTGTTATGCCTAAACAGACAGACAGACAGACAGACAGACACACGGATAGAGGAATCAAACCATTACAAACTTGGCTAACTGGCCAACATAGGAAGTTGTTGCCAATATAATGCCTAGACAGACAGACATACGGATGGATAGAGGAATAAATCAGATGCCCATTAAACAATGACAAAGCAGACAAGAACTCGTAGATGCTAACTCTCCAAAATCAGCTACAGCCATTGTAACAAGTACGGTAGATTGTCCCACATTTTAACCCTCTAGTTTGCCCTTCTCTATGCACTGTTTAATACTTCACCATATATTTCTTCATACAGAAAATTAAAACAGATTCATTTGCAAATGTATCCTAGTGTTTAGTCATAATTGTGTTAAAACTGACTGTCACAAACTGGCTGTCACCCACTGACTAGTCACACACCGACACCCACTGACTATCACCCACTGACTTGTCACACACTGACCTGTCACACACTGACCATCACAAACTGACTTGTCACACACTGACTGTCACACGCCGACTTGTCACACACTGACTCGTCACCCACTGACTTGTCACACACTGTCCGTCACACACTGACTGTCACACACTGACTGGTCACAAACTGACTTGTACACAAACTGACTGTCACATGCCGACTTGTCACACACTGACTTGTCACACACTGACCATCACAAACTGACTTGTCACACACCAACTTGTCACACACTGACTGTCACACGCCAACTTGTCACACACTGACTGTCACATACTGACTTGTCACACACTGACTGTCACAAACTGACTCGTCACAAACTGACTTGTCACACACTGACTCGTCACAAACTGACTTGTCACAAACTGACAATCACAAAAGATAATACAACCGGACCATGGTTACAATATACACAACCAGACATCATACCGATGCATCCTGCCAAGTTTAGTGAGAATCCAACAACAGGTTTTGGAGACAAGTACAAAGGTAATGTGGACAAATAGGCTGACCTACCCAAAATTGTATATTAACCATTTTTTAATTACAAATTTAATTTAGCTCGATTGTGAAACAAGTTCTTACAACTTATATTAATCACTCTCGAGACCTCATTCCTAATGGAATCCAATTGCCACGAGGGAGAGAGAAGAGGCATGTGGAATTTAAATGCCTTGCCTAAGGGCACAATCGTTACGGCTCCAGCGGGGCTCGAACTCCGGACCTGAAGCAAACACGATTTCCACAAATATTAACCCTCGCGCATGCTAGCGGCAGATAGTCACTTGCCAACAGCATAGAACATCAGACGGTACAGAACGTGCCATCTGATCAGGCTCTATGCTGTTTGTTATTCGGAGAGTGGAGCTAAAACATTTGGCTGAATAGCAAACAACATAGATCCCGATCAGACGCAACGCCGCGGCTGACCTGGATCTATGTTGTTTGCAAAAGTGATTTTATTTACTCAGCAGGCAAAGAGTTAAGTTGCTATTCCCATAAGCCCCTAATGAGCCGTCTCATCAGGATCTGCACTTTTTGCCAGTAAATTTACTATTTTTAGACAAAATTAGCCATTTTTGATCAATGAACAAGTCTAAACGTATCATGCACCAGTTCATGTCAGTTACTGGATGTTGAATGGGTTAACCCTTTCAACACCACAGACCTCTAAATAGTAGAGGTGACTATTGAGGCCAGAAATGCTATCGCGATAGTATTGCGATAATAGAATTCCTATTGTGATAGTATTGCAATAGTTCATAAACTATTGCGATACTATCACGATAGTTTATTTATTTACCTTTAACAAGTTTCTAAACCAAAATTGTTTATTTATTGTGATTTTAATATGTTATATTCTCCAGACAGGACAATATAAACAGTCCATTACAATTACTGGAATTGTTGCCTTGCCTAGAGAAGAAATAAAGCAAAAGTTTCAGCTGAATGTGTCAAAAACTCAAACTGTTTTATTTAACATTTCAAAGATACTAATTTTGGTTTGTGACACCCCATCCTTCGTTTTAACAAAGCCGAAATGGTTCCAAATGGCAGATTTGGCCTTTTTATTTGCGATAATTTCGAAGTCTAGTACGCTTCCTTTGGCCATGATGTCGAGTTGTTTACATTCACGACGAAACCTTGTTGTTGTTCGCCGGTGAGGTATTGATGGAATTGGGTCAATTCTGAGATCCCCCTCTAGGGCAATTGAAGGGCAGGTCTAAATAACGCACCGCATAAATCTCCGAAAAGTCAGCGGCGGAACTTGTAAGTCGGCGCCTGCTTCAAACGTATTTTATTGCATGTTAGAAGTGATACAATTTGACATATTAACGAGTCTACATGTATTTTTATATTAAAGACTTAACAGGGTCCGTTATGTCAAATAATCGGGTCCGTTATGTCCAGAAATCTGGTCTGTTTCGTTCGAAATCGGGGCCGTTATGTCCAGTTAGTTATCAATTATACATATATCCGTGATCGATCACACAGACGCTTTAATTATAATTAGGGGTGTCATGATATCAGCAACCCATATCACGATATATTGTGATATTTTATCAAATAATCGCGATGATATATTGCCTATTCATTTTTCATGCATTGTGATTATATTTGTTTCTATAAGAGTATTTAATAAGATGACACGGATTACATTATACACATTTTAAGACACTATCTCATTCAACAGTATTATTAACTTGAAAAACAACAAAACACTGAATAGAATAACAACTTAAATCGACTAGAAAATGTTTCAGAGAACGGTGAATATATAAGCACCGGTTGAAGCGATCGAGTTTGAGTTGAGTATAAAAAAGCAGATCCCCTGCATATTCATAAATTCTGGTCGGAAAAATTTGGTGAAGTATACGACTGGGTATCTATTTACAGATTCATAAACAATATATACCGAGTCAAAAAAGAAACGATACCTGGTGTTTATGTGTCTATAATTTCAACATTTATTAAGAAAATTCTTTGAAAATTCATAAGATGATAGTCCAACATGTTTGAAAGAGGAGCACATAAAGCATAGTGAGCCTCCGAAACTGTCTGCTGCGTGGTGACGTAATTCGTCGAACAGGGGTCTAATGGAGTTTTCACACAGACGTCAATACCGAGTATGGGCACCATTTGCGTCTCTCACTGCAATGCACCGCCGTCGCATCGAATGGAAGAGTGTCTGAATCTCTTGCTGGTCAATATTTGTCCACTCCTGACGCAAAACATCCCTCAGTTGGTTTAACGTTACCGGCTGACGTAGTCTGACTCGGCGGTCTAACGTATCCCACAAATGTTCTATGGGTGACAAGTCTGGTGACAAAGCAGGCCACGGCAGGGTTTCAATATTGTTCTGCTCCAATAATGTGGTGGAAATCCGAGCAGTATGACACCTGGCGTTGTCCTGTTGGAACAGTGTGACGTTTCTGTTGGCGTTAAAGAACAGCACAACAACTGGCACAAGGATCTCATCACAGTACCGCTGGGCGTTTAGGTTCCAGTCCACCACTAACAGTTCAGTGCGACTGCCGAAGGTGATACCGCCCCACGCCATAACGCTTCCGCCCCCGAACAGATCGACCTGATGTACACATGCGTCGGCATAACGTTCACCGCGTCTGCGATATACCCGCTCTCTGCCATCCGCTCGACGCAAACAGAACCGCCATTCATCGCTAAACATCACCGTATTCCACTGTAGCCGAGTCCAGCGAGCACGTTCCGTCATCCATTCCCGCTGTACGTCACGGTGACGTCGTGTCAGGATGGGTCCAACGTATGGCCGATAGGCACGAATGCCACGTTCACCGAGCCGGTTCCTGACTGCACTGATGCGATTGTTGGTCATCCCAGGAGTAACGGCAGCTGTGTGCGTAGCAGGTAGGAACCGGTCACGTAAATGCGACGGTCCTGTTCACGCGTCGTCACACGTGGTCAACCAGATCTTGGACGGTCGTCCACCGATCCATGTGTTCGATAACGTCGAAGTAGACGTGTTATCGTGATCCGCGTAACCCCCGAGTCGATTTGCGACGTCACGCTGACGTAAACCGCCGTCAATCATGCCAATGGCACGCATTCTCCGATTGCGGTTTAGCCTAGGCATTTTGTTAGAGGTAACAATGGGTATGTAAGGTGTTTTTCCTCGATGATAATGCAATACCAGTACAATAAACCGGTTTTCCGATTTGTACATGTGTAGGAAGTTGTCTTTGTTGAGGAGCACGTGCAACTCGGAAATTCGGCGTTCCAGGATTATCGGGTGTTTATTTACCTGTGTTTATGGTTGGCTGACGTTGCAATAAGATACCCGGTACCGATACGTAATAATATATTAAACCTTTCTATGGTTTTATCCGTTTTACGTCATTTTTAGTTTGGTATCGTTTCTTTTTTGACTCAGTTTACAAGACAAAAAGGTAAAACAGTTTAGATTTAAACTACTGAATATAATCTTTCCGTCTAAGATACTGAGATACAAGTGGAAAATGGTAGCTTCCCCTAACTGCTCTGTTTGTGATGTACCGGAATCATATGAACATGTATTTATCACATGCCCTACTGTAAACCGATCCATGGAAGCATCTAATAAACGATGCGACATATCGGAATAAATTCTAACTTACGAATGCTTAGAAATATTGTAATAGGATACAAAATATCGCAACCGGACTATTTTTATATCAATGTCATACTTGCTACTTTTGGTTTTAGTTTATACAAAGCCTATTTCTTGAGTCAGAGTAGAACTGAAATGGTTAATATATACGCCTTGTTTAAGTATGAGTTTTACATTCTACACAAATACTTGTCGGACACTTAACGCGAAAATTAAATGGATATCATGCTTAAACGATTATTTTTTACAACATTAATTGTGTACATTTTATTATATAGTTTAGTTATGTAGTGAGGTATATTATATAATTGTTAATCTGTAATATGCATGTATAATGTGAAGGGAAAAAAATAAACGAAGTCTCTTGCTTCACAAAAAAAAAAAACGTTCAATATCGGTATTCAATATTAATATCGCGGATCCTAATTACCTAATTACTAAATACACCCCTAATTATAATATACAAGCGTTTTTTTACGGATCCGTCAAACTGAGGACAGTGTCTGTCGAAAAATCACTTTTACATGTTGATATTGATCAAGATTTGTTTTAAAAGAAAACTATCGTTAACTATCGATAGTTGAACTAACTATTGCGATAGTTATCGACTTGAAAATAAGCTATCGACCTATTGCTATCGCAATACATCGACTTCTCGACCTAAATAGGCTTACAAAGTGTAGATCCAGATGAGCCGTCTCATCAGGATCTGCACTTTTTGCCAGTGATATGACTATTTTTAGACATAATTACCCATTTTGATAAATGAACTTGTCCAAATGTGATTTTCTGATTCATTTATTGGTTTATGGATATCATGGACCAGTCCATGTGAGTTACTTGGTGTTGAATGGGTTAAGTGGCTATTCCCATACCTATTGTTCTCCTAGCCACATTTTATGGATGCAGACAGACAGTTATGTTATATTTCGGGTTTTACGCGTGCATCAGTACCATTTTGGGTTATATCGCCGGCGGGCAGTTTTACCTAACAACACCTTTCCTGGGCAGGCTCCAGCGGTTAACCAGTGCTTGGTTGCACCAAACTCCGTAAGAAACTGCCAACTTTTTCATATAAATGAGACACGGCCTGAGCGGGGCTCGAACCCGTGACCATCAGTGATGACAGGTTACAGTGGTATACAAGTCAGCGACCTTAACCACTCGACCACGGAGGCGGACCTGCAGACAGACGGAAAAAACAATATGCCATTAGGAGTGACATAATTTTGTACAACACACTTGGTTTGTCGCCATTTATTTGGAGATCGAGGAAGAAATGAGAGCTGGTATTTACCGTATTTATTAATGTTTAGCATATACTTCAAGTATACATGTACAAAGATATACAGTGGAACCTCTCTAAACCAGACATCTTCGGGACTGGATCAAAAGTCCGGTTTACAGAGGTTTCCGATTTTCAGAGGTTTTTTATTGATGTGTTTTCAAAACTGCATATAACCTTTATAAAGTACATATGCCTTTATAGTTTATACTGTATTATTGCAGAACTATTTTTGAAAAACAGTTCTTTAAATATTATTTTGTAAAACAAATTGTCAAAAGTTGCGAAAATCATAATTATCTATGACTGGATTATATTGTGCTTTCACAGGTGATCAAACGGTTGCATCAAACAATAAATTACGAGATTCACAAAATCCTTTATTCGTTATCAAACAAGTTTTATAATTGCCTATAGGATAGTAATCTACACGTGATTATAACATAATCCCCCAGTTAGCCGACAAATTAACTATACATTGAGTGCTAATTGCAGTAGTCATCAATCAGCCTGACATCTTATAATCTTGCGCGATTATCACACGTTCATAGATCAAACGAGATTGGAAAGTGTCAGCAGCGTGTCAATTTATGACGGAATACACAAACAAATTCAACACTCTTTAGTTTATTGATGAAGACCTATGTCGCCTAAAAGTTGTTCCGGTTTTGGGAGGTTCACATCAAACTGTACCCAAATTATGCAAATTTTTCGTCCGGTTTCCGGAGTTGAGAGGTTCCGGTTTTCAGAGTGATTTTATGTAAGAAATAAAGAAGAAACAATTCGGGACTTTCAAAATCGTCCGGTTTTGGGAGTGTTCTGATTTAGAGAGGGTCCGGTTTTGGGAGGTTCCACTGTATTAGGTTTTCCTCCATCAACATTGTAGTACAAGAATGTATATTTGCAAATGTTCGCAGGTATTCATAGAATTAACACAGCATGTTATTAAAATGCCATATTGTATTATTCAATAATAGGTGGAAATGACAGGTTTTCCCTGAATTAAGTTGGCATGTTATTAAAATGCCATATTGTATTATTCAATATTAGGTGGAAATGACGGGTTTTCCCTGAATTAAGTTGGCATGTTATTAAAATGCCACATATTATTCGTTGAAGGTTGAAATGGCAGGATCTCCTTTAGTCGGTACGTTATCACATTGTCAAAGTTTCATATTCAAACGACAAACATGGCCCTGGTGAAGTACACAAGTTCTGTCCCTTCGAACTAATTGGATGGATCTGGCGTGAACCTTAGGTAACTTTTCCCAGAAGGCACGTTGCAGACAGTGACACCTTTAGGAAATAAGGCTTTTGCTTCGTCAGCTCCCACAGATGGGACGACCATACATTTATCTCCAGGCTGAAAACAGAAACATCGAGTGTTGTCAAACTTATTTGATTTAGCGTAATGCACTAACAGCTGAGGTCATCAAGCCTTGTAACGGGTAAACGATATACTTTACTTGTAACGGGTAAACGATATACTTTACTTGTAACGGGTAAACGATATACTTACTTGTAACGGGTAAACGATATACTTTACTTGTAACGGGTAAACGATATACTTTACTTGTAACGGGTAAACGATATACTTTACTTGTAACGGGTAAACGATATACTTTACTTGTAACGGGTAAACGATATACTTTACTTGTAACGGGTAAACGATATACTTTACTTGTAACGGAAACAAACACGTAAACGATATACTTTACTTGTAACGGGTAAACGATATACTTTACTTGTAACGGGTAAACGATATACTTTACTTGTAACGGGTAAACGATATACTTTACTTGTAACGGGTAAACGATATACTTTACTTGTAACGGGTAAACGATATACTTTACTTGTAAACGATATACTTTACTTGTAAACGATATACTTTACTTGTAAACGATATACTTTACTTGTAAACGATATACTTGTAAACGATATACTTTACTTGTAACGGGTAAACGATATACTTTACTTGTAACGGGTAAACGATATACTTTACTTGTAACGGGTAAACGATATACTTTACTTGTAACGGGTAAACGATATACTTTACTTGTAACGGGTAAACGATATACTTTACTTGTAACGGGTAAACGATATACTTTACTTGTAAACGATATACTTTACTTGTAAACGATATACTTTACTTGTAAACGATATACTTTACTTGTAACGGGTAAACGATATACTTTACTTGTAACGGGTAAACGATATACTTTACTTGTAACGTGTAAACGATATACTTTACTTGTAACGGGTAAACGATATACTTTACTTGTAAACGATATACTTTACTTGTAAACGATATACTTTACTTGTAACGTAAACGATATACTTTACTTGTAATGGGTAAACGATATACTTTACTTGTAACGGGTAAACGATATACTTTACTTGTAACGGGTAAACGATATACTTTACTTGTAACGGGTAAACGATATACTTTACTATTCTGTCCATTATACTTTACTATTCTGTCCGTTATACTTTACTACAATGTCCGTTATACTTTACTATTCTGTCCATTATACTTTACTATTCTGTCCATTATACTTTACTATTCTGTCCGTTATACTTTACTACAATGTCCGTTATACTTTACTACAATGTCCATGTCCGTTATACTTTACTATTCTGTCCGTTATACTTTACTATTCTGTCCATTATACTTTACTATTCTGTCCGTTATACTTTACTACAATGTCCGTTATACTTTACTACAATGTCCATTATACTTTACTATTCTGTCCGTTATTATACTTTACTATTCTGTCCGTTATACTTTACTACAATGTCCGTTATACTTTACTATTCTGTCCGTTATACTTTACTATTCTGTCCGTTATACTTTACTATGTCCTTATACTTTACTACAATGTCCGTTATACTTTACTACAATGTCCGTTATACTTTACTATTCTGTCCGTTATACTTTACTATTCTGTCCGTTATACGTTACTATTCTGTCCATTATACTTTACTCCGATATATTTTACCATAATGTAGGATATATTTTACCATAATGTAGGATATATTTTACCATAATGTAAGATATATTTTACCATAATGTAGGATATATTTTACCATAATGTCGGATATATTTTACCATAATGTAGGATATATTTTACCATAATGTAGGATATATTTTACCATAATGTAGGATATATTTTACCATAATGTACGATATATTTTACCATAATGTAGGATATATTTTACCATAATGTCGGATATATTTTACCATAATGTCGGATATATTTTACTATTCTGTGCGTCAGAGTATATTGACAGAGAATATCCATAACGTCCGATTTATCCCGAAATGAATATTTTTGTTTTACATTTGGTCTTAAAATCACACCAACAGCATAGGTCAGTCATATGACGACTTGAAGAACATAGGTCAGTCATATGACGACTTGAAGAACATAGGTCAGTCATATGATGACTTGAAGAACATAGGTCAGTCATATGACGACTTGAAGAACATAGGTCAGTCATATGACGACTTGAAGAACATAGATCAGTCATATGACGACTTGAAGAACATAGGTCAGTCATATGACGACTTGAAGAACATAGGTCAGTCACATGATGACTTGAAGAACATAGGTCAGTCATATGATGACTTGAAGAACATAGGTCAGTCATATGACGACTTGAAGAACATAGGTCAGTCATATGATGACTTGAAGAACATAGGCCAGTCATATGATGACTTGAAGAACATAGGTCAGTCATATGACGACTTGAAGAACAATTTTACTAATTGTATTGCTCCTTTATATTTGTATCTTGCCAAGAAGAGTTTTGTTTATTCTATAAACACCTGCTAATATTCCACTGTATTGTAGGTGGTGCAATGCTTTAAAAGCATGGTTCACCAGGCTGTCGATTTGCCAGTTGTAGAGGCATGGTTCACCAGGCTGTCAGTTTGCCAGTTGTAGAGACATGGTTCACCTGGCTGTCTATTTGCCAGTTGTAGAGGCATGGTTCACCTGGCTGTCTATTTGCCAGTTGTAGAGACATGGTTCACCTGGCTGTCTATTTGCCAGTTGTAGAGGCATGGTTCACCTGGCTGTCAGTTTGCCAGTTGTAGAGACATGGTTCACCTGGCTGTCTATTTGCCAGTTGTAGAGGCATGGCTCACCTGGCTGTCTATTTGCCAGTTGTAGAGACATGGTTCACCAGGCTGTCAATTGTAGAGGCATGGTTCACCAGGCTGTCAGTTTGCCAGTTGTAGAGGCATGGTTCACCAGGCTGTCAGTTTGCCAGTTGTAGAGGCATGGTTCACCTGGCTGTCTATTTGCAAGTCATAGTAGCATGGTTCACTGAGCTGTCAATTTGCCAGTCATAGAAGCATGGTTCACCGAGCTGTCAATTTGCCAGTCATAGAAACATGGTTCACCGGACTGTCAATTTGCCAGTCATAGAAACATGGTTCACCGGGCTGTCAATTTGCCAGTTGTAGAGACATGGTTCACCTGGCTGTCTATTTGCCAGTTGTAGAGGCATGGTTCACCTGGCTGTCTATTTGCCAGTTGTAGAGACATGGTTCACCTGGCTGTCTATTTGCCAGTTGTAGAGGCATGGTTCACCTGGCTGTCAGTTTGCCAGTTGTAGAGACATGGTTCACCTGGCTGTCTATTTGCCAGTTGTAGAGGCATGGCTCACCTGGCTGTCTATTTGCCAGTTGTAGAGACATGGTTCACCAGGCTGTCAATTGTAGAGGCATGGTTCACCAGGCTGTCAGTTTGCCAGTTGTAGAGGCATGGTTCACCTGGCTGTCTATTTGCAAGTCATAGTAGCATGGTTCACTGAGCTGTCAATTTGCCAGTCATAGAAGCATGGTTCACCGAGCTGTCAATTTGCCAGTCATAGAAACATGGTTCACCGGACTGTCAATTTGCCAGTCATAGAAACATGGTTCACCGGGCTGTCAATTTGCCAGTCATAGAAGCATGGTTCACCGGGCTGCCAATTTGCCAGTCATAGAAACATGGTTCACCGGGCTGTCAATTTGCCAGTCACAGAAGCAGGGTTTGTCGAGTTGTAAAATGGTGAATAATTGGTAGATAAGAACCCCCCCCCAGACTGGAGGGTCATAACTTTATCTACATATGGTGCAGCAAGACTGACCCGGAGAGAACAAGCGACCTTCCATAACATATAATTATGTTGTACAGTGACCACTTTCAATATTTACCTTCCAGTTCGCTGGTGTGGCTACTTTCTTCTGAGCCGTCAACTGGAGGGACTCCACAACTCTCAATATTTCACTGAAAATATATATTGCAAATCTCATAATCCCATCAAATCTGGTCCATTCTTCTATATAGCTCTTAACCAGCCAGCCAATGGAATCACACACAAATGACTGCTTAGCACAGGTGGCTACTTAATAGAGGTCAAATGTATAACAAAGTAACATATTGGGAATCTGAAAACTGGCTGTTTAATAGAGGTGACCACTAACACAGGTTTGACTGTATATCCACCATGCTTCAAATTCATCACCTATATATCCACAAAGTTTCAAAAAAATTCATCAACACTTTTTTGAGTTAATCTGCTATCAGACAGACAGACAAACAGACAGACACGCAGCAAAACTTAATAACCCCTGCTCCTATGGTGGATTCAATACAAGCTTGAAATAACAATGTTTTATTGCAGATAAACGCAGTAATTTACTTTTTGCGTATTTACATATTTTACCCCTTTTAAGCAGCCACCTGTTATAAGCAGTCACTTTCTATACTTATATTGACTGGCTGCTAAACTCATTGCATGCTGGGTAAAATAGAGGCTATAAATAGTTCAAATAATTGTAGCAGCCGAAAATTCATTACTATGTTTTTCTTGTTAATTTTATAACTGTAAACTCTGGAAATATGTCATGGAATATGTTTTTTCTTATTAATTTTATAACTGGAAATATGTCATGGAATATGTTTTTCTTATTAATTTTTTAACTGTAAACTCTGGAAATATGTCATGGAATATGTTTTTTCTTATTAATTTTATAACTGTAAACTCTGGAAATATGTCATGGAATATGTTTTTTCTTATTAATTTTATAACTGTAAACTCTGGAAATATGTCATGGAATATGTTTTTTCTTATTAATTTTATAACTGTAAACTCTGGAAATATGTCATGGAATATGTTTTTTCTTATTAATTTTATAACTGTAAACTCTGGAAATATGTCATGGAATATGTTTTTTCTTATTAATTTTATAACTGTAAACTCTGGAAATATGTCATGGAATATGTTTTTTCTTATTAATTTTATAACTGTAAACTCTGGAAATATGTCATGGAATATGTTTTTTCTTATTAATTTTATAACTGTAAACTCTGGAAATATGTCATGGAATATGTTTTTTCTTATTAATTTTATAACTGTAAACTCTGGAAATATGTCATGGAATATGTTTTTTCTTATTAATTTTATAACTGTAAACTCTGGAAATATGTCATGGAATATGTTTTTTCTTATTAATTTTATAACTGTAAACTCTGGAAATATGTCATGGAATATGTTTTTTCTTATTAATTTTATAACTGTAAACTCTGGAAATATGTCATGGAATATGTTTT
>CM026400.1:48237859-48340013 GCA_014843695.1 Archivesica marissinica
TGGCTGTCTATTTGCCAGTTGTAGAGGCATGGCTCACCTGGCTGTCTATTTGCCAGTTGTAGAGACATGGTTCACCAGGCTGTCAATTGTAGAGGCATGGTTCACCAGGCTGTCAGTTTGCCAGTTGTAGAGGCATGGTTCACCTGGCTGTCTATTTGCAAGTCATAGTAGCATGGTTCACTGAGCTGTCAATTTGCCAGTCATAGAAGCATGGTTCACCGAGCTGTCAATTTGCCAGTCATAGAAACATGGTTCACCGGACTGTCAATTTGCCAGTCATAGAAACATGGTTCACCGGGCTGTCAATTTGCCAGTCATAGAAGCATGGTTCACCGGGCTGCCAATTTGCCAGTCATAGAAACATGGTTCACCGGGCTGTCAATTTGCCAGTCACAGAAGCAGGGTTTGTCGAGTTGTAAAATGGTGAATAATTGGTAGATAAGAACCCCCCCCCAGACTGGAGGGTCATAACTTTATCTACATATGGTGCAGCAAGACTGACCCGGAGAGAACAAGCGACCTTCCATAACATATAATTATGTTGTACAGTGACCACTTTCAATATTTACCTTCCAGTTCGCTGGTGTGGCTACTTTCTTCTGAGCCGTCAACTGGAGGGACTCCACAACTCTCAATATTTCACTGAAAATATATATTGCAAATCTCATAATCCCATCAAATCTGGTCCATTCTTCTATATAGCTCTTAACCAGCCAGCCAATGGAATCACACACAAATGACTGCTTAGCACAGGTGGCTACTTAATAGAGGTCAAATGTATAACAAAGTAACATATTGGGAATCTGAAAACTGGCTGTTTAATAGAGGTGACCACTAACACAGGTTTGACTGTATATCCACCATGCTTCAAATTCATCACCTATATATCCACAAAGTTTCAAAAAAATTCATCAACACTTTTTTGAGTTAATCTGCTATCAGACAGACAGACAAACAGACAGACACGCAGCAAAACTTAATAACCCCTGCTCCTATGGTGGATTCAATACAAGCTTGAAATAACAATGTTTTATTGCAGATAAACGCAGTAATTTACTTTTTGCGTATTTACATATTTTACCCCTTTTAAGCAGCCACCTGTTATAAGCAGTCACTTTCTATACTTATATTGACTGGCTGCTAAACTCATTGCATGCTGGGTAAAATAGAGGCTATAAATAGTTCAAATAATTGTAGCAGCCGAAAATTCATTACTATGTTTTTCTTATTAATTTTATAACTGTAAACTCTGGAAATATGTCATGGAATATGTTTTTTCCTATTAATTTTATAACTGTAAATTCTGGAAATATGTCATGGAATATGTTTTTCCTATTAATTTTATAACTGTAAACTGTGGAAATATGTCATGGAATTGTTTTCTACTAATGAAATTGCGCGACATATTTGCATGATTCTTATTTTCCCCGCTAGTGTGCAGAGAGCTAAGGCAGGTTGGACTGTACTGTACACGCTTTCATCCAAGCCAACAAGAGTGATTAATATATAAGTTGTCAAAGTTTGTTCTACAATCCTCATAAAAAAAAGAAGTGTCTGATTAGCGCAGTGGTTAGCGCGCTCGCTTCTCACCAATGCAACCCGGGTTCGATCCTCGGACCGGGAAGTATGTGAGATGGTACGGTGGTCGCCAGATTGGACAGGTGGGTTTTCTCGGGTACTCCAGTTTCCTCCCACACGAATGACCACATATACGCTTTCATCCGAGCCAACGAGAATGATTAATATAAGTTGTTAGAACTTGTTTCGCAATCGTTGTAAAATAAATAAAGTTTAAAAAAAAAGAGCAAAAGCAGTAATACATTCACTAACTTCCTGAATTACGATTCATTGTAATTTTACACTTGTACGATCTGATAAACATAATAATCTTTACCTTCAAACAACCTTCACGTTAAAGCTTAACATTTGTTAACAGGTTAACAGGTTAACATAACCATTTGCGAACGTGCTAGTCCTATAAATATTATATTTGACGGTTCATTAAAGCTATATTCCTGTATAATGTATACATATATTCCTGTATAATGTATACATATATTCCTGTATAATGTATACATATACCGGTATGTGTACAGAATGTTCAATAATAGTGTGATAAGTCTCTTCTTTTTTTTAAACTTGACATTGAAAGTAGGGAGATTTGGCTTCTGAAAGTGGGAGATTTGGCTTCTGAAAGTGGAAGATTTGGCTTCTGAAGTAGGGAGAATTGGCTTCTGAAGTAGGGAGATTTGCTTCTGAAAGTGGGAGATTTGGCTTCTGAAGTACATGTAGGGATATTTGGCTTCTGAAAGTGAAGAGATTTGGCTTCTGAAGTAGGGAGGTTTGGCCTCTGAAAGTAGGTAGATTGGATATCTGAAAGTAGGGAGATTGGCTTCTGAAAGTGGGAGATTTGGTTTCTGAAGTAGGGAGGTTTGGCTTCTGAAAGTGAAGAGATTTGGCTTCTGAAGTAGGGAGATTTGGCTTCTGAAGTAGGGAGTTTTGTTTTTAGTCTTTTTTTGTTCGGCTCTTTTCATAGCTCCTTTTCACAGTAAAAAATGAAAATAGCAAAGAAATGATGTTCATTAAAGATATTTATGTTTATTAGTGTAGGATAGGATTTTATTTCCTCTTGTGATCATCGTAATTTGTATTTTCATGAGATGAAATAAAATCCTATCTTACTATCATTTGCTATGTATACCCCGCACATTTACGATGTAGAATTTGTCTAGTGCGCAGTATACACGGGTACAGCCATCATGACATTTTTTTCATCACGGGATACAACACACAGGAATACAACATGGGGATACAACTTACTCAAAATTTCTTCCCGTTGTAGCAGGATACAACATTGACAGCATCAGCTTGCATCCGGGGCCGATGATATATACCTAAAACAGATGATAGTATGTTCGTAATCCGGGGCCAACGATAAATACATAAATCATAAAATAGTATGTTCATAATCCGGGGCCGACGATAAATACCTAAATCATATAATAGTATGTTCATAATCCGGGGCCGACGATAAATACCTAAATCATAAAATAGTATGTTCGTAATCCGGGGCCGACGATAAATACCTAAATCATAAAATAGTATGTTCGTAATCCGGGGCCGACGATAAATACCTAAATCATAAAATAGTATGTTCATAATCCGGGGCCGACGATAAATACCTAAATCATATAATAGTATGTTCATAATCCGGGGCCGACGATAAATACCTAAATCATAAAATAGTATGTTCGTAATCCGGGGCCGACGATAAATACCTAAATCATATAATAGTATGTTCATAATCCGGGGCCGACGATAAATACCTAAAGCATATAATAGTATGTTCATAATCTGGGGCCGATGATAAATACCTAAATCATATAATAGTATGTTCGTAATACGGGGCTAATGATAAATACTTAAATCATATAATAGTATGTTCGTAATACGGGGCTAATGATAAATACCTAAATCATATAATAATATGTTCGTAATCCGGAGCTAATGATAAATACCTAAATCATATAATAGTATGTTCGTAATACGGGGCTAATGATAAATACCTAAATCATATAATAATATGTTCGTAATCCGGGGCCGACGACAAATACCTAAATCATATAATAATATGTTCATAATCACAGATTTTAGAAATGTAAAAAACTCTTCAAATTGAAGATAATTGGTGAAGATGTCATGTTTATCCAGGCATACGTGATACAAGGTTAGATCATTGGTTACGGTTTATAGGGTCCAGGCATACGTGATACAAGGTTAGATCATTGGTTACGGTTTATAGGGTTCAGGCATACGTGATACAAGGTTAGATCATTGGTTACGGTTTATAGGGTCCAGGCATACGTGATACGAGGTTAGATCATTGGTTATGGTTTATAGGGTCCAGGCATACCTGATACGAGGTTAGATCATTGGTTATGGTTTATAGGGTCCAGGCATACGTGATACAAGGTTAGATCATTGGTTATGGTTTATAGGGCCCAGGCATACGTGATACAAGGTTAGATCATTGGTTATGGTTTATAGAGTCCAGGCATACGTAATACAAGGTTAGATCATTGGTTATGGTTTATAGGGTCCAGGCATACGTGATACAAGGTTAGATCATTGGTTACGGTTTATAGGGTCCAGGCATACGTGATACAAGGTTAGATCATTGGTTACGGTTTATAGGGTCCAGGCATACGTGATACAAGGTTAGATCATTGGTTACGGTTTATAGAGTCCAGGCATACGTGATACGAGGTTAGATCATTGGTTATGGTTTATAGAGTCCAGGCATACGTAATACAAGGTTAGATCATTGGTTATGGTTTATAGGGCCCAGGCATACGTGATACAAGGTTAGATCATTGGTTACGGTTTATAGAGTCCAGGCATACGTGATACAAGGTTAGATCATTGGTTATGGTTTATAGGGTCGAGAGTATGTGATGTCATATTGATATGGTACAGTCATACATGATATAAGTTAATATCATTGGTTACGGTTTATAGGGTCCAGGCATACGTGATACAAGGTTAGATCATTGGTTACGGTTTATAGGGTCCAGGCATACGTGATACAAGGTTAGATCATTGGTTACGGTTTATAGAGTCCAGGCATACGTGATACGAGGTTAGATCATTGGTTATGGTTTATAGAGTCCAGGCATACGTAATACAAGGTTAGATCATTGGTTATGGTTTATAGGGCCCAGGCATACGTGATACAAGGTTAGATCATTGGTTACGGTTTATAGAGTCCAGGCATACGTGATACAAGGTTAGATCATTGGTTATGGTTTATAGGGTCGAGAGTATGTGATGTCATATTGATATGGTACAGTCATACGTGATATAAGTTAATATCATTGGTTACGGTTTATAAGGTCCAGTCATACGTGATATAAGTTAATATCATTGGTTACGGTTTATAAGGTCCAGTCATACGTGATATAAGTTAATATTATTGGTTAAGGTTTATTGGGTTGAGAGTATGTGATCGCAGGATAGATAAACCTACTTACAGCTCTGCAAGTGAGAGGCATTCCTTTATTGTCCTTCTCTGCTGGGTCCAGCATACCCAGCTGTACGGCAAGGGTGCGCTTGCTGTCATCGATGATTGGGATGTCAAATGATTTAGCCTTATTATGTGCTATGATATCCTACAAAAAGGTCATAAAATATATAAATGAAAAATTATTAACATTGTATTCGTATTTTGTGGAAATCGTGATAGTGCAGTGGTAGCGTGTTCGCTTCAGGTGCGAAAGGGCCAGGGTTTGCGCCCAGCTGTAGCCGTAACGTTTGTGGCCTTAGGCTTGGCATTTAAATTCCACATGCCTTCTCTCCCTCATGGCGATGGATTCCATCAGGAATGAGGTCTTGAAGAGTGATTAATATAAGTTGTAGGAACTTGTTTCGAAATCGAGCTGAAATTAATTTGTATAAACTAACATTGCATTCATTTCAGACAAATTTGGGACAGATGGTGCACATTACAATATGGATGGGTAGAGCCCAGATCGACAGAGAGTGAATGAGACTTTATCTATAGAGGGTAACTTCCTTGAGACCCTCTATTTTAATTAAAACATACAGTCGAACCGGTCTTAAGCAGCAAGCTAATGGAATCTCATAGAGTGGCTGCTTAGCATAGAGTGGCTGCTTAATGGAGGATAAATCTATAATAAAGTAACATATCTGGAAACTGGCTGCTTAATACAGGTTGGCTGCTTAATACAGTTGACCACTAACACAGGTTGGACTCTATATACACATCAAACCTGTGTTAGTGGTCACCTCTATTAAGCAGCCAACCTGTATTAAGCAGCCAGTTGCCAGATTCCCAATATGTTGTTTTGTTATATATTTGACCTCTATTAAGCAGCCACCTGTGTTAAGCAGCCACTTTCTGTGATTCCCTTGGCTGGCTGCTTAACACAGGTTTGACTGTATACAATAAAACACTGTTGTGATGTCATACCTGTACTTGCAGTATACAAATACAAAAAACAAGTTTGTTTTAAAGGTTTAAAGTCTCACTAACACTGAGCACTATTTCAGGCACAGATGGGTACCCAGGTAGAACCACCAACCTACAACAGACCAGCTTTGAGACCCCCAGTGGAATTCAAACCTACAGCGGTCATTCGTGTGGGAGGAAACCCACCTGTCCAATCTGGCGACCACCGTACCATCTCACATACTTCCCGGTCAGAGGATCGAACCCGAGTTGCATTGGTGAGAAGCGAGCGTGCTAACAAGAGATTCAAATTGTAAACTATCCGATTTCATACTTAGTCTAGTAATATCTTCACAAGCTTGTGGATTTATATCTACACATGTAGTTAGTTTATACAAATTTATTTTAGCTCGATTGCGAAACAAGTTCTTTCAAACTTGTATTAATCACTCTCGAGACCTCATTCCTGATGGAATCCATCGCCATGAAGGAGAGAAGAGGGAATGTGGAATTTAAATGCCTTGCCTAAGGGCACAATCGTAACGGCTCCAGCGGGGCTCGAACTCCGGACCTTTCGCACCTGAAGCGAACGCGCATCCACTGCACTATCACGACTTATATCTAGTTCTAGAATGTACCTTCCCGGAACCCATTGCACGATAACGGTGAAAACAACAGCAACGAACGACACAATTCCAACGAGGTTCCGTACCAGGGAAATACGTCATGCAATTTCAATACAATTGTGCCGTAACGTCACAATTCTGATAAAATTGTACGATATATTTCCAGAGTTTTCAGTTACAAATAAGAAAAACACAATAATGAATTGTCGTCTGCTACAATTATTGGATCTATTTATAGCCTTTTTATTTACCCAGCATGCAAAACAGTTAAATAGAGAAACCTGCTGTTGTAAAGATATGGTACCGTACCGGGGTCCAGCCTTTGTGACTCTTAACGTCATCAACGGACAGAGCTATCAGTTTCACGCCCTTCTTCGTGAACGTGGCGGCCATACTGTTGGCCATACCGAGTTCTGTGGTACATACTGGTGTGTAGTCAGCAGGGTGCGAAAACAGGATTGCCCACCTGAAAATAACATCTAATTTTAGAAATTTATCGATATGCTACATCGCCACTTTCACGTCCATTAATTAATCCTTTGTAGGCTGAGTAAATAAAATCACATTTGCAAACAACATCGATCCAGATCAGCCGAGGCGCAATGCCGCATCTGATCAGGATCTATGTTGTTTGCTAGTCAGCCAAGTGTTTTAGCTCCACTTTCCAAATAGCAAACAGCATAGAGCCTGATCAGATGTAGCATTATGCCATCTTATTTGCTATTCAGACAAGTGTTTTAGCTCCACTATCCAAACAGCATAGAGCCTGATCAGACGGTACATTCTGGCTCTATGCTGTTTGCAAAAGTGATTTTATCTGCCGCTAGCGTTTTAACAGGTTAATGGTGATTTATCATGAACGACATATAACAATATGTGTAGTCAAACTTGTCTTAAGCAGCCAGCCAATGGAATCACAGAAAGTGGCTACTTAGCACAGGTGGCTGCTTAATAGAGGGGAAACATATATAATAATACAACATATCAAGAATCGGGAAACTGGCTGCTTAATACAGGTTAGCTGCTTAATACAGGTGGCTGCTTAATAGAGGAGATACGTATATAATACTGTAAGTTAGCTGCTTCGCTTACAACATTATTTATTTCAATAGTTTACATGTAATCCGGAATTAACCGTTAATTAACCGTTAATTCCTATGCGTCAGAACTCCAAACCATGTTTTATCTGCCAATCAAGAACTTAGAGACAAAATTATTAATATTATTTCTGTTTAAATCAATTATTTTCTATTGCAAATGTGTCCCAAGAATACCTCCATAAAGTCATGCAGCTCTGTGAACGTGCAGTACATGTTTCTCTTATCATTAACAACTACAGTCAAACCTGTCTTAAGCAGCCAGCCAAAGGAATCATTGAAAGTGGCTGCTTAGCACAGGTGGCTGCTTAATAGAGGTAAAATGTATAATAAAACAGCATATTGGGAATATGGAAACTGGCTGCTTAATGGAGGCGATCACTAACACAGGTTTGACTGTATTTATAAATATTTCCTATTCCATTTTATATTATAAGACTGGTTGCTATAGTAACACATTTTCACGAAACAGTCATTTTCACAGAGTTTCCATAACAGCGATAATGGATACTCACAATTTTGTTGAAATTAACTGCTAAATGTTCTCGCCTCTTCATGGTTCATTTTAGGTCAGAATGTTTAGGAGAATTGAGAAAGCGCGATTGCATCCTTAAAAGCACTCCCTTAACCCATTTCATTCTGGATACCGTTCAAACAGTATTTGCAAAGAACATAGAGCCAGATCAACCGCCACGGAACGTGCCGTCTGATCAGGCTCTATGCTGTTTGCTATTCAGATGATCTTGCTAAGACACTGGCTATATAGCAAACAACATAGTTTGCAAAAGCCTTTAAAGGCGTATAGCACAATAATTGATAATCGTCAAAAAAAATTTAAACTTTGCATATATTTAGATTAGACATTTCCATGTATGAAAATATTTTAAAACTAGTGGGTCCCCGTGCTCGTTTTTGAGTTATGAGCAATTGAAGAGTGGTACCGTGTACACATTATTGGTCCAAATTTTGACGTCAAAAATGAGCATACAAATTCCTTTAAACATACATAAAAACACTAGAAAATGAGTTTAGTTCCATTTAATATTGCATATATTTGATGCAAACTAGCAGATGTTCATGTATATCAATAAAACTTTATAATTCTATGTGAAATATTTTTCATTTTGACCATTTTTTATTGTTTACGTCTCTGATATTTTTGCAGTTTGGCTTTGCGAAAAGTAAGAAAATGTGTCATAATGTTTTTTTCAATCGTCAGAATGTTTTTAAATTTTCTGTGTAGTACATCTACAATATACTGATAAATATGAAAGCATAAAAAACATACCACACCGTGCTTGTTTTTGAGCTAAATGAGAATAATCGTTACCATTTCAGTGTCAAAATAGGATATTTCCACAATTAGAGACTAATATTTGTGGTATTTCGTATTTATCATTTTATCTCAATTGCATTCTATTGTATTAAACTTACAACACACAATGCAGCATTATCATCGCCGTTTAAAGTGTCCGAAATTACAATGGGATGTGTCCCGTCCGAATTGATGTCAGTTTTATTATCAGGCAGTACGTGTTCAAATGCAATTTGTTTCTTTCTTACAGATGACTTGGCTCCAGATAAAAACTTTCCTGTTCGATTGCGTTTATAAAAGATCATTATGAATATTAAGACGCGTACTAATTTATTGAAATATAAAACTAACACAAAAAGTGATATTATTTTTTTCTGTAGAGGTGAGCCGTGAAATGTACCAACGGTAATAATCGCGATGCGTAGAAAGCTGCGCACGAACAATTGTGATATACGCCTTTAAATGTATTCAGAATGGAATGGGTTAAATGGTGTTATTTAATAAATGTCTGCAAAATCTGGTTAAATTACACAGCATGACCATTAAATACAATATTTGAATAGAAGGAGTGCTTTATAATGGGGCAATTGTATCTTACTGGACAAAATGTTGTATGAAAATTGTAAAAAAAACATTTTTTCTAGGGAGAAGTTGGGCCCCTAGGGGGCGAAGTGGGTCCCTTGGGCAACTATTTCGCCCAAGTTGCCCTCTAGAATGAGCCCTGATGATCTCAATTACCGTACTTGGATTATCATTCACCACATCTAGTGGCTCATTTTACTCTTTGCACGCTAGCGTGGAAACTAACAGTCAAATATTTCATGCAATTTCATTAGAATTGTGTCCTTACAACTTACTCTTTTGAAATCCTCTCTGCCTCGAGGCGATGGATTCCATCAGGAATGAGGTCTCGAGAGTGATTAATATAAGTTGTAAGAACTTGTTTCGCCATCGAGCTAAAATAAATTTGTATAAACAAATCCCATAACTTTCAGTTTCAAATAAGACACTTGAATGAACCGTCGTCTGCCACAATTATTTGAACTATTTATAGCCTTTATTTTACCCAACATGCAAAGAGTTAATGGCTGGGTATTAGTTAATTATGTATGCCTATTGGGTACAATGTGCTTGTGTTGTGGGATTGATCCAATGGGGAGGTTATTGATTAATGATTAATGATTAATTTATATACACTTCTTTTAATTTGATTGCCAAACAAGTTCTCACACCATTTGTTGTTTATTTTGGTAGAAGTTTATGGTGTACAGTTTTAGGTAACTTTAAACACACCCAATGTAGTTCATACCCCAATGGAAACTATTAACTCGCGATTCATTACTTATATTTACATCAATGAAACAAAGAACAAAAATATCACACTTTCCCATTAAAAGGTATTTAGTTCAAATTTGCGACTTATCGTGTGGCGGGGATCTGATAATTATATCATCCTTGGAACAGCGTATAAACTGTAAGACACGCATTTTCTCGCAAAGAACGCTGCATAACACTGCGAATGTGCATGCCCATAACATCGAGTGCACATGTCAAGCTGCATATCATTGCCCATAACATCGAGTGCACATGTCAAGCTGCATATCATTGCCCATAACATCGAGTGCACATGTCAAGCTGCATATCATTGCCCGTAACATCGAGTGCACATGTCAGCTGCATATCATTACTTGGAAACTCTTATACAATAAGGGCAAATACGTTCATCGAAGGAAATGCAATAGCGATGTAAATATTACATTTAAAGTGACATATTATTGCAAAATGCAAAACAATACTCTCCTTAAATCTGTAAAACATACTGGGCTATATGTCTGTAGACATGTTGAATCATTTTAATGCTAAAGCATTTTTTCAACATTGACTACCCGAATCAATCGATCATATCTCAAATGTCTGTAAAACTTTGCATGAATGGTGAATCGGTGATCAAGTTTCCATTCTTTGACTGATAAGTAATGAATGGTTCGATATTAAATTACACTCTGGCAGATACACCATTGCTACCTCTGATCAGAGACACCTATACTCCAGGTCAGTCATTATTAGTTTACTGAACTACAGATCAACTTAATCATGACTACACACAATAACAAAATTGTATGAATGTTCGATCCCCCGTCTGACCCTAATAAACCGAGGTCTCGTGTCGGTGCTTTACACCGTGCACGTAAAAGACACATGCCAGCTGCATATCATTGCCCGTAACATCGAGTGCACATGTCAGCTGCATATCATTGCCCGTAACATCGAGTGCACATGACAGCTGCATATCATTGCCCGTAACATCGCGTGCACATGCCAGCTGCATATCATTGCCTGTAACATCGAGTGCACATGTCAAGCTGCATATCATTGCCCGTAACATCGAGTGCACATGTCAGCTGCATATCATTGCCCGTAACATCGAGTGCACATGTCAAGCTGCATATCATTGCCCGTAACATCGAGTGCACATGCCAGCTGCATATCATTGCCCATAACATCGAGTGCACATGTCAAGCTGCATATCATTGCCCGTAACATCGAGTGCACATGTCAGCTGCATATCATTATTTGGAAATCCTTATACAATAAGGGCAAATACGTTCATCGAAGGAAATGCAATAGCGATGTAAATATTACATTTAAAGTGACATATTATTGCAAAATGCAAAACAATACTCTCCTTAAATCTGTAAAACATACTGGGCTATATGTCTGAAGACATGTTGAAAAAATGCTTTAGCATTAAAATGATTCAACATTTGACTACCCGAATCAACCGATCATATCTCAAATGTCTGTAAAACTTTGCATGAATGGTGAATCGGTGATCAAGTTTCCATTCTTTGACTGATAAGTAATGAATGGTAATTCATCGGGCTCGAATGCTAATTCATTTGGCTCAAGGTTGAAACCATTAAGACAACAAGGAAGTCATCGGGCCCGAATGCTAATTCATTTGGCTCAAGGTTGAAACCATTAAGACAACAAGGAAGTCATCGGGCCCGAATGCTAATTCATTTGGCTCGAGATTGAAACCATTATGACAACAAGGAAGTGGATTAAATGTATTGCTTCTGTGAAAAGCATTGGAGTGAAATATATGAAGTTTTGGCAATAATAAGTCTCATGTACTATAGTGACGTAGTATATCTTTCAATGGTCTCCATTTGAAATGCCAAACCTGCATTTTTACAAAATAAATTTAAACTACCGGTATTTATTTTACAACGATTGCGAAGCAAGTTTTAACAACTTATATTAATCACTCTCGTTGGCTCGGATGAAAGCATATATGTGATCATTCGCGTGGGAGGAAACCGGAGTACCCGGAGAAAATACACCTGTCCGATCTGGCGACCATCGTACAATCTCATATACTTCCCGGTCCGAGGATCTAACCCGGGTCGCATTGGTGAGAAGCAAGCGCGCTAACCATTACAATTTTTCAGGTGGGACATAACACTGAATCTTTTTATTAAACACCAACAAGGGGTTTTGGAGATGAAGCGCTGACAGGGCTTTGTGTTATAAAAAATGATCAAAGGGCCGTAATTTATAAATCAGCAGAATATCAAATAAGAACAGAATTGCAATTAGGCATAATACTGTGCTTCCTGCCAAGTTTGGTGAGGCATAATACTGTGCTTCCTGCCAAGTTTGGTGAGGTATAATACTGTGCTTCCTGCCAAGTTTGGTGAGGCATAATACTGTGCTTCCTGCCAAGTTTGGTGAGGCATAATACTGTGCTTCCTGCCAAGTTTGGTGAGGCATAATACTGTGCTTCCTGCCAAGTTTGGTGAGGCATAATACTGTGCTTCCTGTCAAGTTTGGTGAGGCATAATACTGTGCTTCCTGCCAAGTTTGGTGAGGCATAATACTGTGCTTCCTGCCAAGTTTGGTGAGGTATAATACTGTGCTTCCTGCCAAGTTTGGTGAGGCATAATACTGTGCTTCCTGCCAAGTTTGGTGAGGTATAATACTGTGCTTCCTGCCAAGTTTGGTGAGGCATAATACTGTGCTTCCTGCCAAGTTTGGTGAGGCATAATACTGTGCTTCCTGCCAAGTTTGGTGAGGTATAATACTGTGCTTCCTGCCAAGTTTGGTGAGGCATAATACTGTGCTTCATGCCAAGTTTGGTGAGGTATAATACTGTGCTTCCTGCCAAGTTTGGTGAGGCATAATACTGTGCTTCCTGCCAAGTTTGGTGAGGCATAATACTGTGCTTCCTGCCAAGTTTGGTGAGGCATAATACTGTGCTTCCTGCCAAGTTTGGTGAGGCATAATACTGTGCTTCCTGCCAAGTTTGGTGAGGCATAATACTGTGCTTCCTGCCAAGTTTGGTGAGGCATAATACTGTGCTTCCTGCCAAGTTTGGTGAGGTATAATACTGTGCTTCCTGCCAAGTTTGGTGAGGCATAATACTGTGCTTCCTGCCAAGTTTGGTGAGGTATAATACTGTGCTTCCTGCCAAGTTTGGTGAGGTATAATACTGTGCTTCCTGCCAAGTTTGGTGAGGCATAATACTGTGCTTCCTGCCAAGTTTGGTGAGGTATAATACTGTGCTTCCTGCCAAGTTTGATGAAAATGCAACAATGGTTTGAAAAAATGAATCGCAGCTAGATACGATAAACTTGCACAGATCTACAAATGGATGCCTACATGACTACCCCATGCAACAATGGTTTGAAAAAATGAATCGCAGCTAGATACGATAAACTTGAACAGATCTACAAATGGATGCCTACACGACTACCCCATGCAACAATGGTTTGTAGAGATGAAAGCACAGCTAGATAAGATACAGTAAACTTGGACAGACCTACAAATGGATGCCTACATGACTACCCCATTCACCTCTATTTTCTTTATGCACACAAGATCAATTATAGTCACAGACGGACGGACATATATACCAAGAATCACAGCTTATGAGCTAAATCGTGTGTTCAGGCCATGCATAATAGTCACTAACCCTAACAATCAATGACTTATGGTAGAAGATTGTCAACAATATTCATCTAAACAGTTATAATAGTGCTAAACATCAAATGTTGGCCTGGTCGGAGGGGTATATTGCTATTTGAGGGTCTGATGGCATAATATCCTGGAAAACAATGGGAGCATTGTGTTTGTAGCATTGTGTTTGCAGCATTTTGCTTGTAGCATTGTGCTTGCAGCATAGTGTTTATAGCATTGTGCTTGCAGCATAGTGCTTGCAGCATTGTGTTTATAGCATAGTGCTTGCAGCATTGTGCTTGCAGCATTGTGCTTGCAGCAGTGTGTGTAGCATTGTGCTTGCAGCATTGTGCTTGCAGCATAGTGTTTGTAGCATTGTGCTTGCAGCATTGTGCTTGCAGCATTGTGCTTGCAGCATTGTGCTTGTAGCATTGTGCTTGCAGCATAGTGATTGTAGCATAGTGCATGTAGCATTGTGCTTGCAGCATTGTGCTTGTAGCATAGTGCTTGCAGCATTGTGCGTGTAGCATAGTGCTTGCAGCACTGTGCTTGCAGCATAGTGATTGCAGCATTGTGCTTGCATCATAGTGCTTGCAGCAGTGTGTGCCTGCAGCATTGTGCTTGCAGCATTGTGCTTGCATCATAGTGCTTGCAGCATTGTGCTTGCAGCATTGTGCTTGCAGCATTGTGCTTGCAGCATAGTGATTGCATCATAGTGCTTGCAGCATTGTGCTTGCAGCATTGTGCTTGCATCATAGTGCTTGCAGCATTGTGCTTGCATCATAGTGCTTGCAGCATTGTGTGCCTGCAGCATTGTGCTTGCATCATAGTGCTTGCAGCATTGTGCTTGCAGCATTGTGCATGCATCATAGTGCTTGCAGCAGTGTGCACTTGCATCATAGTGCTTGCAGCATTGTGCTTGCAGCATTGTGCTTGCAGCATTGTGCTTGCAGCATTGTGCTTGCAGCATTGTGCTTGCAGCATAGTGATTGCAGCATAGTGTTTGCAGCATTGTGCTTGCAGCATTGTGCTTGTAGCATAGTGCATGTAGCATAGTGCTTGCAGCATTGTGCTTGCAGCATAGTGCTTGCAGCATAGTGCTTGCAGCATAGTGATTGCATCATAGTGATTGCAGCATTGTGCTTGCATCATAGTGCTTGCAGCATTGTGCTTGCAGCATTGTGCTTGCATCATAGTACTTGCAGCAGTGTTTGTAGCATTGTGCTTGCAGCATTGTGCTTGTAGCATTGTGCTTGTAGCATTGTGCTTGCAGCATTGTGCTTGCATCATAGTGCTTGCAGCATTGTGTGCCTGCAGCATTGTGCCTGCAGCATTGTGTGCCTGCATCATTGTGCTTGCATCATTGTGCTTGCAGCAGTGTGCACTTGCAGCATTGTGCACTTGCAGCATTGTGTTTGCAGCATTGTGTTTGCTGCATAGTGCTTGCAGCATTGGGCTTGCAGCACTGTGCTTGTAGCATTGTGCTTGCAGCATAGTGCTTGCAGCATAGTGCTTGCAGCATAGTGCTTGCAGCATAGTGCTTGCAGCATTGTGCTTGCAGCATTGTGCTTGTAGCATTGTGCTTGTAGCATTGTGCTTGTAGCATCGTGCTTGCAGCATTGTGCCTGCAGCATTGTGCTTGCAGCATTGTGCTTGCAGCATTGTGCTTGCATCATAGTGCTTGCAGCATTGTGCTTGCAGCATTGTGTGCCTGCAGCATTGTGCTTGCATCATAGTGCTTGCAGCATTGTGCTTGCATCATAGTGCTTGCAGCATTGTGCTTGCAGCATTGTGCATGCATCATAGTGCTTGCAGCATTGTGCGGTTGCAGCAGTGTGCGCTTGCAGCATTGTGTTTGCAGCATTGTGCTTGCAGCATTGTGTGCTTGCAGCATTGTGCTTGCAGCATAGTGCTTGCAGCATTGTGCTTGCAGCATTGTGCTTGCATCATTGTGCTTGTAGCATTGTGCTTGCAGCATAGTGATTGTAGCATAGTGCATGTAGCATTGTGCTTGCAGCATTGTGCTTGTAGCATAGTGCTTGCAGCATTGTGCGTGTAGCATAGTGCTTGCAGCACTGTGCTTGCAGCATAGTGCTTGCAGCATTGTGCTTGCATCATAGTGCTTGCAGCAGTGTGTGCCTGCAGCATTGTGCTTGCAGCATTGTGCTTGCATCATAGTGCTTGCAGCATTGTGCTTGCAGCATTGTGCTTGCAGCATTGTGCTTGCAGCATAGTGATTGCATCATAGTGCTTGCAGCATTGTGCTTGCAGCATTGTGCTTGCATCATAGTGCTTGCAGCATTGTGCTTGCATCATAGTGCTTGCAGCATTGTGTGCCTGCAGCATTGTGTGCCTGCAGCATTGTGCTTGCATCATAGTGCTTGCAGCATTGTGCATGCATCATAGTGCTTGCAGCAGTGTGCACTTGCATCATAGTGCTTGCAGCATTGTGCTTGCAGCATTGTGCTTGCAGCATTGTGCTTGCAGCATAGTGATTGCAGCATAGTGCTTGCAGCATTGTGCTTGCAGCATTGTGCTTGTAGCATAGTGCATGTAGCATAGTGCTTGCAGCATTGTGCTTGCAGCATAGTGCTTGCAGCATAGTGATTGCATCATAGTGCTTGCAGCACTGTGCTTGCAGCATTGTGCTTGCATCATAGTGCTTGCAGCATTGTGCTTGCAGCATTGTGCTTGCATCAGTGTTTGTAGCATTGTGCTTGCAGCATTGTGCTTGTAGCATTGTGCTTGTAGCATTGTGCTTGCAGCATTGTGCTTGCAGCATTGTGCTTGCATCATAGTGCTTGCAGCATTGTGTGCCTGCAGCATTGTGCCTGCAGCATTGTGTGCCTGCATCATTGTGCTTGCATCATTGTGCTTGCAGCAGTGTGCACTTGCAGCATTGTGCACTTGCAGCATTGTGTTTGCAGCATTGTGTTTGCTGCATAGTGCTTGCAGCATTGGGCTTGCAGCACTGTGCTTGTAGCATTGTGCTTGCAGCATAGTGCTTGCAGCATAGTGCTTGCAGCATTGTGCTTGCAGCATTGTGCTTGCAGCATAGTGCTTGCAGCATTGTGCTTGCAGCATTGTGCTTGTAGCATTGTGCTTGTAGCATTGTGCTTGCAGCATTGTGCCTGCAGCATTGTGCTTGCAGCATTGTGCTTGCATCATAGTGCTTGCAGCATTGTGCTTGCAGCATTGTGTGCCTGCAGCATTGTGCTTGCATCATAGTGCTTGCAGCATTGTGCTTGCAGCATTGTGCTTGCAGCATTGTGCATGCATCATAGTGCTTGCAGCATTGTGCGGTTGCAGCAGTGTGCGCTTGCAGCATTGTGTTTGCAGCATTGTGCTTGCAGCATTGTGCTTGCAGCATTGTGTGCTTGCAGCATTGTGTGCTTGCAGCATAGTGCTTGCAGCATTGTGCTTGCAGCATTGTGCTTGCAGCATTGTGCTTGCAGCATTGTGCTTGCAGCATTGTGTGCTTGCAGCATAGTGCTTGCAGCATAGTGATTGCAGCATTGTGCTTGCAGCATAGTGATTGCAGCATTGTGCTTGCAGCATTGTGCTTGCAGCATTGTGCTTGTAGCATTGTGCTTGCAGCATTGTGCTTGTAGCATAGTGCTTGCAGTATTGTGCTTGCAGCATGGTGGTTGTAGCATTGTGCTTGTAGCATAGTGCTTGTAGCATTGTGCTTGTAGCATTGTGCTTGCATCATAGTGCTTGCAACATTGTGCACTTGCAGCATTGTGCACTTGCAGCATTGTGCGCTTGCAGCATTGTGCGCTTGCAGCATAGTGTTTGCAGCATTGTGTTTGCAGCATTGTGCTTGCAGCATTGTGCTTGCAGCATTGTACTTGCAGCATTGTGTTTGTAGCATAGTGCTTGTAGCATTGTAGCATAGTGATTGTAGCATTGTGCTTGTAGCATTGTGCTTGTAGCATAGTGCTTGTAGCATTCTCATGTATTTTTAGTTTGAGTGAGAATATATTGCCAAGTTCCAGCACTGAGAGGTACAATGTATCGTAGATCTGTGGAACATACATCTAGATATGCCCGACAGATTTTAACCCACCCTCTACCCCCAATAAAACAACCAGTGGAGCCTCCATGGTGTAGAGGATAAAATGCCCGCCCGTAACCAAGGGTTTGCCCGTAATCGAGGGTTTGCCCGTAACCGAGGGTTTGCCCGTAACCAAGGGTTTGCCCATAACCGAGTATTTGCCCATAACCGAGGGTTTGCCAGTAACTGATTATAAATAGGCAATTTAAGACATTTAAAATTTAATCCACATTGGCTCCTCTCTCCCACATGGCGATGGATTCTATCAGGAATGAGGTCTAGACAGTTTCACAATCCAGCTAAAACAAATTTGCATTAATTAACACCTCAAACTTGCAGTCATACACACAGGCAGCACATAACCTCCAATTTCTACACATATTAACACACAGGCCTGATAATTATCTGATAATGTTCCTTTGAATAACATCATTCACTCCAGGAGATATTAAATTACCGGATGCGCCAGGCAATAGACCATCATCACTTAGTTACTACCTGAGATATTAAGCTGTCAGTATGCCTCATTACTTTATACTATAGTGAATGAAATAGTCTTATCGCTTTTAACAAGTGGCTATTAATATTGAATTACATTTATTTATCCAAAAAAGATAGTTTGTAATAATTTCTAGCAAACTATTAGTATTATCCTCGACCACTCTATACTGGCCATTATATGTGGGATTTACACCGGGCATAGGTTCCACCACTCTATACTGGTCATTATATGTGGGATTTACACCGGGCATAGGTTCCACCACTCTATACTGGCCATTATATGTTGGATTTACACCGAGCATAGGTTCCACCACTCTATACTGGCCATTATATGTGGGATTTACACCGAGCATAGGTTCCACCACTCTACCGTAGGCCTATATACCCGGTAATAAGTAAATCTGTGCCAACGAGAGTGATTATAATATAAGTCGTTAAAACTTGTTTCACAATCGTTGTAAAATAAATAAAGTTCAAACTAAATACTTAATTATAAACAAAATGAAGCGTGGGGATAATGCATTGCCTGTCTACTTTGTTTGTTTTTGGTTACACGTACATGTGTCAAAGCTTGTTTCGCAATCATTGTAAAATAAATAAAAGCTTAAACTTAATGAGATAGAAATAATGAAACCCATGTAACCAGAGGAGGAACAGATCTTCTGAACCCATGTTAGCACTGACCTCTTGACCCTTCCTCCACCTTCCCCCAACAAAAGATACCATTTTCAAGTCAAATAACACATGTGTACTGGGTATTTACAGATTCAAAATCACATGACTGTGATGAGTAACAGGATAATCTTAATTCAGATAAATACACCACATGTGAAGTATCTCCACTTGAGGTGGATGTCCTTCCTCCTCGAGGGGTTCAAAGGGTGCTCAGTAGGCTCACATTTTATTTAACCCATTCACCACCAAGTAACTGACATAGACTGGTGCATGATATTTTTAGACTAATAAATTAGTAAGAAAATTACATTTGGACCAGTTCAAAATGGGTATTTTTTTTATAAAAATAGTTATGTTATTTTATTATATTTCGGGTTTTACGCCTGCATCAGCACCATATCGGGCTATATCGCCGGCGGGCAGTTTACCTAACAACACCTTTCCTGGACAGGCTCCAGCGATTAACCAGTACTTGGGTGCACCAACCTCTGTAACTGCCAACTTTTTCATATAAATGAGACATGGCCTGAGCGGGTCTCGAACCAGTGACCATCAGTGATGATAGGTTACAGTGGTATGCAAGTCACTCGACCACGGAGGCGGACTTCTAAAAATAGTAATATTACTGTGTTTCTTAATTGTAACTGAAAACTGTAAATATGTCATTGAATTTCATTCGACATTTGATATATTCGACTTGTTTACACTGCTAGCGTGCAACGAGTGATCATAGGTGCCATTATCTCTGGTTCCCAGTGTTCATTTGTTTGCTTTGGGGGTTCAATGTCGCACCGAAAGCACAGGACATACATGTATAGCGCCTCTCCACATATTATTGGTGGAGGAAGACAGCGGCTGCCGCTATGAGCAGTGTTTCAGGCACGGACTGCACCTGGGTAGAACCACTGACCTTTCACAAGTGACTATGTCTACGACCGTAGCCACTCGGCCCCTTCAGAGCAGCCTGACCTGGTGATGACCTTGCCATATATAGCAGAGACGTTCGATCACCTGTCCAACCCTGTCGGTGCTTTACACTGTGCACGTAAAACAACGAGAGGAGACTCTGGAATGGGTCTGTATCATTGCACTATCCTCCAAAATCTAAAATGACTAATCTCTTCAGGAGGCGTCGCCTATATGAGAAACCGGTAGCTGCTGACTATCAATAAATGTAAAACATTTCCAGTCATACCAATATTGTGGAAGTCGTGATAGCGCAGTGGATGCGCGTTCGCTGCAGGTGCGAAAGGTCCGGAGTTCGAGCCCCGCTGGAGCCGTTACGATTGTGCCCCGAGGTAAGGCATTTAAATTCCATGTTGCCTCTTCTCTCTCCCTCATGGCGATGGATTCCATCAGGAATGAAGTTTCGAGAGTGATTAATACAAGTTGAAATAACTTGTTTCGCAATCGAGCTAAAATAAATTTGTATAAACTAATTGTGACTGCGGAAAAATTCTAGAATATATAGTTATTCTGACGACCTTTCTTTTTTTTCTTTTTTTATTCGTAATATTATTTACATTATGTACATAATCAACCGGCATACAAATATAACAATAATACTAGTATGTGGATCATAATACATATCCTGTGAATATGAATCAATACAATAGTTATTATAATACGTCTACAACAAAAGGTCTTTGATAGTTTTCAGTATTTGTTCAATAAATTGGTTATATACATTCACCTGTAATAAGCCGCTATCATTTTAATTTCGCTTTTAAACAATTTGAAAATATCATATTGTTTAGTCCAATTCTCTCTACAAAAGTACGATTTGTAAATGCTAAAACCAACAACCACGATAACAATATTGATGAAAAAGTATTGGGGATCAGAAATTTTATATCCTAAAACAATAAATTTTAAGCTTCGAATATTTCTTTGGATTCCACACATGTTGAATAGATTTTGTACTTTATTCATGAATACATATGATTGTAGTCTTCTATTGTGTTACATTTTAATCACAGAGGGTTTTGTACAATTTTTCAGGAATTCAGAATTGCTGGGCTTGTCAAAATTTTGTTTAGTAATCTATATTTAAATTGTTTATATCTGTTGTCTGGGATCTGTTTGATAAAAGAATAAATATCTTTCCACATCTGCACACCCAGTGCAACCCCCCCCCCCTCCCTCCCCATAACAATCTGTCAAGCTTAGGTTCAATAACAGCTATCATACACTCTCGGAGCTTTTATTCAATTTGGCAGAATTTTCTCACTCGCTCATTAATTTCAATGTAAAAACAACAAATTCATCTGTACAATATTATTAGAATCTATATCGGTATTTTATGCTTTTGACAATAGGGTTAGGGTTAGTTATTATTAAATATATTGTCATTATTAATTGTCGCCCTAGGGTGCCCCACTTCTACCTAAAAAAAATTAATTTTTGGTTTTTACGATTTTCAAACAAAATTTTGTCTAGTAAAATACTCTGGGCTCATTATAAAGCACTCCCTCTATTCAAATGTTGTATTTAATGGTTGTACTGTGCATTTTAACCCTATTTTGCAGAAGTATATTAAAGAACACCATTTAAGGAAGCGATCACGCGCTTTCTCACTTCTCCCAAAAATTCTGACCTAGAATGAACCCTGTTTTATGAGCCCGATGTAGACAATGTGAATGACGCCATATACTAGAAATGTATCCCCCTCCCCCCGATAAAAGGAAATAGATGTGACATGAAAATATCATTCAATGCTATATAATTAGGACTTCCAACGTCACCAGAATGCACTATTTGACATTTAGGTTAAAAAAATATGGGGGGATGCCTCCAGATCCCTCTACAGGACATCGCACCTTTAGTGCTCAATTTCACACTGCCTACCCCCCCCTCCTGGATCTGTGACCCATGCTCAACCTACGCCTCCCCCCCTAGTGCCAATTCAGGACCTGCCAATGCTGTTCATAGGCTAATGAGAGGCGTGCAGCTAGCACACTGGATGCGGGTTGCCCTGCTTGTGGATTTTATTAACTGGATGCGGGTTGCAGTGCTTGTGGATTTTATTAACTGGATGCAGGTTGCCGTGCTTGTGGATTTTATTAACTGGATGCAGGTTGCAGTGCTTGTGGATTTTATTAACTGGATGCGGGTTGCAGTGCTTGTGGATTTTATTAACTGGATGCAGGTTGCCGTGCTTGTGGATTTTATTAACTGGATGCAGGTTGCCGTGCTTGTGGATTTATTAACTGGATGCGGGTTGCCGTGCTTGTGGATTTTATTGTTTTATTAGTATAGCAAATTTTCAGACATATGTTTCTTATTACGCATTAATTTTTATCATGGTATACAGTGAAAAAAAATCAGGGCAGCACCCTGCCTCCCCACCGCTCCTGGATACCGTTAACGATAGAGGCAGTAACGAAATATACAATTGGCAGTAATCTTGGGACAATTGGCAGTAATCTTGGGACAATTGGCAGTAATCTGGGCATTAGGGTTAGCGCTAAATTTGATCTTCAATTGAAGAGTATTCTACTGTTCAGCTTTAGTTTACTGTTTTGTGGAATTACTGCCTCTATCCTAGTCCAAATATTTAGACTTGAAAAATGTGACATTTTACTATCCAGGCATTTTTCAAAAATAATTTGAAACAGAAAAATTATGTAGAGGTCTTCACACTTTAATTTTTTAAATATCTTTTTCATGACAAACAAGGCATTTCTCAAATTTCATCCGCTTTCATTGTACACTATGTAAAACATATTCCTTTAGATAAATCCGACCGTAAACCATTCTATTTATATAATCCGAGATGCACGTGCATTTCATGCTTTTTGCCTGTATGTGTATATTGCGTATGTGCTAATCCTACAAACCGACACAAATGACATCTGTGGTCATTGAGATGTAGAAAAAACATAAAGTTCCAACAGTTTATGATACCATGCGTCGAATGACAGTAGAAGAACGAGGGCGTGCTGTGGGAATGGTCCAGGGTGGAGTCTCTAACAGACAGGTAAGCTTTGAAATATTATAACGCTTACAATTTAACACATTTCATATACTTTAATTCACATCCATGGACTGCATGTAACCCTACCCTAGTAAGTTTATCACTTTGTCCCTTTCAGGTTGCCAGGTTCTTTGGAAGAGACGTTAAAACCATAACCAACATCATGGCCAAATTTGCACGTACCGGTGGCGTTGCTGACGAGCCGAGACATACCCGTAGACGAGTGACATCAAAACGACAGGACGGTGTAATTCAACGGATCCACGTAGCTCAGCGTTTCAGACCAGCATCAGTGACTGCCAGACGAATGATTGGGATACACAACCGTCCCATATCATCACAAACTGTGCGTAGACGTTTACGGGAGCGAGGGTTACGGGCCAGACGACCGTACAGGCGTATCGTATTGAAGGTAAATCACCGTCAGGACAGGTTATTATGGGCCAGACGTCACCTTCGATACCGTAGAGCAGACTGGGCCCAGGTGTTGTTTAGTGATGAGAGCAGGTTTACACTCCAGGATAACGACTGCCGTACCAGATGTTACCGGCGACGAGGCGAACGGTTTGATGACGCCAACATCGTTGAACGTGACCGGTTTCAGGGAGGTTCAGTAATGATATGGGCAGCTGTCTCCCTTCATACGAAAACAAGGGCGGTTGTTGTTCCTGGCATATTGAATGCACAACGTTACCAAAATGAAATTCTGACGCCAGTGGCGATACCTCATATTCGCCAACATAGGGGCATGCAGTTCATGCACGATGGCGCAACTTGTCACACCGCGGCCAGTACCCGAATGCTACTGGCCAGGAATCACATCAATGTCCTGCCATGGTGTTCGAAATCGCCAGATTTAAATCCCATCGAACACCTCTGGGATGAACTAGGACGCAGGATTCGACAACTTCGCCGCCAACCTCGCACTCTTCAAGAGCTAGAACGTGCCCTGATTCGGACATGGAACTCTATTCCACAGGTCTACATTACGAATTACATCAATTCCATGCATTCTAGGTGTAATGCAGTCATTAGGGCGCAGGGCGGTCACACTCGGTATTGATGTATTCATTATGTTACTTTATATTTTAGGGTTACGTTATTGTACAGGTTACGGATTAATAAAATTACGTCCGATTATTATTATTGTTATGTTTTTTTAACACAAAATGATCACTTAACATTGTGTCCAATTTTCAGTAAAATATTTTATTATTTGACACAGATAACAAAAAACTAAGTGTGGAGTTAGAAAAGTTGCTAAGTATATATCTACCTCTATCCCTAACCTCTTTATACATTGTCCTAGCACCACGCCTGTGTATATAACACAGACAAAATACCAGTGGCATTGAGTAGTAGAATAACTGAAACGTGTACATATTGATTACCTGGCACCCATGTACAACACAAGCAGACAGCATATCTATGCGATATTTTAGAGAGAAGTCCAGCGAAATATGTGCTATATATATAGTACATGTATTCCAAGTGATCTGGGGTCTCACTTAGTCTGGGAACAGGCGTCGATATATTTTGCCTGGTCAGTCAAATAAATATATTTTAAGACCAAGACCATTAATTGGGCCATATTGAGCTTCTGATCATATCTACGTCATTTTGCTAGAAGTTAAAAAGTGAAAAATCGACATGACTGGAACCCAGGCTAGGTCTCGCATTTTACCGAATAACCCAGGCTAGGTCTCACTTTTTACCGAATAACCCAGGCTAGGTCTCACTTTTTACCGACTAACCCAGGCTAGGTCTCACATTTTACCGACTAACCCAGGCTAGGTCTCACATTTTACCGACTAACCCAGGCTAGGTCTCACTTTTTACCGACTAACCCAGGCTAGGTCTCACTTTTTACCAACTAACCCAGGCTAGGTCTCACTTTTTACCGAATAACCCAGACTAGGTCTCACTTTTTACCGACTAACCCAGGCTAGGTCTCACTTTTTACCGACTAACCCAGGCTAGGTCTCACTTTTTACTGAATAACCCAGGCTAGGTCTCACTTTTTTACCGACTAACCCAGGCTAGGTCTCACATTTTACCGACTAGAAACAACTAGAGCCGGCTAGAGGTTTATTGTAAATAATTATTGCTGACCAGAAGAAATATATCAAACATTTTATAGATCTATATACAAGGCCATACAACCAAAGTTCTACTAAATTAATCCTGCTATAAAGCAGTAGTTACCATTATTCATTCGTCAGACAGCACAGACTAGAGATTCTAGTATTTGGACACGGACCCACCTGTTTTACACCAATATTGGATAGGCATAACACTTAATTCTTTGTTTATCTAACAATGACATCTAGTTTAGTTTAATCATATTTCATTGCTTTTATCAATTACATGTGTAATACAACAGCAAGAGATACAATACATAAATGGTGATACATGTAAATTGAAAAAACAAATGGTTTGGTCCACAAGTTTTGCCAACATTAGTAATCGGCCCGCACCAGAATGTCACACAACCGATTAATTAAACTAAATGACAGATTTTTGGTTAGTAATACGAACAAAAAACTAATGAAAAATGGGGAAACTGATTGTCTTTGAATAATATTTTAAAAGAAAAACAACATTAAATGAGAGGGGGAGAATGTGACATAACCCGCTGTTCCACCAAGGACTCCACACTGACGCGCCAAAACCCGAACTAAAGTCATCAGCGCATTGCGTCTAATTACTTCTATGACATCTAATTAAATAAACGCTAGTATAACAACATACCCTTTATCGCCAACCCATTTGTGGAATTCAATTGGTCCTTCTGTAGTTTCCGCCTTAAAATCAGGAAAAACTTCACCCAAATTGATACCCATTTTTATCGCTGTCTGGATAGTTTGTGAGCACACTTTGCTTGCAATAACGCCTATGCATGAATATTCGTTGTAACAACTCCGCCAATTACAAATGACGTTGTTCTGCTCCGATAACAAAGTTGGTGTATTTGTAAATGTGCTTGCGCGATTGGAAAATCGTCTACGTCCCGCGTGTTACTACAAGCATTCAATGGCGTTTGTCAGGTAGAGTAGTTTAAAAAGCTCATTAAATGAGACAGAGAGTGCTAAAAGAACTACATACTACGGATGAAAACAGACATTAGGGCATTGGTGGTACGGTGACCAACAGCACAGCAAAATGGTTACGCTGGGTTGGACTGTGGCAAATGACGTATTATTCGGGAAGAATACTGGGTGCTGGAGTCGTTACGATTGTGCCCTTAAGCAAGGCATTTAAATTCCGCATGCCTCTTCTCTCTCCCTCATCGTGATAGATTCCACCAGAAATGAAGTATCGAGAGTGATTAATATAAGTTGTAAGAACTTGTTTCGCAATCGTGCTAAAATAACTTTGTATAAAATGTCCAGGCGACTGGATATTCAAAATTGGCGACAAAAACTGGCCCGTCAATCCAGGTATCGCAGGTTTTATCCCCCGCCTGACCCTAATAAAATTAACAGTCTTTCAGATGGAACTTTACACCGAGGTCTCGTGTCGGTGCTGTACACCGTGCACGTAAAAGAACCAGAGGAGACTTTGGAATGGGTCTCTGTCTGTATCATTGTACTATCCTCCAAACATCTAAAATAACTAATTTCTTCAGGAGGCGTCGCTCATATGGGCACCCGGTAGCGGCGATAAATAAACGTAACACACACACACACCTCTGTCTGCTGCAATATAATGCAATATATTGAGGACCACAACATACGTATTGATAAACAACTCGGATTCACGAAGAAGCGGTTTCGTGACAAAACATCCTAAGCTTACAGGACCTACCCGTTAGGCTCTATTGTAGAATACAAATCGATGCTGTTTTCATAGACCTCAGTAAGGCCTTCGACAAAGTCAGCAGGTCCTTGTTGAATGTCATTCTTCTTCCCCTGCAACATCTTTTCCGGAATCACACATATCACTGTCATCGACACCATGCTATTTATTCGTTACATCAACGAATTGCTCCAGAAAGTGCCGTCCACACCCTGATTGCTCGCCGACGATGAAAGAAAATCAATACATTGTGTGTCCTTACCCTCCAGGACGATCTGGACCGGCTACAGAAGTGAGCGAAAGACTGGCAGATGCTTTTCAACACTTTAAATAAAGTGTGAGATCATAAGAGTCACACGGAAGCGCAGCCCGATTTCGGCTACCTACACAATCATTAACCATGACCTATACATAGCCAGATCAGGCAAGTACCTTGGCGTTACCATATCAGACAACTTGACATGGAATTCCAATGTGGATGATAATGCCAATAAGGCCAATAACGCTCTCAGCTTCCTCCGAAAGAACATTTCCAGCTGTCCCATGGATGGCTATTATTGGTGGAGGAAGATGACGATGCCCCCCCCCGAGACGTATTTTAGGAACGGACGAGGCAGCCGGGTAGAACCACCGACCTATATCAATTCAGCTGATTAGCTTCCTCGCTTGAAATAAGTCCACATCCCTGTGAGCGCACTCGGAGTAGGTGGATTGATGACGTTCGTGTTTGACTCGTAGAATGGTGTTCCTGGAGTGGCTGGTGATTGGGTAATTAAAGTTGACAACAATAGGAGAGAAATTTATATAAGATTGTATTTATCTTGTTTTCCAATCCTTTGTTATCTTCCTGCAACCTGTGTGTTTATATAATGTCCATGCATATATGCCCTTTGTACAAAAGAAGAACAATAAATAAAGTTTAAACTAAGTTGACAACTGGCGGACGCATTTTCTTCCTTTGCATTGGTGACAAGTCTTGATGGTAACTTATTTCGAAAACAGTTCCTTTACCACCCCCCCTAATGGCCATACTCCATCGAAGAAAGGATATGCCAGCTACGAGTGAAGTCGTCCCTGTCAAGTTGGTATATTGACCACTCTAGGTTAGACTTTCGTAGAAATCGTCATGGTCCAATGCCCCCCCCCCGAGTGATGGCTTGTCTTGCCATCATCGAACGCTACGGAAATACGAACAGATGGTGGTGGTTTAAGCGAATGTCCATGCACGAGTTCCCGACAAGACAGGCACTTTCATGATCCCAGTAGCATACGCATTCGTCGTCGTGGGTAGCTAGGTGTGTGTTTTACGATATTTATTGTCGCTACCGGTTGCCCATATGAGCGACACCTCCTGAAGAGATTAGTCATTTTAGATTATGGAGGATAGTGCAATGATACAGACAGAGACCCATTCCAGAGTTCCACTTGTTCGCTTACGTGCACGGTGTAAGACACCGACACGAGACCTCGGTTTAATGTCCCATCTGAAAGACTGTTAATTTTATTAGGGTCAGAGGGGGAATCGAATTTGCTACCCCTGGATTACCAGTCCAGCGTGTTAGCACTGGACTACAGATCCGTCTGTGAGGGTAGCTAGGTATGGCATATTTCGTAGTGTATACATCACCAGAGTTATAACGCGATAGCAACGATACCAAATATGCACCGTCAGTGAAATCGAAAATCGAAAGATATCTACGTTCTGTACCACCTATTTCATACCATAATAAAAGAGTAAAATAGACATGGTGTTATTCACGTATATCGATGTTTATATTCGGCGACACCGCTACCTAGAATGTACAGACGGATCTGTAGTACAGTGGTTAACACGCTGGACTGGTAATCCAGGGATCGCAGGTTCGATCCCCCGTTTGGCACTAATAATACATACAGAGACCAATTCCAGAGTCTTCCCTAGATCTCTTACGTGCACGATGTAAAGCACCGAAACACTACCTCGGCTAATTTGGTATGGTATAGCGGGGATCGAACTTGCGACCCCTGTATTACAAGCCCAACGTGTTAGCCACTAACCCGCTATTGTGTTAGTCCTAAAGTATTGTGGGCGACTATCAGCTAAGCGTGACAAAATATGAAGATGACTTTGAACAACTCATAATCAAGGTCACGATGTATATATGAACGTGATCAACTGCTGATTACAAGTCTCGCGGTTACGAAATAGTCTCACCCGGAAATTAGTCTCACCCGAAAACAATTAGATACGAAACGATAGACATCATTCAGGGCCGTCGCTGGAGCTATTTTTATGATACGCACGGCCAAATATGCTTGTTTGTCGAGTGATCATAGCGAGCGAGTACGCTAGGGGGGTCCGGGGGCATGCCCCTCCCCTGAAATTGTTTGAAATGAGGAAGCAATTTCCTGCATTTTAGTGCATTTTGTAACGTACAGGACTAAAGTTCTTACGACAATCCGTATAAAGGTATAAATTAAGGCTAGATGTATAATATACATGATCTATCGCCATTATCAATTAAACAAGCACGTAAAATAGCACACACTAAATTTCGAGATGCACCATATTTGCAATGGGCTATATTATTCCACCATTCCACACATCACGGCGCCTATGTATCCCTACTACCCCCCTGGGGTTTTATTGCATTTTTGGATTTTTTCATTTTCTGAGACCAATGATACGCACGTGCGTACTTGCGTATGCCCAGCGACGGGCCTGTCATTATTTACATACAAAGTGTAACCAAAGGGGAAACTATTATATACATGTAGCATATTAGCATACCAGTCCTGTGTCTTAGTTTGTTTGTTCGTGTGTTTTGGGGGTTAAAGTCGTATAGACAGTTATGTCAAATGATATTGTATTGGTATTTAAGTCACAGACGTCACACTGGCCGGTTAGAACCACTGAACTTCTTTCTTCCGAAATATAATGTTTCTGTACATTCTTAAAACTGTTGGAAGGAACTAATCTAATTTGACAAGATACTGGGGCCTGCGTTGCCAAGTGGTTAGGTCGTTGACTTCAAATCACTTGTGACGACGCTATCAAACTGGGCTTGCAGTAGGTTTAAACTTTAAACTTTAATTATTTTACAACGATTGAGAAGCCCGTTTTAGCAACTTATATTAATCACTGTCGTTGGCGCGGATGAAAGCGTATAATTATGTGGTAATTCGTGTGGGAGGAAACCGGAGTACCCGGAGAAAACCCACCTGTCCGATCTGGCGACAATCGTTCCATCTCACATACTTCCCGGTCCGAGGATCGAACCCGGGTCGCATTGGTGAGAAGCGAGCGCGCTAACCATTGCGCTAATCGGACAGCCAAAAGGTCGGTGGTTCTACCCGCGTGTCTGCAATATTGCACGGAGGGGCGCCAGGTGTCTTCCTCCATCGATAATAGTCGGAGAGTCCACATAGAGACCTAAGATGTTACGACTTGAAACCTAACAAACACACAAAACAAACAAAACAAACACAAAACAAAGAAAACAAAGAAAACAAAGAAAGAAAGAAAGAAAGAAAACAAACAAACAAACAAACAAACAAACAAACAAACAAACAAACAAACAAACAAACAAACAAACAAACAAACAAACAAACAAACAAACAAACAAACAAACAAACAAACAAACAAACAAACAAACACACAAACAAACAAACAAACAAACAACAAACAAACAAACAAACAAACAACTTTCAGAACAGAACATCTCTTTTAGTTCACTCAATACATGTACAGAACATGCAAATATGAGGTATTTACAATAAACAAGACATACAAACGAGGCTACAAAACAAAAGCACAAAACAGAATATATCAATTGTCAAGGTGAATAAATATTTCCAATAGTATTTTTAGTTATAGACACAAATATCACAAATTTGGAAAAAGAGTATACCTGTTACATTCTTGTATGTGACATTATTATCATAATAAACTTACATCATTTCTGAAATTCTGAACTATTTTTGGTGCAAATTAATTTCTCTAATTTAAACATATTTGGGCGTCGAAAATACATCGGATTAATATATTGTCTTCTTTCATTTGTAAATTGTTCACATTCAAACAAATAGTGAAATTCATCCCCAATTCTGTTTCTACAAGAGTTATATGTTCTTTCATTTATTGGTGTTCTTGACCAGTTTCCTGTTTCTATTGGTAATCGATGGTTTCTTGTTCTAAATTTAATTAGGTTATACAATGTGGAGTTTTGTAATTTTGATAAGTAAGGTTCAATTCCAAAAGATCTTTTAAACACTCGATTAAACGTACTATTACTAGAGTTGTCTACCATGGTGTACCAATTATTTAAATATAAATCATGTAGTTTTTGTTTTACCGCTAGTTTTAACCATTTTGCATTAGGAAAACTATGTTCAGTCCATACATTTATGAAACCACATTTTATTAGAATTGTTTTAACATTATATAGCCATGGAAATTTTACCTTAAGCAATTCTTCGGGTAAATTTTGTGATGTTTGTAACATATTTTTATATACTAGATGAGACAATTTCTTTGGTAGATCACCTTCTTCCGTAATACATAGTTTTGACCAGAACGAAATAATTTTTTCCTCAATAGCTATCGATAGCGGCATGCATCCAGTTTCGCCATAAATAAAATAATTTGGGGTGGACCGTTTTAATTTCAATATATATTTTAAAAATTTAAGTTGAACCCTTTCTATTACATCTAATTTCCCAAACCCCCAAATTTCAGCTCCATATAGTAGAATCGGTTTGATGGTTTTATTAAATAGGTCTATTTGTAGATCTATTGGTAGGTTAAGTCGATTTGAATTTCTTATTAGGCTATACATTGCCCTAGTTGCTTGATTTGAAATATTTTGTTTACAATTAAAGAAAGAGCCACTTCTATTGAAGAAGATACCAAGGTATTTATACTCTTTTACGACTTCTATTGTTTCCTTTTTATATTTGAAATTATACATAGGTTGTCTACCTTTTGAAAACACGATTATTTTAGTTTTTGTGATATTAACCGTGAGCTTCCATTTATCACAGTATTGTTCGTAAGTATTTAGGGCATCTTGTAAATCACTTGCAGTTTCTGCCAGTATTACTGTATCGTCTGCATAAAGTAAAATGTATATTTTTAAAAGATTAAAGAGCTCGTTTGTGTTTTGTTCATTCTGTAATAATATTCCTTGCGCATTACTATTGTTTTGGAAAAAATCTCTTAAGTCATTTAAAAATAAAGAAAATAGCAAGGAGACAAATTTTCACCTTGACGAACTCCGATGTTGCATGTGAAGAAGTTCGAAAATTTTGAATTAACTTTTACACAAGACTTTATTCCATTATACATGTTTCTTATAACCTGTAGACATTTACCATTGATTTTAGCATTTATTAATTTCTCCCATCAGCCATTTCTCCAGATGGTATCGAACGCTTGTTTTAAATCGATAAATGAGCAAAATAATTTTTTTCTGTTGTTGTTAACATATTGAATGATATGTTGTAAAATAAATAAATTGTCTGCTGTTGAAAATCCTTTTCTGAATCCCGCTTGTGTGTTGTTTAAAATAGCATTAGTTTCAACATAATCGGTTATTCTTTTATTCAAAATACTAGTAAATACTTTGCCTAGACAACTTAACAATGTTATTGGGCGATAGTTTTCTGGTTTTGTTATGTCTCCTTTATTTTTATATATTGGGTTAATAATACCAACTGTCCACTGTTCTGGGATGATTCCGGTATCGAATATAAGATTTAACAGTTTAACATATATGTTTTTCATCAAAGGTAAAGATGCTTTTATTTGTTCATTTAGTATTTTATCGTAGCCACTAGCTTTGTTATTTTTTAAATTTTGTATTGCCCATTCTATTTCTGTTTCAGTGATAGGGGGGTTTATATCTCCATTAATTTCATTGTCTTGATGATGATAATTATTATTATTATTATCATTGTTATCGCTATTATTATTATCAGTAAAGTTTACATTTTTAAAGAAATTATAAAGATCTGTTAAATCAGCTTCAGTTTTATTTATAGCTCTTCCATTTAATATTTTCCAGTATTTTCTCGTGTCTTTACTTTTAACATCTCTTAATTTCCTTATATTTGAATGCTTATGTTTATTGTAAAACTGTTTCATAGTATTTTTATAAATAGTAGCAGTTCGTTTTAGGCTTTCTTTTGTTTCGTTATTCTTTCTTAGTTTATAGAGATATTTTGCGGAGTGGAAATTTTTTCTTGCCTTTTTACACTTTGGACCAAACCACGGGGATGTTTTGGAACTGTTGGTCTCCTGTACATTGTTTATTTTGGTATAGCCAAAGGCTTCAGCAGACGTGTTTATAAATAGTTACGACATATCGTTAACGATTGCATTTACGTTCTGTTGGCTAAAATTTGTATCCACACTAAAAATTTCTAGCGTATCTTGTAAAGTTTGTATTTTATGACGATCTAGTTTATTAATAAATTCATTCGCTTTATTTCTATCCCATAATTTAACTGACGGCTTCTCATCAGGCTGATAATCAATCGTTTTGCGTAACTTAAATTGTAGGTTAAGTTCAATTGGGTTATGAACATCTGAAAATAATGGGCAGAAGTCTATTACCTGTAGAGATAAAACATTATTAAAAAGATTCGAGTTACAAACAAAATAATCAACCGCACTTGTTCCTTTACATGTGGCCTTACCAGGGATATCCATTGTAGTTCTTCCGTTTAAAATATATAAGTAATTAAGTTTCAAAAAATCAACAAATTGGTTTCCATAATTATTAGAAATTCTATCGCTATTTAAACGTTGTCTATTTACATTTAGAGACCTGTCAAACATACACATTTCGAGATTGTATTCTAAACAAAGTTCATCCAAATGTTGGCTTTCGAAAAATTCAGTGTCTAGTATTATGTAATCCTGCAAGCCTTTTGATCTAGAGTTGAAATCTCCAAATAAGCATATTGTATCAGATGTTCGTGAAAACGTGTTTAAGTCGTCCTGGTTCCCTATGCTCATATCAAACTAAAGCTCGTTCAAATAGAACAGTGACACGGTGTGCACGTCAAGTCACAGCAGCAGCAGCAGTAGCAGTAGGATTCATCGAGCTTCTGGTCATCGAACTTGCGACAAGGGACACACTCGCAAGTATCGCCGTCTTACGGAAGCGATGGAGATATGGATAGACCCTTTCATGGAGGTATGGACATACCCTTTGATGGAGGTATGGATAGACCCTTTCATGGAGGTATGGACATACCCTTTGATGGAGGTTTGGACAGACCCTTTGATGGAGGTTTGGACAGACCCTTTGATGGAGGTTTGGACAGACCCTTTGATGGAGGTTTGGACAGACCCTTTGATGGAGGTTTGGACAGACCCTTTGATGGAGGTTTGTACATACCCTTTGATGGAGGTATGACCATACTCTTTGATGGAGGTATGGACATACCCTTTGATGGAGGTATGGCCATACTCTTTGATGGAGGTATGGACATACCCTTTGATGGATGTATGGACAGACCATTTGATGGAGGTATGGACAGACCCTTTGATGGAGGTTCGGACAGACCCTTTGATGGAGGTTCGGACAGACCCTTTGGTGGAGGTATGGACAGACCCTTTGGTGGAGGTATGGACATACCCTTTGATGGAGGTATGGACAGACCCTTTGATGGAGGTTCGGACAGACCCTTTGATGGAGGTATGGGTAGACCCTTTGGTGGAGGTATGGACAGAACCTTTGATGGAGGTATGGACAGACCCTTTGATGGAGGTATGGGTAGACCCTTTGGTGGAGGTATGGACAGAACCTTTGATGGAGGTATGGACAGACCCTTTGGTGGAGGTTCGGACAGACCCTTTGATGGAGGTTTGGACAGACCCTTTGATGGAGGTTTGGACAGACCCTTTGATGGAGGTTCGGACAGACCCTTTGATGGAGGTATGGGTAGACCCTTTGATGGAGGTATGGGTAGACCCTTTGATGGAGGTATGGGTAGACCCTTTGATGGAGTATGGTCCTTGATGGAGGTTCGGACAGACCCTTTGATGGAGGTATGGGTAGAACCTTTGGTGGAGGTTCGGACAGACCCTTTGATGGAGGTATGGACATACCCTTTGATGGAGGTTCGGACAGACCCTTTGATGGAGGTATGGACATACCCTTTGATGGAGGTTCGGACAGACCCTTTGATGGAGGTATGGACAGACTCTTTGATGGAGGTTCGGACAGACCCTTTGATGGAGGTATGGGTAGACCCTTTGATGGAGGTTCGGACAGACTCTTTGATGGAGGTTCGGACAGACCCTTTGATGGAGGTATGGGTAGACCATTTGATGGAGGTATGGACAGACCATTTGATGGAGGTATGGGTAGACCCTTTGCTGGAGGTATGGGTAGACCCTTTGATGGAGGTATGGGTAGACCCTTTGATGGAGGTATGGGTAGACCCTTTGATGGAGGTTCGGACAGACTCTTTGATGGAGGTTCGGACAGACCCTTTGATGGAGGTATGGGTAGACCCTTTGATGGAGGTATGGACAGACCATTTGATGGAGGTATGGGTAGACCCTTTGATGGAGGTATGGACAGACCATTTGATGGAGGTATGGACAGACTCTTTGATGGAGGTTCTGACAGACTCTTTGATGGAGGTATGGGTAGACCCTTTGATGGAGGTATGGACAGACCATTTGATGGAGGTATGGACAGACTCTTTGATGGAGGTTCGGACAGACTCTTTGATGGAGGTTCGGACAGACCCTTTGATGGAGGTATGGGTAGACCCTTTGATGGAGGTATGGACAGACCATTTGATGGAGGTATGGACAGACTCTTTGATGGAGGTTCGGACAGACTCTTTGATGGAGGTATGGGTAGACCCTTTGATGGAGGTATGGACAGACCATTTGATGGAGGTATGGACAGACTCTTTGATGGAGGTTCGGACAGACACTTTGATGGAGGTTCGGACAGACCCTTTGATGGAGGTATGGGTAGACCCTTTGATGGAGGTATGGACAGAACCTTTGATGGAGGTATGGGTAGACTTTTGATGGAGGTATGGGTAGAACCGTTGATGGAGGTTCGGACAGACCCTTTGATGGAGGTATGGGTAGACCCTTTGATGGAGGTTCGGACAGACCCTTTGATGGAGGTATGGGTAGACCCTTTGGTGGAGGTTCGGACAGACCCTTTGATGGAGGTATGGGTAGACCCTTTGATGGAGGTATGGGTAGAACCTTTGATGGAGGTATGGGTAGACCCTTTGATGGAGGTATGGGTAGACCCTTTGATGGAGGTATGGGTAGACCCTTTGATGGAGGTATGGACAGACCCTTTGATGGAGGTATGGACAGACCCTTTGATGGAGGTATGGGTAGACCCTTTGATGGAGGTACGGACAGACCCTTTGATGGAGGTTCGGACAGACCCTTTGATGGAGGTATGGGTAGACCCTTTGGTGGAGGATGGTAGCCTTTGATGGAGGTATGGTATAACCTTTGATGGAGGTATGGGTAGACCCTTTGATGGAGGTATGGGTAGACCCTTTGATGGAGGTATGGGTAGAACTTTTGATGGAGGTATGGGTAGACCCTTTGATGGAGGTATGGGTAGACCCTTTGATGGAGGTATGGTAAACTTTGATGGAGGTATGGGTAGACCCTTTGATGGAGGTATGGGTAGAACCTTTGATGGAGGTATGGGTAGAACCTTTGATGGAGGTATGGGTAGACCCTTTGATGGAGGTATGGGTAGACCCTTTGATGGAGGTATGGGTAGACCCTTTGGTGGAGGTATGGGTAGACCCTTTGATGGAGGTATGGGTAGACCCTTTGGTGGAGGTATGGGTAGAACCTTTGATGGAGGTATGGGTAGACCCTTTGATGGAGGTATGGGTAGACCCTTTGATGGAGGTATGGGTAGACCCTTTGATGGAGGTTCGGACAGACCCTTTGGTGGAGGTATGGGTAGAACCTTTGATGGAGGTATGGGTAGACCCTTTGATGGAGGTATGGGTAGACCCTTTGATGGAGGTTCGGACATACCCTTTGGTGGAGGTATGGGTAGACCCTTTGGTGGAGGTATGGGTAGAACTTTTGATGGAGGTTCGGACAGACCCTTTGATGGAGGTTTGGACAGACCCTTTGATGGAGGTTTGGACAGACCCTTTGATGGAGGTATGGGTAGACCCTTTGATAGAGGTTTGGACAGAACCTTTGATGGAGGTATGGACAGACCCTGGAGAGTCAGAGACGTGTATATGCTGTTGTGGTATGACCAGCAGTGAGGAGTTAGGTGGACGCAACTTTTTAAACAAAGATGCAAGATTTAGATTACATGGGTGTAGCTAGCGATTACATGGGTGTAGCTAGCGATTTTGAATCTGCAGGCCCGACTATATTAGATTGGTTGCCGAAAATGTTATGTTGCTAGAGGGGGCATGCTCCCTAGGGACAATTTAAATCCTAGAACGTCAACGTCAATCGTGTGCTCAGACGCACTTTAATGTACGTCGTAGACGTTATAATTTCGATATGTTCAGAGATATACCCCGATTATACGCCCCCACCGACCCACACTGTTATTGCATTTTCTGGGATTTATGGTTTTCATTTTCTGGGACAACCTGCAGGTCCGGGCCTTTAGTGCCTTACATAGTAGCTACGTGCCTGGATTAGAACAATGCATCATCACGATTACATGGGATAGGTCTGTCTTTGTTTGACGTAAAAACATGCGTTTAAACTTTCTAGTATACATGCTAGTGGCTTTTATGTAAAATAAACTAAACACGGACCAACGGGTTTATTATGTGGATTGGTGTTATTCTTTGCCATTCATTTTTTCACCGCCAATTAAAGGCGACTTTGCAAAAAGCCGAGAACCCGACCAAACAGAACAGCGAGTGGTTAATATAAGTTGTTTTTAACTATATTTATTTTACAACGATTGCGAAGCAAGTTTTAACAAATAGCAAACAACATAGAACCTGATCAGATGCGGTGTATGATCTGGATCCATGTTGTTTACAAATGCTTTGACTTTATTCGGCTCTGAAAGAGTTAAATCAAACTCTGTCGTATGACCGTACAAGCAATACGAGATGTTAATATGGTACTGAGAGAGAGGGGGGATGAGGGGAGAGGAGAGAGGAGGGGAGAGGAGAGGAAGAGGAGAGCAGAGCAGAGGAGAGAAGAGGAAGAGGAGAGCAGAGCAGAGAAGGGGAGAGGGGAGGAGAGGAGAGGAGGAAGAGGAGAGCAGAGCAGAGAAGGGGAGAGGGGAGGAGAGGAGAGGAGAGGAGGAGGAAGAGGAGAGAGAGGAGAGGAGAGGAAGAGGGAGGGAGAGGGAAGAGGAGAGGAGAGGGGAGGAGAGGAGAGCAGAGCAGAGAAGGGGAGAGGGGAGGAGAGCAGAGTAGAGCAGAGAAGGGGAGATGGGAGGAGAGGAGAGGAGAGGAGAGGAGAGGAGGAGGGAGAGGAGAGGAGAGGAGAGGAGAGGAAGAGGAAGGGGAAGAGGAGAGGGAGAGGAAGAGGAGAGCAGAGCAGGAAGGGGAGAGGGGAGGAGAGGAGAGGAGGAGGAAGAGGAGAGGAGAGGAGAGGAGAGGAGAGGAAGAGGAAGAGGAGAGGAGAGAGAGAGATATAGAGGGAGGGAGGGAGGGAGGGAGGGAAGAAGGAAGGAAAGAAGGAAGGAAAGAAGGAAGGAAAGTGGGAGGGAGGGAGGGAGTGGGAGGGTTGGGCGTCTGTATTGAACATGCAGATAGGAGAAATAATGCATACACAAACAATACAAAACCCTTATATTGGAAAGAAATAACTTTAACGAAGACAAATAATAAGTATTTAATGGTCTTAATCTTTAATAAAATCAAGAACGACAGACAGACAGACAGACAGACAGACAGACAGACAGACAGACAGACAGACAGACAGACAGACAGACAGACAGACAGACAGACAGACAGACAGACAGACAGACAGACAGACAGACAGACAGACAGACAGACAGACAGACAGACAGACAGACAGACAGACAGACAGACAGACAGACAGACAGACAGACAGACAGACAGACAGACAGACAGACAGACAGACAGACAGACAATAATAATGATTTGTATACATGTTGAAAGCCTCATGGTAGATTAACTTTTGTTAAATGAGTTCTCCCGTAAAATAAAGTCTTTATTATTATTATTATTATTTATTATTATTTCTTCACCTTGCTACGCTTGTCAAGTGTATTGTAGCGTCTAACTGTCCAGTGTATAGAATAAATAACAATGTTTATCTTCTACTTCACTGTAGTAATTTCTTTCACTTGACATAAGTTATGAAAATATTTTTCATTTTCATCTATGTTATTTTTACATTATAAACAATCCACAGCTTCATTCACTAACGCTGTGTGTTTTACGTTTATTTATCATCGCTACCGGCTGCACATATGAGCGACGCGTCCTGAAGAAATTAATCAGTTTCGATATTAGAAGATAATTCAATGATATAGACATATAGACTACACATTCCAGAGTCTCCTCTGGTTCTTTAACGTGCACGGTGTAAAGCACCGACACGAGATCTCTGTTTGAAGTCCCATTTGAAAGACTGTTAATATTATTAGGATCAGACGGGGGATCGAACCTGCGATCCCCATGTATTCATATAATACTAGTCACCGGCAATTCACTGGATAGCGTGTCGATGGTTTGACAAGATAGCCTGGGTTCTGTTCATACCTACTGTGTTTAATGATAGAGAGGGAGAGTTTGACTACGTAACCGAGTGGTTATGGTCGTTGGGTTTAAATCACGTGCTCCTGACTGTTCTAGGTGTGAATCCCACTGGGCCCGCCGAAATCTTTCCGATGCTCTGGGGGAAGCTATCCAGCTGGTTTGGGTGTTTTCCCACCAATAACAACAGCATATTCGCTATATGATATATCTAAGCTGTCTGTACGATTTCATTTAAACACTATTAAACTGTAAGATTAGATTTATAGGCTATCCGCTAAGTGCTCGCTTCTCACGAATGTAACCCGGTTTGATCCTCGGACCGGGAAGCATGTGAGATGGTACGGTGGTTGCCAGATCGGACAGGTGGGTTTTCTCCGGGTGCTCCGGTTTCCTCCCACACGAATGATCACATTTACGCATTCAACCGCACCAACGAGTTATTAATATACGTTGTTTTTCTTCTTCCCGTGGGTCGGAAATCCATGACTGGAATGTACTTTGTCTAGTTAAAACTTGCTTCGCAATCGTTGTAAAATAAAGTTTTATTAAACTGTAATCTTCTGAAAGAAATTGTATGTACAGAGCGGATCAGTGGTACAGTGGTAGTCTTTCGGATTAGGCTTTAAGCCGATATCGTATAACGGTGCTTTACACCGTGCACGTAAAATATACATGTTTCTGATATCTATCAACTAGTGGCTTCTTTAGGGTCGAGTTGTTATAGTCGTTGAATACAAATCACTTGCCCCTCACCACTGTAGGTTCGAAACAAATTAGTGTGTCGAGATCGTGCATATGAAGAAGCGATCCAGCTGGCGAGCGGAAGGTCGGTGGTTATACCCAGCCAGATGCTCGTTCGTACATGAATACCGTTCCAATGGGCACCAAGCAGAGCCGGAGAGTCGCTATATGAGTTGTTGGTGCGGTTTGAAACACCCAAAACAAACAGGCACACGCATAGTGTCTTCATGGACACCTGGGGGTATTCTTCTATCAATACGATCTGAAGAGTCGCTATTTGACTATACGACCTGAGTTGTTGATGCGGCTCGAAACCCCCAACCCAAACGAACGAAAGGACGGGCGGGCGGGCGGGCGGGCGGACGGACGGGCGGACGGACGGACGGACGAACCATGGTGATGCCAAGTATGTACATTGTTTAGCGTCGTCTTTCTCTTTCAGAAGTGGCGCTATGAAATATGAGCTCCCACTGTCCAAAGGTGATTCGCAGCGGAGTTTGCTACTATAGTTTGCTACTATAGACACGTCAATTGTTTTAGGTTGGAACGTCTGTTAAATCATTCTTGCTTTGAATGTTAGTTAAATTGCATTCATTAAATCCAACATTTCTGTTTGCTTGAATACAATACAATTGACAACAATTTTATCAAACTTGTTAACTACATGTAGTTGGTATACGAATGCACAATCTGATGACAAATGTGTGCTTTACGTTTATTTACCGTCGCTACCGGTTGCCCATATGAGCGACGCCTCCTGAAGAGATTAATCATTTTAGATAGTTGGAGGATAGTGCAATGATACATACAGAGACCCATTCCAGAATCTCCTCTGGTTGTTTTACGTGCACTGTGTAAAGCACCGACAAGATTAGATTGTAACTAGATGTTTGTTATTTTTATGAAGAATAATCATAATCCAATCAGAACGCTCGTTTCAACGCGAACTGCGCCGCTTGAGAAATTTTCAAAACAAATCGAAAAATTCTACGAAATCTCTTTTTGACGTACATTTTTGCCGAATAAACCTACACGTTAGTGGAAACACATTTTATTAATAATGTTATTCACTGTTAAAACTCTCCCGTCGAAGATATGTTGTTGTTGCTGACAGAACCCGTGTCCTAGTATGGAAATGTGACCTGCTATGGCCAATGTCTGTAGCAAATTGTTTGCAAAGTATACATGCATGCAGCTTAAAGTTGTGTTTTATTTGAAGAACAATATAAAGACTCGGGATAGGCGTTATATTTGGACAGATGTGTACAAAATTGTTTCAGATAGGGCCATTTTACTGATCGATGCGAAATCTGACATCCCACAGAGTAGAATCCCTGTACTTACATATATATACTAGTACCCCCAAACGTGCCGAATCCCTGTGTAGAAACACAGGAACTTGAAAGTGTATCCATAAGCCACCAAAGATCTCGTACCTCTATCCTAGGACACCCCCCTCTATTAAAAAATAGAGGGGGTGTCCTAGGATAGAGGTACGAGACCTTTGGTGTCGTACCTCTATACTAGGACACCCCCCTCTATTAAAAAATAGAGGGGGTGTCATAGAATAGAGGTACGAGACCGTTGGTGGCTTATAGATACAATTTCAAGTTTCTGTGATAGAAACAAGCATACATGTAGCTTTATTTTACGTGTCCGTTGCCGAGGCACACGGGCGACTGTATCGTCTAATAAGGTACGGTGTAGGTGTCCTATGTGAATTCTGTGCTATAGCTTAGCTGAGAGGTTCTTCTTCCGTCTAGCAGGTGACAACACATCCGGGGTATATCTTTCCGAACGGCATTTGTTTAGGGCCGCATCCGCCACCATGTGTAGCTCGCAGCAGCAATAACGTTAGTCCAAATATTTAGACTTGAAAAATGTGACATTTTACTATCCAGGCATTTTCTCGAAATAACAGAAAAACATACTGTATGTAGAGGTCTTATTTATAGGACTACAATAACGTTTCTGGTTGTCTCGCTGACGTCTTCGTCGCATCTGGATCAACACACAGGGATTCGGCACGTTTGGGGGTACTAGTATATATATTTAAGTATATATATTTAAGTATATATACTAGTACCCCCAAACGTGCCGAATCCCCGAATCCCTGTACTTAAATATATATACTAGTGAATCCCTGTGGATCAACATCTACGTAGAATATACAACATCTATGTACATTGACCAACCGCCCCACCGCCTACGCCCTGTACTGTGGTAGCTGGGTATGCGTACTCATACGGAGTCGATACGGCTATAGACTCTCGGATCCGGTAGAATGGTCACCAACGAATGTCTCTACCCAGCTTGCTGCTGTGCGCTTTGCGGATAGACCACGTGCATAGTGTGATCGTTAGATCTTTATTTTTTTACGTTTATTTATCATCGCTACCGGTTGCCCATATGAACGACGCCTCCTGAAGAGATTAGTTATTTTAGATTTTTGGAGGATAGTGCAATGATACAGACAGAATCTCCCCTGGTTCTTTTACGTGGACGGTGTAAAGCACCGACACGAGACCTCGGTTTAACAACCCATCTGAAAGACTGTTAATTTTATTAGGGTCAGACCCTGGATTACCAGTCCAGCGTGTTACCACTGGACTACATATCCGTCTGTGACCGTTAGACCTGGCCGATGATATATATATACACTTGCAGTAATGTAATAACTAATAAGGGGGACAACTGTATTAAGCTGCAAGCAAGAGTGAGTCAAAGAGTTATTCATCCTAAAACCAATACAATATACAGCACATCGACATCGACATCATATACACCCAACATTGTGATTATGACAGGGAGGCGCTTGTCAGGGACAGTGGTCAATGAGACAGAGAGTGTTAAAATGACCTACATGTACATGTTTTCCTCGTGGGAAATATCGCATGATAATATTTCATTCAACGGCTCAACAAGGCGACGATACGACATACTCATTCCTACCCACCCACCACTTTCGTATTTATGCAATCTAAAATATATATCGTGACATATTGATTTGTATTGAATGCATATATCGTGAAATATTGATTTTATTGTTGATTCCACATCTACACCACCCCTTTTGTTTAGTTGTTTCTTTAAACAAACATGTATTGTGGCTTACGTTTGGGTGTAAAACCGAACATAGATGATCAAATATTATTAAGGAAAACGTAAACATATTTATAAATAAAAGCACACATACCCATGTATAATACCGGGGCACCAATATTAATATCAGCGATACGCGCATAACAGAAAACTGAGTGGATCTTACCGAAACGAATGCAAGATTCAAGCAGACTGTCAAACGATGACTGTAGATCACCATGGGCACTCATCACATGGCAGCATGAAGCTTATACCACGTGGTCATCAATAGAGCAGTCTTACAGTCCATAACACTTGTAGCAGTGTTAGAACGGTACATGTAACTAATTTTCAGTTACACCTCAGAGCCGTGTGCCTGCGTTTCAGCTATCTTTTATTTACGTTTATTTATCGTCGCTACCGGTTGCCCATATGAGCAACGACTCCTGAAGAGATTAGTCATTTTAGATTTTTGGAGGATAGTGCAATGATACAGACAGAAACCCATTCCAGAGTCTCCTCTGGTTCTTTTACGTGCAATGTATACAGCACCGACACGAGCCCTCGGTTTAACTCTTTCAACCCCAAGTAACTGACATGGACTGGTGCATGCTATTTTTAGACCAATAAATTAATAAGAAAATTACATTTGGACCAGTTCATTTATCAAAATGGGTAATTTTACCTAAAAATAGTAATAATTATTACTGGCAAAAAAGTGCAGATCCTGATGAGACGGCTCGTTACGAGCCGACTCATCTGGATCTACACTTTTCATAAGCCTATTTAGAGGCCTGTGGGGTTGAAAGGGTTAAAGTCCCATCTGAACGACTGTTAATTGTATTAGGATCAGACGGGGGATCGAACCTGCGATCCCTGGATTACCGGTCCAGCATGTTACCACTGGACTACAGATAGCTATCATGTATGTAACTATGGTATACATATACACTCAACTAACTTCATAATCGGTCACCCGGTGTTTTTGTATTTGGAGCAAATTAATAATCAAATACCAATATAATCGTATAATTGGCTATATTTTTGTATAATCATTTCGGATAAAATGCAGTAAATGACAATATGAACATATTTATATTGTATGATTATTAATTGGATCCAAATATTATAAAATATCAGCCGACCAGACCGATTAGCAATTTTGTTGAGTATATATATATTTCAATATGCCAACCATCTGCTAAAATACAATGTACATTACATGAATATCGCATTCCATTTACCGTGTCATCATGTACATACTTATACTTTACACTATCCAACATAATATTTTCGCTGGCACAGTCTGGACTGTGCATAGTAGGGGAGGGAGGCCATTCCAAAGACGTATTGTTCGTTGGAAAAAAGACTGTGGAATTAAGTAGGGTGTGGCATTTGCCCCCCCCCCTGGAAAATCAATAATTTGAAAAAAAGTATATGGAAAATACAAAATGAATAAAATAACATAAACATTTCTCAACAGTTCATTCAGTTAGAGCAGGTGTCGCAAACTCTCCTTTTTCTTCTCGTAATAATATGTCTAGGTTGCTACGGCTCTTACCAGGGTCTATCCTATTGTAGACTCGCTGGAGTTGTCTAGGGGGTTTCTTCGTTATTATATGTATTAATGATAACTCAACACAGTATTACATTTCTTCTATATAATATCTTGTATAAATTGGCATCAGAAATATCCAGTTATATATAATCAGTGATCTATATATATATACATCGTATCATTAAAAGCTTATTTAACAATCCATTTGTGTGAGCCGACTATGCGCTTACACAGTATATTTAACATCCAATCTTTCTAATCCGTCATTACTCAATATCACTATAATCTAATCACCTTCTATATGGTTCGCCGAAACTCTATGTTTCTTCTATGGCTGAACAATTTAATTATTCGACAAATCTTTATAAGTTATATTTCTTATAATGTCCATAATATCTAAGTATCATAAATACAGTTTATATGTTCTATATACTAGATTGAGATCACGACCTTTCTCGCTCCTGGAGTTAGGCTCTAGGGTGTCTGATTTATGTTAATAAAATCCATTTCTTATATACATAATTGAATCAGTGTATATATGATATAACAATTCCTAAAACATCTGTTATTCCTAAACATCTGTTATGTTATCTAATATTACACCATCAAACCAGTTCGGTGCCTTTGTATTACATAACTGGACACCTGCAACCACGGCCTTGTTATCTAATATTACACCATCAAACCAGTTCGGTGCCTTTGTATTACATAGCTGGACACCTGCAACCACGGCCTTGATAAACTGATATTAGGCCTAACATCTTAAGTCATTTCCCGCGCGAAGCGAGATTGATAATTTTAGGCGCGAAAATAATAGCAGACGATTATGCATAATACAAATATATATATATTACATGGTAAACAGTTGGCCATATATAGAAACAGTTTAATGTATTTATATAATACATTACTATTTATATATAACAATAATAAACATTTCGTGCAAATTGGGGTTTTGCACAATCCTCCCTACCCGGGGAGAAGTTTGACATCGCCCGCTATCGGCCGATTTACAAATCTTCATTCCTTTGAATATACAGTAGAAAACAATCAGAATATCAATACATCATATGTCCTAAAATAGCATTTCTTTCGCTAGGTACCAACATTCTAATCATAGAGGCAATAACTATTTACTGAACAACTGAAATAATACCAAGTACATTTACTAAGTCAAACATCACAGTCATTGAACTCTACTGAGAAAGTTTGCTAGAACATTTTGAGTCCCTTTGATATGTTTAATGGTCAGATTAAATTCTGAGAGACACAGTGCCCATCTTAAGAGGCGTTGATTGGACGTTTTCGACCTACTTAACCATACAAGGGGATTATGATCTGAATTAATTATTGTTTTGCTTGTGCTAACATATATGCGAAAATGTTCGATACCGGCCACTATAGCTAATAATTCCTTCTCTATTGTAGAGTAGTTTTTCTCTCGTGGAATAAGTTTTCGGGAATAAAATGCTACTGGGTGTGGTACTTGGTCAACGGTCTGAGTCAGTACAGCCGAAATTCCCAACTCGGAAGCATCAGTATAGAGTTCGAACTCTTGGTTAAAGTCAGGGGCCTTCAGTATGGGTTTATTGGTTAAAGCTTTCTTTAAGGATTCGAAAGCAAGTTGATGTTTATCGCTCCACTGAGTTATGATGTTCCCTGATCGCTTGCCCTTTAATAAGTCAGTCAGGGGAGCGGCGATCTCAGCGAACTGGGGAATGAATTTCCTGTAAAATCCTACTGATCCCAGATATCCTCGTAATTGTTTCTTGGTCTGTGGGGGAGAGATATTACTAATACACTCAACCTTGCTGGAAATTGGTTTGATTTTTCCCGACCCTAATTCATGTCCCAAGTACTTGACTGTTCCAGACCCAATTGTACACTTCTTCGGATTCAAAGTAACACCACTATCCTCTAGTCTATGAAATGTCCAATCCAAGTGATTTATGTGCTGTGACCATAAATTGGATCGAACAGCAATATCATCCAGATATGCGTCGGCAAATCTATCACGGATGGTTTCTGTCGGGGATTGAGCGATTATCTCGTTTATGGCCCTCTGGAAGGTAACTCCACCGTTTTTTAAACCAAATGGGAGAGTTAATGGTTCAAACAAGCCCCAGGGGGTTATGAACGCTGCAATTTCACTAGCTCGAGGGGTTAGCGGAATCTGCCAGTAACCATTATTAAGATCTAAAATTGATATCAGACTCGAACCTGCGACCTGATCAATGAGATCGTCTAATCTCGGGATGGGGAAGGCTTCTCCTCGAGTCAGGTCATTAATTTTCCGATAATCAATACATGGTCGCCATTCTGAGTCTGATTTGCGTACCAATATTATGGGAGAGGCCCACTGGCTTCTGCTAGGGCGGATAATTCCTAACTCCAACATTTGATCTAGCTCAGTTTTTAATATTTGTTTCTTTTCTGGAGACATGCGGTAGTAAGACTGGACTACGGGTGAAGCACCTTGCACATCAATATCATGGGTAACACCGTGGAAACGTCCCAGTTGTCCAGAGAATAAACGGGGGTAACGGTCAAATAACTGACTAATATCGTCCCTGTGGTCTGGGTTTAAATGACTGATATCCGGCCAGGTTTTCTTAGGTACAGATTCAAGAGGACTGCAAGGATCGAATTCTTTCTCAATGTCCGTAGGGGCTTGGTAATCTAATAGGGTAGGGTCTTGGGACTCATACACCGGACTACTATCAGCTAGAGCTGCACCCTCCTCCCTACCTGTCCGGGCTTCAACTGGTTTACATGCATAACACGGTATTTTACTCTCTTATCAGGCATGTATATAATATAGGTATGCGACGCTACCTTTTCGTGTACCGGATACGGTCCCTGGAGGGCATTCTTCAGCTTATTACCTTTTAACGGTAATCGTACTAACACTAATTCACCATGCTGGAATACACGCATTTTCGCTTTCTTACTTCTGTCATACTTTGTTTTACGACCATCTGCGGCCTGTTGTGCACTCTCGCTGGCGTCACGTAACGCTTCAGCTAATCTATGACATAATTCTTGTACATAGTTATTTATGGGGATCCCTTCATCCCGCTCATTTCTAGCCCAGAGATCATAAGTGGACTCTAGATTATCTCTAGGTTCGCGCCCATATAGAAGGTAGAAGGGAGAATATCCTGTGCTAGAGTGCTCTGCACTTCTATATGCAAATAATAGCCAGGGTAGCATCTCATCCCAAGACGATAAAGAGTTCTCCCCAAGGATTCTAAGCATGGTTTTCAATGTACCATTATATTTCTCTATTGATCCGTTGGTTTGAGGCCTGTAACTCGTGCTAGTTAAGTGACGTATATCGTGCTCGGCTAGGAAGCGTGTGAATGTTTCAGCTATGAAAGCGCTTCCTCGGTCAGTCAACAGGGTCTGGTGTTTTCCATGTCGAGATATTATCTCGATCAGGGCTTTTTGTGCATTAACAGCTGTCGCTGCGGCGCATGGGAAAGATTCCGTATATTTAGTGGCATGATCAATAAAATTCAAGATATACTGGTTCCCATTTATAGTTTTCTTCATGGGTCCAACGAAATCAGCGGATATAAATTTGAATGGTTGGGATATAATGGGCAGGGGTTTCAATGGGGCTACAGTGGCTTTCTGTCCCTTACCCGCTCTCTGGCACGGCCCACAGCTATGGCAGAATCGTTTAACATCTGCGCGGATTCCCGGCCAAAAGAAGCGGCGCTTAATGCGCTTCAGGGTCTTACTAGGTCCCTGGTGTCCCGTACTTAAACTGTCATGGGCGAGTCCCGTTATATGATCACGGAATCCCCGTGGAACTACCACCTGCTCATATATTTTCCAGGGTCGAACTTTGGACGTGTCTTGAGGTTGTTCTCTCCTCATAAGTAGTCGGGGTTCGAGCTGGATGTAATATCCTTGCCGAATAGGTGTTCCTTCTTGAGCCATTTCCCAGAGGGGTGCTAAGGTCGGGTCATTATTCTGTTCTTGCAATAATTTATCAGGACTCAAATCGTCAATAGAGGGACTATTTTGGGGTTTAACTGTACTGGCTTTCTCAGAGGGGGAATTGATCTCAATTGTATTCCGAAAAGGTAAGACATTGTGATTTGTATCGGTCGTGTTTTCTGAGTCTGGGTTGGACGTGACAATTTCATCAAACGGGATAATTTTCTTATTTGAGCGTGTAACCACGCCACAGGTAATCAAATCAGTGACAGGGGCAGTTTCACAGTCGTTACCTATTATAAGATCCACCCCCGCGGTGCATCTGTTTTTTAATACAGCCACCTTCAATGTTCCTTGGTATATTGGACAATCGACGCTAATCTTTGCTATCGGATAATTACCAGGGATATAATTGACACCGCGGATTGTTACCCGTTCACCTGTGTATTCTAAATGATCAGCGGTCTGATCAGTAGCCGACAATAAATTAATTGTCGCACCTGAATCTCTCAAATACGTCACTTGTGCGGTGTTATTATTTATGCGTGCTTGACCTGTATATTTGACAAGTAATGGATTTACCATCTCGGTATTTTCATACGAGTTCACTGGCTCATTGGTTATAAAGGCTGAACTATGAGTAGTGTTTGACACTTGGTGTCCGTTTGCTAGATTTCTAGTACCCCTGTACCTAGGTGAATTGGGATCTGCCCAACACTCTGTTCGTCCGTGGCCATTACGCCTACAATAACTACAATATTTTTCTATCCGGGGAGTTCTATGGGTAGCTTGGGAATTATCTATCCTAATATTGGGTCGATACATGGGTGATGGGATATATGGCCTTGGGGCTGGAGGTCGGCGTTCTGTATATCTGGGTTTCAAATTCGGATATGAATTAATCCGTGTCCTGGGCGCTAATCTGCGGTGGAGGTTATATTCATCAGCCAGGGAAATACATTCCTGGAGAGTAGATGCTTTCTTATCCAGAATGAACAAATTAAGCTCATCACTTAGCTGGGAATCGAATCTATATCTCAAGAGCAGCTCGATCCAGTTGACCTCGCTCGGATCATTGTTCTCCGTCCATAGAGTCATCTGCTCCCTTAATTCCTTAATGAATTCGGAATATGTCTGCTGAGGTTTCTTTACCCAAGAGAAGAAATTCTTTCTATATACAGTGGGTGAGAGTCTATATTCATCCAAGATGGCGGCCTTGAGGGTATCGTAATTATTAGCGTCTTTGACAGGAAGAGTGGCATATATATTTCTGGCCTTGTCGGACAACTTGTCTATAATATGGCCCACCCATGTTTGTTTGGCGACCTGGCTAGCTTCGAACAGTCTCTCACATGTTGCGAAGAATTTATCTGGCCTCATAGTCTGGGTCCAAATAGGAACAGAAATGTTTGTCTTAGAGGGCCTATTATCTGTATGGAGGGGGTTATTTTGCTGAGATTCCTGATCTCTCTGGATTTCTCTCAGGCGAATCTCCATCTGCATTTTCTCCCTTTGCATTCTTTCCTCCCTGTCCCTTTCTTTCTCTTCTCTTTCCCCTCTTTGTTTTATTTCTTCCCTCTCTCTTTCTCTTTCTTCTCTTTCCCTCTCTCTTTCTTCTCTTTGTTTTACTTCTTCCCTCTCTCTTTCTCTCTCTCTTTGTTTTACTTCTTCCCTCTCTCTTTCCCTCTCTCTTTCTTTCTCATAAATCTCACCCTGACGTTCCAGATTTGCCTGATTAAAGAAGGGAAGTCTCATTAATTTGTCCCATATCTCATCACCTGTTGTCTGCAAGTCGGGGTGAACCGGCCCCTCAGTTTCCTTATTAGCACTCCTAGTTGTAGCCATTTTATTTTTTTATTTCCCCAAATTTTTAATCCCCAGAATGTATCTCCAAATGTATTATAGAATTGAGTTCAATAAAAGGAAGTAAATCACTAATATAATTTTAATGATAATATTAAGCCTCTATGAAAAGAAAACTGGTACTTACCGAAGTCTGTCTCGTCCGTTAATCCAATATATAATTTATCACATATTCAAAGTTTGCACATTTCCAATAATTTAATCCATCTCATTAATTTAATAATTCGTTGACGTCTTTCACTTATTTCCAAATTCTAACACTGTCTCGCATGCACTTCTGTTTTCCCACGTTAATTAATAGTCCCTTGTATTCTTCATGTATAAATCCTAGTGTCCTTCACAATATTCCATATATAAATTCTAGTATCCTTCACAATATGTCACGATATGTCACCTCTTCTTTATTTCCAATCCCGGGCGAGCGTCCCAATTGTCGCAAACTCTCCTTTTTCTTCTCGTAATAATATGTCTAGGTTGCTACGGCTCTTACCAGGGTCTATCCTATTGTAGACTCGCTGGAGTTGTCTAGGGGGTTTCTTCGTTATTATATGTATTAATGATAACTCAACACAGTATTACATTTCTTCTATATAATATCTTGTTTAAATTGGCATCAGAAATATCCAGTTATATATAATCAGTGATCTATATATATATACATCGTATCATAAAAAGCTTATTTAACAATCCATTTGTGTGAGCCGACTATGCGCTTACACAGTATATTTAACATCCAATCTTTCTAATCCGTCATTACTCAATATCACTATAATCTAATCACTGTTTCTGATTAGATTAACTTTTAATCAATTTCTGGTATGGTTCGCCGAAACTCTATGTTTCTTCTGTGGCTGAACAATTTAATTATTCGACAAATCTTTATAAGTTATATTTCTTATAATGATTATAATATCTAAGTATCATAAATACAGTTTATATGTTCTATATACTAGATTGAGATCACGACCTTTCTCGCTCCTGGAGTTAGGCTCTAGTGTGTCTGATCTATGTTAATAAAATCCATTTCTTATATACATAATTGAATCAGTGTATATATGATATAACAATTCCTAAAACATCTGTTATTCCTAAACATCTGTTATGTTATCTAATATTACACCATCAAACCAGTTCGGTGCCTTTGTATTACATAACTGAACATCTGCAACCACGGCCTTGTTATCTAATATTACACCATCAAACCAGTTCGGTGCCTTTGTATTACATAACTGGACACCTGCAACCACGGCCTTGATAAACTGAGATTAGGCCTAACATCTTAAGTCATTTCCCGCGCGAAGCGAGATTGATAATTTTAGGCGCGAAAATAATATTAGATGATTATGCATAAAACATATATATATATTACATGGTAAACATTTGGCCATATATAGAAACAGTTTAATGTATTTATATAATACATTACTATTTATATATAACAATAATAAATATTTCGTGCAAATTGGGGTTTTGCACACAGGTTACTACTCTTGGAACGAGGCATAGTCAAGTATATGCCAAGTTCTTCTGCCGAGTGTTTCACCTCAGGGATGACATCTTCTGAGAACACACGGTCTGCACCATCCCGGTGAGCTCGGATAGCCTATATCTTCAGGTCGATGTGATCTCGGCCTCCCATCATGTCCATGTCGACTGCCTGCAGCTGTTGGGTCACTGGCTCCAACATCGCTGAGTACTTCAGAGATCTTCAAGCCTTCACCAACAGGTCGATGTGATCTCGGCCTCCCATACTGTCCATGTCGACTGCCTGCAGCTGTTGGGTCACTGGCTCCAACATCGCACTTCGCAATGATCTTCAGACAGATAAGGACCACTGTGGTTCCTGCAGCGCACCTCAGCTAATGCGCCGTCTGACGCGTACTCTGTGACCCATGCTGGTTTGCTTCCAGTTACGCATATATATCACAAAAGTTCTCTGAAAAGATGTGGATGCTTTTGTACTATGCGCTCCATCTGGTTTCACACAACAAAGGCATATTGGGAACCAGTGTCCTGCGCGTGGGACTGTCACGGAAGAATTTAATGATAGATTTCACAGTTCCAGTCGTATTCCTCACATCTGCGACAGAATTGAGATCATGACTCAGCAAATTCACTGGACGTGAAGAGCAGTGCACGGACACAGCTTTGTGATAGGTGTTCCTGATACGGGCCTGTTTATATATGTTCGAGCCCTGAACATCCCCCAGTATGATGGGTTCACGTAGAGTTATTTGCAAGACATACTCGAGCCCTGAACATCCCCCAGTATGATGGGTTCACGTAGAGTTATTTGCGAGACATACTCGAGCCCTGAACATCCCCCAGTATGATGGGTTCACGTAGAGTTATTTGCGAGACATACTCGAGCCCTGAACATCCCCCAGTATGATGGGTTCACGTAGAGTTATTTGCAAGACATGCTTGAGCCCTGAACATCTCCCAGTCTGATGGGTTCACGTAGAGTTATTTGCAAGACATGCTTGAGCCCTGAACATCCCCAGTATGATGGGTTCACGTAGAGTTAATTGCAAGACATGCTTGAGCCCTGAACATCTCCCAGTCTGATGGGTTCACGTAGAGTTATTTGCAAGACATGCTTGAGCCCTGAACATCCCCAGTATGATGGGTTCATGTAGAGTTATTTGCAAGACATGATTGACCCTGAACATCCCCCAGTCTGATGGGTTCACGTAGAGTTATTTGCAAGACATGCTTGAGCCCTGAACATCCCCAGTATGATGGGTTCACGTAGAGTTAATTGCAAGACATGCTTGAGCCCTGAACATCTCCCAGTCTGATGGGTTCATGTAGAGTTATTTGCAAGACATGATTGAGCCCTGAACATCCCCCAGTATGATGGGTTCATGTAGAGTTAATTGCAAGACATGCTTGAGCCCTGAACATCCACCAGTCTTATGGGTTAACGTAGAGTTATTTGCAAGGGCTTCATGCTAGGAAAACATCCAGGGGGTGGGGGGGGCGCTGTTGACAGGGAAGTTTAGAGAGTGTGGAACATTTTCATCCCATATAGAAACTAAAAATAAAAGGATAATTAAAACTTATTTATATATTTACACTTACGACATAATTACAAATATAATTACAATGTTGTTTTTTTAACTTTAGTTATTTTACAACGATTGCGAAGCAAGTTTTAACAACTTATATTAATCACTCTCGTTGGCGCGGATGAAAGCGTAACTGTGGTCGTTCGTGTGGGAGGAAACCGGAGTACCCGGAGAAAACCCACCTGTCCGACCTAGCGACCATCGTACCATCTCACATACTGTTGGTGATATTATGTTTTACGCATTTATAAAATACAGTTACACACGTGGTCTGTTGATACACATACAGTATAATTGTAAGTATTATTGCGGAGAAATAAATCAATAATTTATAGGTATTCTAAGAAATATAAAACTTCTTAACGCCGTGAAGCATTGTTCCAGAATATGTCCACGACATTCTGAAAACTAGACTTGAAAACATTAACTAACATATGGTAGTCCCTGTAAACATTAACTAACCTATGGTAGGCACTGTAAACATTAACTAACTGTAAACAGTAACTAATCTATGGTAGTCCCTGTAAACATTAACTAACCTATGGTAGGCACTGTAAACATTAACTAACTGTAAACAGTAACTAACCTATGGTAGTCCCTGTAAACATTAACTAACCTATGGTAGTCCCTGTAAACATTAACTAACCTATGGTAGTCCCTGTAAACATTAACTAACTGTAAACATTAACTAACATATGGTAGTCCCTGTAAACATTAACTAACCTATGGTAGTCCCTGTAAACATTAACTAACCTATGGTAGTCCCTGTAAACATTAACTAACCTATGGTAGTCCCTGTAAACATTAACTAACCTATGGTAGTCCCTGTAAACATTAACTAACTGTAAACATTAACTAACATATGGTAGTCCCTGTAAACATTAACTAACTGTAAACATTAACTAACATATGGTAGTCCCTGTAAACATTAACTAACTGTAAACATTAACTAACATATGGTAGTCCCTGTAAACATTAACTAACTGTAAACATTAACTAACCTATGGTAGTCCCTGTAAACATTAACTAACTGTAAACAGTAACTAACCTATGGTAGTCCCTGTAAACATTAACTAACCTATGGTAGTCCCTGTAAACATTAACTAACCTATGGTAGTCCCTGTAAACATTAACTAACCCATGGTAGTCCCTGTAAACATTAACTAACCTATGGTAGTCCCTGTAAACATTAACTAACTGTAAACATTAACTAACATATGATAGTCCCTGTAAACATTAACTAACTGTAAACATTAACTAACATATGGTAGTCCCTGTAAACATTAACTAACTGTAAACATTAACTAACATATGGTAGTCCCTGTAAACATTAACTAACTGTAAACATTAACTAACCTATGGTAGTCCCTGTAAACATTAACTAACTGTAAACATTAACTAACCTATGGTAGTCCCTGTAAACATTAACTAACTGTAAACATTAACTAACATATGGTAGTCCCTGTAAACATTAACTAACTGTAAACATTAACTAACATATGGTAGTCCCTGTAAACATTAACTAACTGTAAACATTAACTAACATATGGTAGTCCCTGTAAACATTAACTAACTGTAAACATTAACTAACATATGGTAGTCCCTGTAAACATTAACTAACTGTAAACATCAACTAACCTATGGTAGTCCCTGTAAACATTAACTAACTGTAAACATTAACTAACCTATGGTAGTCCCTGTAAACATTAACTAACTGTAAACATTAACTAACCTATGGTAGTCCCTGTAAACATTAACTAACTGTAAACAGTAACTAACCTATGGTAGTCCCTGTAAACATTAACTGACTGTAAACATTAACTAACATATGGTAGTCCCTGTAAACATTAACTAACTGTAAACAGTAACTAACCTATGGTAGTTCTTGTAAACATTAACTAACTGTAAATATTAACTAACCTATGGTAGTCCCTGTAAACATTAACTAAATGTAAACAGTAACTAACCTATGGTAGTCCCTGTAAACATTAACTAACTGTAAACATTAACTAACATATGGTAGTCCCTGTAAACATTAACTAACTGTAAACAGTAACTAACCTATGGTAGTCCCTGTAAACATTAACTGACTGTAAACATTAACTAACATATGGTAGTCCCTGTAAACATTAACTAACTGTAAACAGTAACTAACCTATGGTAGTTCTTGTAAACATTAACTAACTGTAAATATTAACTAACCTATGGTAGTCCCTGTAAACATTAACTAAATGTAAACAGTAACTAACCTATGGTAGTCCCTGTAAACATTAACTAACTGTAAACATTAACTAACATATGGTAGTCCCTGTAAACATTAACTAACTGTAAACAGTAACTAACCTATGGTAGTCCCTGTAAACATTAACTAACTGTAAACATTAACTAACCTATGATAGTCTCTGTAAACATTAACAAACTGTAAACATTAACTAACCTATGATAGTCCCTGTAAACATTAACTAACTGTAAACATTAACTAACCTATGGTAGGCACTGTAAACATTAACTAACCTATGGTAGGCACTGTAAACATTAACAAACCTATGGTAGTCACTGTAAACATTAACTAAGCTATTGTATTCCCTGTAAACATTAACAAACCTATGGTAGGCACTGTAGACATTAATTAACCTATGGTAGGCACTGTAAACATTAACAAACCTATGATAGTCCCTGTAAACATTAACAAACCTATGGTAGGCACTGTAAATATTAACTAACATATGGTAGGCACTGTAGACATTAACTAACCTATGGTAGGCACTGTAAACATTAACAAACCTATGGTAGGCACTGTAAACATTAACACACATATGGTAGGCACTGTAAACATTAACAAACCTATGGTAGGCACTGTAAACATTAACAAACCTATGGTAGGCACTGTAAACATTAACAAACCTATGGTAGTCACTGTAAACATTAACTAAGCTATTGTATTCCCTGTAAACATTAACAAACCTATGGTAGGCACTGTAGACATTAACTAACCTATGGTAGGCACTGTAAACATTAACAAACCTATGATAGTCCCTGTAAACATTAACAAACCTATGGTAGGCACCGTAAATATTAACTAACATATGGCAGGCAATGTAGACATTAACTAACCTATGGTAGGCACTGTAAACATTAACAAACCTATGATAGGCACTGTAAGCATTAACAAACCTATGGTAGTCACTGTAAACATTAACTAACCTATGGTAGGCACTGTAAACATTAACTAACCTATGGTAGGCACTGTAAACATTAACTAACATATGGTAGTCCCTGTAAACATTAACTAACCTATGGTAGTCCCTGTAAACATTAACTAACCTATGGTAGGCACTGTAAACATTAACTAACATATGATAGTCCCTGTAAACATTAACTAACCTATGGTAGTCCCTGTACACATTAACTAACCTATGGTAGTCCCTGTAAACATTAACTAACTGTAAACATTAACTAACATATGGTAGTCCCTGTAAACATTAACTAACTGTAAACAGTAACTAACCTATGGTAGTCCCTGTAAACATTAACTAACTGTAAACATTAACTAACATATGGTAGTCCCTGTAAACATTAACTAACTGTAAACAGTAACTAACCTATGGTAGTCCCTGTAAACATTAACTAACTGTAAACATTAACTAACCTATGATAGTCCCTGTAAACATTAACTAAATGTAAACAGTAACTAACCTATGGTAGTCACTGTAAACATTAACTAACCATGGTACACTGTAAACATTAACAAACCTATGGTAGTCACTGTAAACATTAACTAACAACCTGTAAACATTAACAAACATATGGTAGGCACTGTAGACATTAACTAACCATACACTGTAAACATTAACAAACCTATGATAGTCCCTGTAAACATTAACAAACCATACACTGTAAATATTAACTAACATATGGTAGGCACTGTAGACATTAACTAACCTATGGTAGGCACTGTAAACATTAACAAACCTATGGTAGGCACTGTAAACATTAACACACATATGGTAGGCACTGTAAACATTAACAAACCTATGGTAGGCACTGTAAACATTAACAAACCTATGGTAGTCACTGTAAACATTAACTAAGCTATTGTATTCCCTGTAAACATTAACAAAATGGTAGGCATGTAGACATTAACTAACCTATGGTAGGCACTGTAAACATTAACAAACCTATGATAGTCCCTGTAAACATTAACAAACCTATGGTAGGCACCGTAAATATTAACTAACATATGGCAGGCACTGTAGACATTAACTAACCTATGGTAGGCACTGTAAACATTAACAAACCTATGATAGGCACTGTAAACATTAACAAACCTATGGTAGGCACTGTAAACATTAACTAACCTATGGTAGTCCCTGTAAACATTAACAAACCTATGATAGGCACTGTAAACATTAACTAACATATGATAGGCACTGTAAACATTAACTAACCTATGATAGGCACTGTAAACATTAACAAACCTATGGTAGGCACTGTAAACATTAACTAACCTATGGTAGTCCCTGTAAACATTAACAAACCTATGATAGGCACTGTAAACATTAACTAACATTGATAGGCACTGTATGGCAGGCACTGTAAACATTAACTAACCTATGGTAGGCACTGTAAACATTAACAAACCTATGGTAGTCACTGTAAACATTAACTAACCTATGGTAGTCCCTGTAAACATTAACTAACCTATGGTAGGCACTGTAAACATTAACTAACATATGATAGTCCCTGTAAACATTAACTAACCTATGGTAGTCCCTGTAAACATTAACTAACCTATGGTAGTCACTGTAAACATTAACTAACCTATGGTAGTCACTGTAAACATTAACTAACCTATGGTAGGCCTGTAAACATTAACTAACCTATGGTAGCACTGTAAACATTAACTAACATATGGTAGTCCCTGTAAACATTAACTAACCTATGGTAGTCCCTGTAAACATTAACTAACCTATGGTAGGCACTGTAAACATTAACTAACATATGATAGTCCCTGTAAACATTAACTAACCTATGGTAGTCCCTGTAAACATTAACTAACCTATGGTAGTCCCTGTAAACATTAACTAACTGTAAACATTAACTAACATATGGTAGTCCCTGTAAACATTAACTAACTGTAAACATTAACTAACCTATGGTAGTCCCTTTAAACATTAACTAACTGTAAACAGTAACTAACCTATGGTAGTCCCTGTAAACATTAACTGACTGTAAACATTAACTAACATATGGTAGTCCCTGTAAACATTAACTAACTGTAAACAGTAACTAACCTATGGTAGTTCTTGTAAACATTAACTAACTGTAAACATTAACTAACCTATGGTAGTCCCTGTAAACATTAACTAACTGTAAACAGTAAATAACCTATGGTAGTCCCTGTAAACATTAACTAACTGTAAACATTAACTAACATATGGTAGTCCCTGTAAACATTGACTAACTGTAAACATTAACTAACCTATGGTAGGCACTGTAAACATTAACTAACCTATGGTAGGCACTGTAAACATTAACACACCTATGGTAGGCACTGTAAACATTAACAAACCTATGGTAGTCACTGTAAACATTAACTAAGCTATTGTATTCCCTGTAAACATTAACAAACCTATGGTAGGCACTGTAGACATTAACTAACCTATGGTAGGCACTGTAAACATTAACTAACCTATGGTAGGCACTGTAAACTTTAACTAACATATGGTAGGCACTGTAAACATTAACTACCTATGATAGTCACTGTAAACATTAACTAACCTATGGTAGTCACTGTAAGCATTAACTAACCTATGGTAGGCACTGTTAACATTAACTAACCTATGGTAGTCCCTGTAAACATTAACAAACCTATGATAGGCACTGTAAACATTAACTAACATATGATAGGCACTGTAAACATTAACTAACCTATGATAGGCACTGTAAACATTAACAAACCTATGGTAGTCACTGTAAACATTAACTAACCTATGGTAGGCACTGTAAACATTAACTAACCTATGGTAGGCACTGTAAACATTAACTAACATATGGTAGGCACTGTAAACATTAACTAACCTATGGTAGGCACTGTAAACATTAACTAACATATGGTAGTCACTGTAAACATTAACAAACCTATGGTAGGCACTCTAAACATTGATACGTATTTCGTTCCAGTGGTGTGTCTGTGGTATTATATGCTAATTCTGCTCTAGATGTGACTGAATAATGCAAATAAAAGTCTAACACAACAGCTTTAGTGGTTATAATTACGTATGAATAGCTGCAACACAGAAGGAATGAACGAACAGACGGATCTGTAGTTCAGTGGTAACACGCTGGACTGGTAATCAAGGGATCGCAGGTTCGATCCCCCGCCTGACCCTAATAAAATTAACAGTCTTTCAGATGGGACGGTAAACCGTGGTCTCGTGTCGGTGGTTTACACAGTGCACGTAAAAGAACCACAGGAGACTCTGGAATTGGTCTCTGTCTGTATCACTGCACTATCCTCCAACAATCTAAAATGACTTAATCTCTTCAGGAGTCGTCGCTCATATGGGCAACCGGTAGCGACGATAAATAAACGTAAATAAAAGATAGCTGAAACGCAGGCACACGGCTCTGAGATGTAACTGAAGATTAGTTCTTTATGTACCGTTCTAACACTGCTACAAAAAAAATGTTAACCATTCTTCAGGTAGAAGACACACGATTCATCGAATGACATGGTATTTGGCGTGGACGATTTTTCGTTCATTACTGTGTGTGTGTTTTACGTTTATTTATCGTCGCTACCGGTTGCCTATATGAGGGACGCCTCCTGAAGAGATTAGTCATTATAGATATTTGGAGGATAGTGCAATGATACAGACATAGACCAATTCCAGAATATCCTCTGGTTCTTTTACGTGCACGGTGTACAGCACCGACACGAGACCTCGGTTTAAAGTCCTATCTGAAAGAATGTTAATTTTATTAGTTAGGGTCAGACGGGGGATCGAACCTGCGATCCCTGGATTACGAGTCCAGCGTGTTACCACTGGGCTACATATCCGTCTGTGACCCATTCCATAGTATCCTCTGGTTCTTTTACGTGCACGGTGTAAACCACCGACACGAGACCTTGGTTTAAAGTCCCACAGAAGAGGACATGTGGCATTTAACGGCTACAGCTGGGCTCGAACTCCGGACCTTTCAAACCACTGCTATATCACGACTTCCACTATACAAAATTAACGATATAATTAACCGATATTTCCCCCCGTTGGCACCTCAGTTCCGACGTGCTTTACCGATTGGTTGACAGGCAGACGTTTACATTTGTGAGGTGAGGTATATTGGCATGTTTAAGCTGACCGATGTGTTGCATTTACACGTAATAGTGTGTACTTTTGTAATAATTTGTGAGGGATGTATTTTCAACGTGTATTGGATTAATTAAGCAATGTCCAATAAACGGAGCAAACGACCAATACAGTATCCCAGTAAAATTGTCGGCTGGCTTAATATTTGGGGTAAGCTATATAATTGTGCGCACGTGGTGGTCCGGTCCGGTCACGTGTTGGTAATTCCGGGGCACGTGTTGTGTTTCCGGGCACGTGTGTTGTGCAGAGATGAGAGTTTACTAAGCGTTTACATGAATGGTCATGAATAACCTACGTGTATGAATTTGTATAAAACACTACTGTTGCCGGCTTTCTAACATAAAGTCACCAGAAAATCTCGGCACTAGCACAGGTGTAGTTCAAATATTTAGACTTGAAAAATGTGACATTTTACTATCCAGGCATTTTTCAAATAACAGTATTTTTTTTTATGTAGAGGTCTTATTTATAGGACTAGAGCGTACTATCGTATATATTATGAATTGTTGTCATGAGTGTTTTTGTCTAGAAATGATATTTGATTGAGCTACAATGTATTGTGTGTTGTAACATGGTCCTGGGATGTAATAGTCCAAATATTTAGACTTGAAAAATGTGACATTTTACTATCAAGTTATTTCTCGAAATAACAGATTGAAAACATTTTATGTAGAAGTCTTATATACAGGACTATGGATGTAGTAACCCTGGGGAGGTTCAGGGTATGGGCCGGATGCCTGTGGGCACTAGTGGTTTCAGGGGTTAGTAGGTTCATCTGGCATGCACCCAACAACCCTAAGAATTCATGTTCACATGGGTTACTGCGACACACAATAATTAACAGAGCTCAAAATCCAGCCATAATTATGCACGTTTTGTTTAAGGTAATACTAACATGACTTCATTTCCCAATTTATCTTAGCTCGATTGCGAAACAAGATCTTAATCGCTCTTGAGACCTCATTCCTGAGTGAGAGGGAAAATGCAATGTGGAATTTAAATTCTTGCCTAAGGCTAAGAACACGATCATAATGGCTATAAAGTATAAACTATTTTACTACAATTGCGAAACAAGCTTTAAGAACTTAATCACTCTCGATCTGACTTCCCGCTCCAAAGATCGAAGCCCAGGTTTCATTGGTGAGAAACGAGCGTGCTAACCACTGCACTAATCACGATAGCTACAGCTGGGCGCGAACACCGGGCCTTTCACACCTGAAGTGAATAAACTACCACTGCTCTATCACGACGTACACTAGCTGTTTGATGAGGGATGTGTGACATGGATCATAAAATTCACCCAGCAAATCTTACACTCGAAAATATTTTGAAACCTTAAGCCGCCTTTGTGGACTACTATTACTAGTTATAAATTAAAAGTTAAACTTTATTTATTTTACAACGATTGCGAAGCAAGTTCTAACAACTTATATTAATCACTCTCGTTGGCGCGGATGAAAGCCTATACAATGTATGTGGTCATTCATGTGGGAGGAAACCGGAGTACCCGGAGAAAAAACCCACCTGTCTGATCTGGCGACCACCGTACCATCTCACATACTTCCCGGTCCAACGATCGAACCCGGGATGCATTGGTGAGAAGCGAGCGCGCTAACCACTGCGCTAATCGGACAGTTAACAGTTACTTCCATTTATTGATATTTATTCAAACCTCCTAAAACCCTACGAAATCACAAGTCTGGGATAATTTTGCATAGAAATGATAGTTTTAGGTTTCTATTTAAGAAGAAAAGAAATATGAAATTGATTGAATAATGTACCGTAATTGTGTGTGTGTTTTACGTTTATTTATCATCGCTACTAGTTGCCCATATGAGCGACGCCTCCTGAAGAGATTAAGCCATTTTAGATTTTTGGAGGATAGTGCAATGATACAGACAGAGACACATTCCAGAGTCTCCTCTGGTTCTTTTACGTGCACGGTGTACAGCACCGACACGAGACCTCGGTTTACCGTCCCATCTGAAAGACTGTTAATTTTATTAGGGTCAGATGGAGGATCGAACCTGCGATCCCTGGATTACCAGTCCAGCGTGTTACCACTGAACTACAGATCCATCTGTACTGTAATTCTACAAACGGAAAATTTATAAAGACAAATTTGACCATTTTGAAAAAGCATTGTTATGCACGATTGTCGTTGAATGTACTGCACACAGATATGCGATTGTTGTTGAATGTACTGCATACAGATATGCGATTGTTGTTGAATGTACTGCACAGAGATATGCGATTGTCGTTGAATGTACTGCACACAGATATGCGATTGTCGTTGAATGTACTGCACAGAGATATGCGATTGTCGTTGAATGTACTGCACAGAGATATGCGATTGTCGTTGAATGTACTGCACAGAGATATGCGATTGTCGTTGAATGTACTGCACACAGATATGCGATTGTCGTTGAATGTACTGCACACAGATATGCGATTGTCGTTGAATGTACTGCACACAGATATGCGATTGTCGTTGAATGTACTGCACAGAGATATGCGATTGTCGTTGAATGTACTGCACACAGATATGCGATTGTCGTTGAATGTACTACACAGAGATATGCGATTGTCGTTGAATGTACTGCACAGAGATATGCGATTGTCGTTGAATGTACTGCACAGAGGTATGCGATTGTCGTTGAATGTACTGCACACAGATAGGCTATTGTCGTTGAATGTACTGCACACAGATATGCGATTGTCGTTGAATGTACTGCACACAGATATGCGATTGTCGTTGAATGTACTGCACAGAGATATGCGATTGTCGTTGAATGTACTGCACACAGATATGCGATTGTCGTTGAATGTACTACACAGAGATATGCGATTGTCGTTGAATGTACTGCACAGAGATATGCGATTGTCGTTGAATGTACTGCACAGAGGTATGCGATTGTCGTTGAATGTACTGCACACAGATAGGCTATTGTCGTTGAATGTACTGCACACAGATATGCGATTGTCGTTGAATGTACTGCACACAGATATGCGATTGTCGTTGAATGTACTGCACAGAGATATGCGATTGTCGTTGAATGTACTGCACACAGATATGCGATTGTCGTTGAATGTACTACACAGAGATATGCGATTGTCGTTGAATGTACTGCACAGAGATATGCGATTGTCGTTGAATGTACTGCACAGAGGTATGCGATTGTCGTTGAATGTACTGCACACAGATAGGCTATTGTCGTTGAATGTACTGCACAGAGATATGCGATTGTCGTTGAATGTACTGCACAGAGATATGCGATTGTCGTTGAATGTACTGCACAGAGATATGCGATTGTTGTTGAATGTACTGCACAGAGATATGCGATTGTCGTTGAATGTACTGCACACAGAGCTCCAGTGATCAGCCCCACGACACCTCGGCCCCATGACACATCAGCCCCAGACACCTCGGCCCCACGACACCACGGCCCCATATATTTTTTTATAGGGTATTTTTTTATAAAAAATATATCTATTTAATGGGCAGAGGGTATGAAATTGTATTTTTGAATAATTACACCAAATTCGATATCCACGCCAATGTATTAATAATAAAGATGATAATTATTAAAGAATTTAACATATATCACATGTACTATATATATGTAGATTCTGGCGTAAAACTACATGTACTTCTTATCTCAATCACTAGTCAATAAGAAGTTTAGCGGTGTACACTAAATGGATTAAAATGTTTATCGGTGTATTACAGACGCGTGCCAATGCACAGCGGTCCATTAGTGGACACGTTATTTCCGGTATATTTAAACTAGTGCGAAACACAGATGCGTGCCAATACACAACAATCAGTAAGCGAACAATTTATATCAAGTATATTTAAACATAACGGCAAATTACAGCTGCCACCGGTCACATCGGTCGTCTGATATAGCATGCTGCAGAGGACAAACCTCAAGATTACACCTGATACAGAGATTCATAGTGTTGTGAGCATCCGATAATTGAACTTATTTACCCTTGCCTCTGGCAAACCATATGGGCGAAACGTGAGCATCCTTTTTTTTGTTTTTTTACGTTTATTTATCGTCGCTACCTGTTGCCCATATGAGCGACGCCTCCTGAAGATATTAGTCATTTTAGATTTTGGAGGATAGTGCAATGATACAGAGAGAGACCCATTCCAGAGTCTCCTCTGGTTCTTTTACGTGCACAGTGTAAAGTACCGACATGAGACCTCGGTTTAACGTCCCATCTGAAAGACTGTTAATTTTATTAGGGTCAGACGGGGGATCGAACCTGCGATCCCTGGATTACCAGTCCAGCGTGTTACCACTGGGCTATAGATCCGTCTGTCGTGAGCATCCTACTTTTGATAAGGGTTATATCGTTGTCGTGAGATGTACCAATTATTCAATCAAGACTCAAACATATTCATTGTCGGCATCGATGGTATTTAACTCTTTCACCGCCAATGTCGCATAAAAGCGACTTTGTAAAAATGTAGAGAACCCGATCGGACAGAACAGAACATGCCGTCTGATCAGGCTATATGCTGATTGCTCTTCAGCCAGTGGAGCTGAAGCACCTGTCCGAATAGCAAACAACATAGATCCTGATCAGACGCGGCATTATGCCGCGGCTGATCTGGATCTATGTTGTTTGCACATGCTCTGAATTTAATCGGCGCTGAAAGAGTTAAACTACTGTACATACTTACTTACCAATCAACTAACGAGCAGCGTCAATTACGGCAATTACTCATAGCTATTTGTGAGGGCGTTACGTGTGCGGCAAACGTATAATTAAGTTTTAATGATTACTTTATACAACTGCAATGGGATTATCAACTAATCACTAATGAGTTGTTAACACCTTCAATCACATCACAGTAACATCCAAATTCGGTTACAAATAACGTATGCAAGGCTTATAATTTTACCTATAATATAATTTATTGCATATTTATTTATTTAAATATGATAACAAATTTATAGCAAACAATGCAAACACAAAGTACAATGGAAAGGCATGGATATATTTTCAGAAGAGCATAGATGGTTGTTGTGTATAAAAATGTTAATTTCTGGCTAAACTTGGGTAATATATAAAGTTGGATAGGTTTTGAACTGTTTTCCTCTTAGTCTCTGTAAGTAAGGTAATAAAATTGTGTGACGTACGTGGTCCAGTGGTAGAGCGTCGGATTTGGAATCGAACGGTCCCGGGTTCGATACTCGGTCAGGCCACGTATGTAGTGTCATTGAGCAAGGCACCTCACACACATTGCTTAGTACTGGTTCGCTTAGGTCGGCTGAGCCTGCCCAGGAAAACATGTCTAAGTTCCGGCGAGGGGTTTGACATTAAAGGAACATACATACATAAATGTTTGTTCGGTCGGCCAAGTGTAATAGTAGCGTTTCAGCTATTTTTTCCTTAAATCTCTAAATTTAGGGCAAATAAGAAGAAAATGATACTCACTTTCGGTCATTCCAATATATATACAGATTCGTTCATTCCGTGGTAAGTTTGTGTAGCGCCCTTGTTCTATTGCTAGTTCATGGGATGATGTCCGAAATTTGGTTAACGATATTCTAAATTTAGGTTCTATCATAATGTCAAGATATTTTTCTAATTGAAATTCATGTTTAAACAAGTTATACGTTTCAAGACGAGTAGAGTTATTGATTGATGAATACCACTGTTGATGATACATATCAAGTATTCGTTGTTTTATTGTAATACAATTGATAAGCATATTAAACTGATTTTGCCATATATATGTATTAACATGTCCTAAATGATCTAAATAAAGTGTTTAAATAAATATCTATGTTGATAACGAATTTTAAAAATGGGGCCGAGGTGTCGATGTGTTTTGGGGACGAGGTGTCGTGGGGCCGAGGTGTCTGGGGCCGATGTGTCGTGGGGCCGAGATGACGCTTTACCCACACAGATATGCGATTGACGTTGAATGTACTGCATACAGATATGCGTAGCAAGATGATTGAGCTCTATTTACCCTCGCCTCCGGCGAACCATATGGGCAAGAAACATGATTAATAAATATATTTCCATTTTAAATTAAAATAATAATAATTTTATGAAATGGATTTTGTGAAATTATATTTAAATTATCTCCCTTTATGATTATTTAATATGTTAATTTATTAGTTTATAAAATAATATTTATGTTTTTATGAATTGGATTCGGTGAAATTATATGTAAATACCTATGGTTATGTTAACTTGTTCATCAATCAATCAATTCCTGAATATTATTGGGAGGTCAGTCTGTTGTGGCCACCCACATTACCTGGGTAAGAACCAGCACTCAACTCTAACCTCTGTAGGCAACGGACAACTTCTTCACATAGCACCATTTACCACTTGTCCCAGATAGAGGAACATATTGGTCTGAAATTGCTGATTTATGTAATGAACACATTCCTGTAAGAAAATACACCATTAATTAATTCACTTTCGACTTGTACCTTATTTGCACCCACTTTCTCTTGACCAGTCACTTCTCCTGACATGTCACATATTTAAACACATCTCTTATGTAGGGCTTCTTAATAGGTTTCCTCTGATTTTATCGTTGTTTCCTTTGCACAACATGCTATCCTTTTCATCCACTTTCCCATCTTATATAATTATTAAATTACTATCTCGACATACAGTCAAACCTGTGTTAGTGGTCACCTCCATTAAGCAGCCAAACTGTCCAGTTTCCAGATTCCCAATATATTGTTCTATTATACATTTGACCTCTATTAAGCAGCCACTTTCTGTGATTCCCTTGGCTGGCTGCTTAAGACAGGTTTGACTGTAGCTAGGCAAAAGTTAAGCACCACCTGACTCGTTTCAATTCTTTTCTAATAATGAGAGGAGCGGCTCATATCCAGACTGGCGCGACAACGGTCGTTCAGTACAGCTGGGGTACTTTGTGGTAGTAATTTAGCACATACATTAGCACACACACTGTAATCAGACGCCTCCACCATCATATATATAGGGTGGTACTTAATGTGTGTTTTACGTTTATTTATCGTCGCTACCAGTTGCCCATATGAGCGATGCCTCCTGAAGAGATTAGTCATTTTAGATTTTTGGAGGATAGTGCAATGATACAGACAGAGACCGATTCCAGAGTCTCCTCTGGTTCTTTTACGTGCACGGTGTAAAGCACCAACACGAGACCTCGGTTTAATGTCCCATCTGAAAGACTGTTCATTTTATTATGGTCAGATGGGGGATCGAACCTGCGATCCCTGGATTACAAGTCCAGCATGTTACCACTGGACTACAGATCCGTCTGGTGCTTAACTTTTGTCGGAGTGTATATATACTGAAATGGGATAAAGTACAGGAAACATGATGGTTTCACACTACTCAAGCTTTCTGCTAACCTTTAAATAATGTCGAGGTGTCTCCAAAAATCTATGCAACTGGATACAGCAAAATAAATTGTATAGCGTTTGTTTATTATTGTGTCACCTCTATTGAAAGAGCCAGTCATTTGTGACTTATGACACCTCTTATGAACATCAGTACTTCCAGAATCCTTTCCTTGCAGGCCAGGTGCCAGACTGATCTAGCTGGCGACTCACCAACCGACCATATCAGAATAAATCTCTGATGAGGTTAGAATTTTCGATCTCCGCAGGATTGAACCTCCGGCTCCGTAGGCGCACTTAACCACTTGGCCACGATAGGAGATGATGTAGCCCTTTTTTGGTTAATGAAATTAAAAGTTGAAACGTTCATAAGATACAACAGAGCAAGCAATTCTGCATCTCTCGTTCCATTGTATCAACAGGGTTCATTCTAGGTCAGAATTTTTTGGGAGAAGTGAGAAAGCGCGTGATCGCTTCCTTAAATGGTGTTCTTTAATATACTCTTGCAAAATAGGGTTAAAATGCACAGTACAACCTTTAAATACAACATTTGAATAGAAGGAGTGCTTTATAATGGGCCAGTGTATCTTACTAGACAATTTTTTGTTTTTTTTAGGGCGAAGTGGGGCCCCCAGAGGGCGAAGTCAGGGTCCCTAGGGTGACTATTTCGCCCACATCGCCCTCTAGAATGATCACTGATCAATGAAGTCCATGCTTCATTCTATCACCCACCCAGCATAAATCTATAGGGTGCATATTTAAGTACATTTATTTATCGTCGCCCCCTGGTTGATCAGGGGCAACTATTCCAGACGTGTATTTGTTATTATATTTTTTGGTGGATTATAAGTGCAAGATACAGACGACTCCAATTCCAGAAGCATCCCTGCTTGGTTCTGTGAGATGCACTATGTATAGTACCAATTCATGAGTCATTAGTTTATGTGCCCATCTGAATGACTCTTAGGGTCAGAGCCGGGCCCGAACCTGCAATCCCTGGTTTCATAGTCCGTGTTGACCACTGGATCGGCTATTATAAGGTCATGGGTGTATGTTTCTTGTGTGTGTGTTTTACGTTTTATTTATCGTCGCTACCGGTTGCCCATATGAGCGACGCCTCCTGAAGAGATTAGTCATTTTAGATTTTTGGAGGATAGTGCAATGATACAGACAGAGACCTATTCCAGAGTCTCCTCTAGTTCTTTTACGTGCACGGCGTAAAGCATCGACACGAGACCTCGGTTTAAAGTCCCATCTGAAAGTCTGTTATTTTTATTAGGGTCAGATGGGGGGATCGAACCTGCGATCCATGGATTACCAGTCCAACGTGCTACCACTGGACTACAGATCAGTCTTTATGTGTTTCAGGAGTAGCTAAATGATTTATGAGCTGTATATCATTTGGTGTCGGCATTTATAGATTTAGTAGAATTTGTCATACCTGGAAATCAATTATATGTACTAAAGTGTGACATCTGGCAGGGTAATATAACACAAAATCTAGCAACATATGAATGTCCTGGGCACTTTTGTTGTGTAAATATTTTATCTCTTAATGTAACAATTACATGTTAAAGCGACCCAGAGCTCCAGATAGAGGGAGAGTAAAGGGTATATGATATCATTAGCACTAACATTTGGTAAATTAATGATGTTAAGATCAAGTAGTGAAATATTCATAATCAACATTAAACTTTGCAGTCCTTGCTTTGGGTAGTTTTATTTGTCAACATTAATATTATATTGAGTGTTGAAATATTTCTTGTCAGGGGATCAAAATACAAGCAAGGGGGTGAAATACCATTTAAAGTGACATTACGTAGCAGAAGGCAAAAGCATACATTCTTTGCCCTATGGATAGCATTGCTACTTCAATTTCTTCCACAATAATTCGAATATTAACTTTCAATCAATAAACTGTGTTTCGTGGTAAACACACTCTCCAAAAGTGAAAGTAGGATTTCATAAAACGGTCAGCCACGCTCTGGAATTGACATTTGCTTATTGTTGATGTCTATATGCTAAACAATTGATACTGTCGGTCTAAATCCAGTCTAAAAAGTTTAAATTTTATTTATTTTACAACGATTGCGAAGCAAGTTCTAACAACTTATATTAATCACTCGTTGACGCGGATGAAAGCGTAAATGTGGTCATTTGTGTGGGAGGAAACCAGAGTACCCGGAGAAAACCCACCTGTCCGATCTGGCGACCACGTACCATTTCACATACTTCCCGGTCCGAGGATCAAACCTGGGTTGCATTGGTGAGAAGAGAGTGCGCTAACCACTGGTTTCCCTCCACACGGATGTCCCCATTTACGCTTTCATCCGTGCCAACGAGAGTGACTAATAAGTCGTTAAAACTTGCTAAAGTTAAACATACCACATAACAGGAAATTAAGATAATAGGAAATTAATTACATTCTGTAGAAATTTGCTTTTTTCACCCCGATGTAGTGTCGCTTTAAACCAAAAGTATATCTGAATGGATCGTAAACATTGGTTGCATGCTGGCTGTCTAAACTACGGCTACATTCACAAATGGGTTAGACCTAAGTTATAGTAACGTTATATTCGGTCCTCCCCCTCCCTCCCCCCTCATTCACTGACACATTGGTATGAGGGTATTGGCAGTTCCCTGTAAGCATGATTTGTTGTATCAGATTACATAATGGCAATAGAGTGTGTAATTTGGCATTCAGAATTACAAACTGAGACTAAGCTGTACCGTGGATATCCCTTGTTCTAATTAATTGAGCCCCATTGTTAGTAAATGGGTATTCATTTAATGAACACGCCCATTAAGCCCGTTAAGCAGAAACTTACATGTTATAATTACAGTCATTTAAATTGTCTGTTTAATGAATGATATTTTGTTTAATGAAATTTTTATTTAATGAATGATATTTTGTTTAATTAATAATATTCTGTTTAATGAATGATACTTTGTTTAATGAATGATATTTTGTTTAATGAATGATATTTTGTTTAATGAATGATACTTTATTTAATTAATGATATTCTGTTTAATGAATGATATTTTATTTAATGAATGATATTTTATTTAAAGGCCTGCAGTTTGACCCCGTCCAATTGTAAAGATTTATACTTTACTACCTGTTCCATGTGATTAGTGGCTTGTATCAACAATGTAGCAGTACATTCAGTATAATTTGGCGTATGTAGGTATTTTCTAACGGTTAATATGCACGATCACTCTGTGAGCTGAGAATTAGTCAAAATGAGGCCCTGACAATTTAAGTAAACGTATATTATTGATTGTAAAGAAAATTGATAGTTATGAGTATTCAAACTACATAATCCAGATCAGCCCAGGGACATAGATTACATGTTATGTAGGTGCCTCATCAGCCGTAGCGTAATCACTGAGACTGATAATTTGTATGCATGTATATAATATGTATGTATTTATATGAATAAACTATATGTGTTCGTTATATGGTAACCTTCATACTTCATTTAATTATATATCTACAGTATTATTCGCAAGTTTTCTGTTATATTTTAAATATTTCTCTGTGTCAGTGTGTGTTTACCGATATTGATGCTACATAATAATCACAGTGAATGCTATGAGTACATGTATAATATTATAATTATAATCTCTTGAACATACGAGTATTACACATATTCTGCCGATTTCTACAAGATGCCATTGAGTAAAATAACAATGTATGTAACTGATGAGCAGAGAAAAGAATTGCTGACTTTCTTGCAAAATAAGAACTGGGACGTAGAGATGGAAATAGAAGAAACAGCCACCGCCATGCCCGTTGCAGAGGCTGCTTACGTACCTCCCCCTATGCCTCAGCATGCTGAAGGTGTTGCTGAGTGTCCACTGTGCTTGTGTTCCCCTTGCATAATAAATGAACAGAACAAACAACTTTGGTGGCCTGCTAATAATCGTCCACCGCATAATCTAAATTCACATGAGAGAAAGCTTCTATACAGGAGGTTTTGGGCAATGCTATATAATTGTGGCGCATGGAAAGATGTCAGATATATAGAGAGAAAAGTAGCGGCTAGAAGAGGAGACTGTACTTGGCATAAGAGGGAACTGATGCCTGAATGTGTGGTACAGCAATGCAGGAACTGGCTGCCTAACCCGCGCAACCAGCCTTATTTGGGCCATAAGTGGAGTTGAATTGTTTATACTAGTTGTAAGTACTATAAAAATACAGAACTTCAATTTCAGCAATTTATAACCTCTGATATGTACGTGGGTCATAATATATATAAGTGGTGCTCATGTATTAGATGTATACCATGCAGGGCCTCGCATGTGGCAAATACGATGTGCGTCGACCGTCAGATTTGTACCGCTATTCCTTGTGTGTTTAGTGCGTCGACCGTCAGATTTGTACCGCTATTCCTCGTGTGTTTAAGGTCAAATATAGGTCAACCTGCAGGCCTTTAATGAATGATACTTTGTTGAATGAATGATATTCTATTTAATGAATGATATTCTATTTAATGAATAATACTTTATTTAATGAATGATATTTTATTTAATGAATAATACTTTATTTAATGAATGATATTTTATTTAATGAATAATACTTTATTTAATGAATGATATTCTATTTAATGAATAATACTTTATTTAATGAATGATATTTTATTTAATGAATAATACTTTATTTAATGAATGATACTTTATTTAATGAATGATACTTTATTTAATGAATGATACTTTATTTAATGAATGATATTCTATTTAATGAATGATACTTTATTTAATGAATGATATTCTATTTAATGAATGATATTTTATTTAATGAATGATATTTTATTTAATGAATGATATTTTGTTTAATGAATGATACTTTATTTAATGAATGATACTTTATTTAATGAATGATACTTTATTTAATGAATAATATTTTATTTAATGAATGATACTTTATTTAATGAATGATACTTTATTTAATGAATGATATTCTATTTAATGAATGATATTTTATTTAATGAATGATATTTTATTTAATGAATGATATTTTGTTTAATGAATGATACTTTATTTAATGAATAATATTTTATTTAATGAATGATACTTTATTTAATGAATGATATTTTATTTAATGAATGATACTTTATTTAATGAATGATACTTTATTTAATGAATAATATTTTATTTAATGAATGATACTTTATTTAATGAATGATATTTTATTTAATGAATGATACTTTATTTAATGAATGATACTTTATTTAATGAATGATACTTTATGTAATGAATGATATTCTATTTAATGAATGATATGTTGTTTAATGAATGATATCCTATTTAATGAATGATTATAAAATTCTATTTAAATATGGTCTGTATGAACTATACAATTTCCAACATGGTTGAAATGTCCGTGTAACTGGGGGTTATATAGAATGTCAGGTGAGCAACTGGTGGGTACAGATGGATCTGTAGTCCAGTGGTAATACGCTGGACTGGTAATCCAGGGATCGCCCGTCTGACCCTAATAAAATTAACAGTCTTTCAGATGAGACTTTAAACCAAGGTCTTGTGTCGGTGCTCTACACCGTGCACGTAAAAGAACCAGAGGAGACTCTGGAATGGTTCTCTGTCTGTATCATTGCACCATCCTCCAAAACTCTAAAATGACTAATCTCTTCAGGAGGTATCGCTCATATGGTAGCGACGATAAATAAACGTAAAACACACACACACACACTAGTGGGTGCCAGTTTACTTGTTTTCTATAAATGTACATGTGCACCAGGAAACTGGATATATATAATATATACATTACTTTATACATGTATACCTCTTATACAATAATATTGATCTAATATACACATCTGTCAACTCATTCCCCACAAGCAATTTCTAGTTTAAGAACATCTAATTGAAAAATGCTTTAATGACATTTAGTACAAGAATGAGCCCCTGAATGGCCCCGGGGGAGGGGGGAGGGGGAGGGGGGAGGGGTTGATGTGACAAGCATACCAACACAAACGCCAGGCTTCCAAAAAACCTGAGGGATTCTGATTTATGTCGTGACAGGGTAGCATTGTTTGTTTTGTTCAGTAAACATTGTTGTTATTGTTGTTGGTGTTGGTGTTGTTGTTGTTGTTCGCCTCCGTGGACGAATGGTTACAGTCTCTGACTTGTATTTTTTACCACTATAGCCTATCATCATTGAAGGTCACGGGTTCGAGCCCTGTCTCAGGCTGTGTCTCATTTATATGAAAATGTTGGCAGTTTCTTACAGAGGTTGGTGCACCAAATACTAGTTAACCGCTGGAGCCTGCCCAGGAAAGGTGTTGTTAGATAAACTGCCTGCGATATAACCAAAATGATGCTGATGTATGCGTAAAACAAAGAAAACAAAAACCTAGTTAGATTCAAATGGTTTTTATCCCGAGGGAAGCTATAGGAATGGTCTGTCCGTCCGTCATAAATTCTGTCCGCGTTACCTATGCTGAGACACAATTGTTCAGCCAAGTCAAGGTCACACTTGGGAGGTCCAATGGCTATTTTTCTTGTCCGCTCCATGAACTGCCTGTAGAATATTGATATCTATATCTTGGCACAAAACGATATTTAGGGTGCAGGTTTCAGCCGTGTAGGTTGAATGTGAAGCACACTCATACAATCCGCCTCCGTTGTCGAGAGGTTAAGGTCGCTGACCTATCATCACAGGTTCGAGCCCCGCTCAGGACCTGTCTCATTCATATGAAAAAGTTGGCAGTTTCTTACGGAGGTCGGTGCACCCAAGTACCAAGTACTGGTTAACCGCTGGAGCCTGCCCAGGAAAGGTGTTGTTAGGTAAGCTGCCCGCCGGCGATATAGCTAAAAAATGGTGCTGATGCAGGCGTAAAACCCGAACAAAAAACAAAACAGGCGTAAAACCCGAACAAAAAACAAAACACACATGTCAGAAATTAATGACTATTTTATACTCAAAACTCTGTCATAAATATTATATTTTGTATGATTAGAATAGTGTTTGTAATGGATTTATTATATAATGGATTTACCCATGCACTGGGGATGTCGTAGAGTGGTAGATCTAACTACGGTAGGCTATATTCATGTGCAACATGCTCTTATGTCATTTCAATACAGATTATTATTATTATTAACTTAGAAAGTGTCTTAACCCATTCAACCCCAAGTAACTGACATGGACTGGTGCATGCTATTTTCAGACCAATAAATTAATAAGAAAATTACCTTTGGACGAGTTCATTTATCAAAAGGGTAATTTTATCTAAAAATAGTAATAATTATTACTGGCAAAAAAGTGCAGATCCTGATGAGACGGCTCATCTGGATCTACACTTTTCATAAGCCTATTTAGAGGCCTGTGGGGTTGAAAGGGTTAATATATTACTTTATTTACTTATGATATATAAAACACCCCATCTCTCCTATCTTACTATTGGACTTGAACTAGCTAACTAAATTGAACAAATTGTTTAACTCTTTCAGCTCCGAATAAATTCAGAACATGCGCAAATAACATAGATCCGGATCAGCCGCGGCGTAACGTCGCATCTGATCGGGATCTATGTTGTTTGCTATTCTCCACTGTCTGAAGAGCAATCAGCATATATTCTGATCAGACGGCATGTTCTGTTATGTCGGATCAGGTTCTCTGCTTTTTGCAAAGTCACTTGTATGCGACATTGGCGGTGAAAGAGTTATAATGAATTTACCCGCATTCACAGAAGCTTGGGGTCTGGACAAATGTTTGGTTCAAAACCACAAAACTAAAAAAATTATTTTGTTTACGCGATAGGCTTGACACTATACATAAACATTTTTTTTAATCACTTGTATTGTGTTCTTAAAACCACAAAAAGTTTTTTAGTTTTAATGTTTTGAACCCGCAAACATTTGTCTAGACCGCAATCATCTGTGAATGCGGGTAAATTAATTTTAAATAAATTGTTAAATATAGAAGTTAGCCAGCTCAAGTGCAAGTGATAAAACTTTATTCACCCCCCCCTGTCAACCGCCCCCCCCCCCCCGGTGATAACATTGGAGTTGTTTATACAAATTTATTTTAGCTCGATTGCAACAATAGAAGAGGCAACATGGAATTTAAATGCCTTGCCTAAGGGCACAATCGTAACGGCTCCAGCGGGTCTCTAACTCAAGATCTTTCGCACCTGAAGTGAACGCGCATACACTGCGCTATCACAACTTCCACATTGGAATAGAACATTGGAGTTGGACTGGCTTCACTAAAACTTTATTCACCCCCCTGCCAATCCCCCCCCCCCCGGTGATAACATTGGTGTTGGACTCGCCTCACTATAGGCTATTTCTACGTTTGCTTCCAGACATCAATTCACCTGAGATATGATAACCTCCCCTGCTGCTCCCAGACATCAATTCACCTGAGATATGATAACCTCCCCTGCTGCTCCCAGACATCAATTCACCTGAGATATGATAACCTCCCCTGCTGCTCCCAGACATCAATTCACCTGAGATATGATAACCTCCCCTGCTGCTCCCAGACATCAATTCACCTGAGATATGATAACCTCCCCTGCTGCTCCAGACATCAATTCACCTGAGATATGATAACCTCCCCTGCTGCTCCCAGACATCAATTCACCTGACATATGATAACCTCCCCTGCTGCTCCAGACATCAATTCACCTGAGATATGATAACCTCCCCGCTGCTCCCAGACATCAATTCACCTGATATATGATAACCTCCCCTGCTGCTCCCAGACATCAATTCACCTGAGATATGATAACCTCCCCTGCTGCTCCCAGACATCAATTCACCTGAGATATGATAACCTCCCCTGCTGCTCCCAGACATCAATTCACCTGAGATATGATAACCTCCCCTGCTGCTCCCAGACATCAATTCACCTGAGATATGATAACCTCCCCTGCTGCTCCCAGACATCAATTCACCCGAGTATGATAACCTCCCTGCTGCTCCCAGACATCAATTCACCCGAGATAACCTCCCTGCTGCTCCCAGACATCAATTCACCCGAGATATGATAACCTCCCCTGCTGCTCCCAGACATCAATTCACCCGAGATATGATAACCTCCCTGCTGCTCCCAGACATCATTCACCTGAGATATGATAACCTCCCTGCTTCTCCAAACATCAATTCACCCGAGATAACCTCCCCTGCTGCTCCCAAACATCAATTCACCCCAGATATGATAACCTCCCCTGCTTCTCCCAGACATCAATTCACCCAAGATAACCTCCCCTGCTGCTCCCAGACATCAATTCACCCGAGATATGATAACCTCCCCTGCTTCTCCCAGACATCAATTCACCTGAGATAACCTCCCCTGCTTCTCCCAGACATCAATTCACCAGAGATAACCTCCCCTGCTGCTCCCAAACATCAATTCACCCGAGGAATGATAACCTCCCCTGCTTCTCCCAGACATCAATTCACCCGAGATAACCTCCCCTGCTGCTCCCAAACATCAATTCACCCGAGATAACCTTCCCTGCTGCTCCCAGACATCAATTCACCCGAGATATGATAACCTCCCCTGCTGCTCCCAGACATCAATTCACCCGAGATATGATAGCCTCCCCTGCTGCTCCCAGACATCAATTCACCTGATATATGATAGCCTCCCCTGCTGCTCCCAGACATCAATTCACCCGAGATATGATAACCTCCCCTGCTGCTCCCAGACATCAATTCACCCGATATATGATAACCTCCCCTGCTGCTCCCAGACATCAATTCACCCCAGATATGATAACCTCCCCTGCTGCTCCCAGACATCAATTCACCTGAGATATGATAACCTCCCCTGCTGCTCCCAGACATCAATTCACCCGAGGTATGATAACCTCCCCTGCTGCTCCCAGACATCAATTCACCTGAGATATGATAACCTCCCCTGCTGCTCCCAAACATCAATTCACCCGAGATAACCTCCCCTGCTGCTCCCAAACATCAATTCACCCCAGATATGATAACCTCCCCTGCTTCTCCCAGACATCAATTCACCCAAGATAACCTCCCCTGCTGCTCCCAAACATCAATTCACCCGAGATATGATAACCTCCCCTGCTTCTCCCAGACATCAATTCACCTGAGATATGATAACCTCCCCTGCTGCTCCCAGACATCAATTCACCCCAGATATGATAACCTCCCCTGCTTCTCCCAGTCATCAATTCACCCAAGATAACCTCCCCTGCTGCTCCCAGACATCAATTCACCCGAGATATGATAACCTCCCCTGCTTCTCCCAGACATCAATTCACCTGAGATAACCTCCCCTGCTTCTCCCAGACATCAATTCACCAGAGATAACCTCCCCTGCTGCTCCCAAACATCAATTCACCCGAGGAATGATAACCTCCCCTGCTTCTCCCAGACATCAATTCACCCGAGATAACCTCCCCTGCTGCTCCCAAACATCAATTCACCCGAGATAACCTTCCCTGCTGCTCCCAGACATCAATTCACCCGAGATATGATAACCTCCCCTGCTGCTCCCAGACATCAATTCACCCGAGATATGATAGCCTCCCCTGCTGCTCCCAGACATCAATTCACCTGATATATGATAGCCTCCCCTGCTGCTCCCAGACATCAATTCACCCGAGATATGATAACCTCCCCTGCTGCTCCCAGACATCAATTCACCCGATATATGATAACCTCCCCTGCTGCTCCCAGACATCAATTCACCCCAGATATGATAACCTCTCCTGCTGCTCCCAGACATCAATTCACCTGAGATATGATAACCTCCCCTGCTGCTCCCAGACATCAATTCACCTGATATATGATAACCTCCCCTGCTGCTCCCAGACAGCACTTGAACCCAGATATGATGTTTGCATTGCAATATTGTCCAGGATGTCCAAGCTTTAGAAGGATTAAATGACTAAATGTTGCCTGGCAGAATAGTTTGATCTGCCTGTAAGATCATGGCAATAAAGAAACGCAATGTCTAGTATTGCCCAATATTTTAGCAACATTTTATTACATGGGGCCATTACGTTTGTCCTAAGGCAAGGCATTTAAATTCCACGTTGCCTCTTCTCTCTCCCTCGTGGCGATGGATTCCATCAGGAATGAGGTGTCGAGAGTGATTTGTATAAGTTGTAAGAACTTGTTTCGCAATCGAGCCAAAATAAATGTGTATAAACTATAAACTAATCCTGTACATCCTCAACTTTCAGTTTCGAGAATTTTGAAGGTATTTATTCATATTTTGATAATTGGTGCACTAATTATATACCTACTTACTTCCCTTGATTCAAGACTTAATGACATCATCATGCGGTGCATAGGGTCATAACGGGCAGGCTAGAAGTGGAGAGAATTTGGTGTAACAGATTGCATAGGGTGAGACTGGGTTGAGAGGATTTGGTGTAGCAGATTGCATAGGGTGAGACTGGGTTGAGAGGATTTGGTGTATCAGATTGCATAGGGTGAGACTGGGTTGAGAGGATTTGGTGTATCAGATTGCATAGGGTGATACTGTGCAGTCTCTGAATGGTGAGGATTTGGTGTAGCAGATTGCATAGAGTGATACTGGGTGGAGAGGATTTGGTGTAGCAGATTGCATATGGTTATACTGTGCAGTCTCTGAATGGTGAGGATTTGGGGTAGCAGACTGCATAGGGTGATACTGGGTGGAGAGGATTTGGTGTAGCAGATTGCATAGGGTGATACTGGGCAATCTAGAAGTGGAGATGATTTGGTATAGCAGATTGCATAGGGTGATACTGGGCAATCTAGAAGTGGAGAGGATTTGGTGTAGCAGATTGCACAGAGTCATGCTCACAGGGATTCGGCACGTTTGGGGGTACTAGTATATATATTTCAGTACAGGGATTCTACTCTGTGGGATGTCAGATTTCGCATCGATCAGTAAAATGGCCCTATCTGAAACAAGTTTGTACAAAGCTGTCCAAATATAACGCCTATCCCGAGTCTTTATATCGTTCTTCAAATAAAACACAACTTTAAGCTGCATGCATGTATACTTTGCAAACAATTGCCACAAACATTGGCCATAGCAGGTCACATTCCATACTAGGACACGGGTTCTGTCAGCAACAACAAAAAATCTTCGACGGGAGAGTTTTAACTATGAATAACATTATCAATAAAATGTGTTTCCACTAACGTGTAGGTTTATTCGGCAAAAATGTACGTCAAAAAGAGATTTCGTAGCATTTTCAATTTGTTTTGAAAATTTCGAAAGCGGCGCAATTCGCGTTGAAACGAGCGTTCTGATTGGATTTTGATTATTCTTCATATATAAAAAAACATCGTGTTACATTCTAATAACCCAATGAACATAAGCATACAAAGTATAATGTTAGAATATGTAGCAGCATTGCTACCCATACGTAAAAATTACGATGTAATGCTGCTTTAAAGTAGTCATGGATTGTCGGCTGCCTTTGCTGTATTATGTTTATTAAAGTCGGATTTGAGCAACGACTTGCATAAGGAACGCATCTTTAACTCAATAAGTGTGTTCTGTACTTAATTGCGTTTTAATACCAATTTAAAATATTGATAAAAAAAAGCTGTGAGCGAAAGTAATTAACGATAGAGTAGTAATTGCCAATTTCACATGTAAATTACATGAAACCATTGGTTTATAATCCCATCGAAAAGACTGTTAATATTATTAGGGTTTTTTTTTTCTCACTTTTTCCCCCCACTTTTTTCCCCTTTTATTTAGATTATAACAACATTTACATAACAACATTTACATAACAACATTTACATAACAACATTTACATAACAACATTTACATAACAACATTTATCAACATGTTTACAGTTTGACAATTTCAATAAAACAACGAATCCCTTATAAGGGTTAGACGGGGGATCGAACCTAAATTCCAGAAGCATCTCTTGTTCTTTTACATACCCGGTGTGTGTATGCTGATACATGAGACACAGTTTATAATCCCATCTGTTTCACTGTTAACCCATAACCTGCTGAATAATTGGAATGTGCAAACAACATAGATCCAGATCAGCCGTGGCTTAGCGCCGCCTCTGTTCAGGATCTATGTTATTTACTATTCAGACAAGAGTTATAGCTCCACTATCCGACTAGCAAACAGCATAGAGCCTGATCAGACGGCACGTTCTGTAACATCTGATCTGGCTCTATGTTGTTTGCAAAAGTGGCTTTAGTCGTGATTAGCAGGTTACGGGTTAATATTATTAGGGTTAGAAGGGGGATCGAACCTGCGATCCTTGGATTCACAGTCCAACGTTTTACCACTGTACCTCTGACCCATCTTATTTCCTTTATAATTTCAGACATATATGGAGAAGGTGTGCCACAATGCCTTACAGATGGACGACAGTCGCTCCCGGCTTTCCAACCCTTCTACTGTATTCTCCGACAAGATCTGAAAACATTTCAGTGTCATAGATCAGAAGCGGTGCGTACTTGATTATGATAAAATGGCATTATGGGATGGGAATTAAGGATTTCAGGATGTGGGAGTGGATTGGAAGAGCGGCATATTATTAGTGAAACCCCTTTAACCCTTAAAATATGCTATGCAATTCAATGACGAATGGTTTAACCCTTTCAACAACACAGGCTCGTGACGAGCCGTCTCATTAGGATCTGCACTTTTTGCCAGTAATAATTATTACTATTGTTAGATAAAATTACCCATTTTGAAAAATGAACTGGTCCAAAGGTAATGTTCTTATTAATTTATTGGTCTAAAAATATCATGCACCAGTCCATGTCAGTTACTTGGGGTTGAATGGGTTAAACCGATCGGAATCCGGTCCAGAGGAAAAGTTTGGTTTACAGGGTGATCGGTTTAGAGGGGCTTTCGGAGAGGGGGGGGAGGCAGGGTGACTGATCAATGATCAATTTTAATTTATCCTCAATGAACAAACAGTTCAACTCTACGACGTTTGGAAGGAGGCTGAGACATGCTTAGATTTTGGCAATTACTAAAGAACTGAATTACGAATTAGGTGCGAAACGTCTGGAGTTCGAGCCCCGTTGGAGCCATTACGATTGTGTCCTTAGGCAAGGCATTTAAATTCCACGTTGCCTCTTCTCTCTCCCTCGTGGCGATGGATTACATCAGGAATGAGGTCTCGAGAGCGATTAATATAAGTTGTAAGAACTTGTTTCGCAATCGAGCTAAAATAAATTTGTATAAACTAACTGAATTACGTACAAATGTGGAAGAAAATATATGGAAAACAAAATTAGCTCATAAAGTATACAACGAGTCAACGACACGTCAGTCTCGTACTTGATCCTTAATTATCAAGATTTATTACTGAAAATAGTCTATGTTATACATTAAATAATGATAGTTTGCCTTTTGTGAAATCCCATTCACATTTAATTAGATTGTATAGAAATTAATTCCTTATGAGAACAATCCTCTGATTCCTTACAATGAACAATATCAAATAATATCTAGTGATTATCACACCTGTATACTTCTCACAACAACACGCATGTCAGGCACACATTGTTTATATACCATACAATTATGTGTAATTGATTGATCAAACCACGGATGGTGTTTATATGCTGATCAATTTACACATAATTGATCAAGACACGGAAGGTGTTTATATGCCGACCAATTATGTGTAATTGATTTATCAAACCACAGAAGGTGTTTATATGCCGACCAATTATATGTATGTGTAATTGATTGATCAAACTATGGAAGGTGTTTATATGCCGACCAATTATGTGTAATTGATTGATTAAACCACTGAAGGTGTTTATATGCCGACCAATTACATGTATGTGTAATTGATTGATCAAACTATGGAAGGTGTTTATATGCCGACCAATTATGTGTAATTGATTGATCAAACCACTGAAGGTGTTTATATGCCGACCAATACATATGTGTAATTGATTGATCAAACCATGGAAGGTGTTTATATGCCGACCAATTATGTGTAATTGATTGATCAAACCACTGAAGGTGTTTATATGCCGACCAATTACATGTATGTGTAATTGATTGATCAAAACACGGAAGGTGTTAATTTTCAGGCGAGACTAACCTGAGGTTGTTAATAAACGCAACACAGGTTGATTTTATTCTTACCGTATATTTACGTAGGACCATAAATGGTCTGTATTTAGGTTGTTTCGTTTAATGGATCAGTGACGTTACTATCGAACTGCGCAATACTATTGACAATGGTACAGAAACACGTGCACCGCGTGGTACTATTGACAATGGTACAGAAACACGTGCACCGCGTGGTACTATTGACAATGGTACAGAAACACGTGCACCGCGTGGTACTATTGACAATGGTACAGAAACACGTGCACCGCGTGGTACTATTGACAATGGTACAGAAACACGTGCACCGCGTGGTACTATTGACAATGGTACAGAAACACGTGCACCGCGCGGTACTATTGACAATGGTACAGAAACACGTGCACCGCACAGTACTATTGACAATGGTACAGAAACACGTGCACCGCACAGTACTATTGACAATGGTACAGAAACACGTGCACCGCACGGTACTATTGACAATGGTACAGAAACACGTGCACCACACAGTACTATTGACAATGGTACAGAAACACGTGCACCGCATGGTACTATTGACAATGGTACAGAAACACGTGCACCGCACGGTACTATTGACAATGGTACAGAAACACGTGCTCCGCACGGTACTATTGACAATGGTACAGAAACACGTGCACCGCGCGTACTATTGACAATGGTACAGAAACACGTGCACGCGACAACAACAAAACCCACCGTATATTGACAAGGTACAGAAACACACCCACAACAACAAAACACCACCGGTACTATTGACAATGGTACAGAAACACGTGCACCACAGTACTATTGACAATGACAGAACACGTGCACCCGTACTATTGACAATGGTACAGAAACACGTGCACGCCGGTACTATTGACAATGGTACAGAAACACGTGCACCGCACGGTACTATTGACAATGGTACAGAAACACGTGCACCACACAGTACTATTGACAATGGTACAGAAACACGTGCACCGCACGGTACTATTGACAATGGTACAGAAACACGTGCACCGCACAGTACTATTGACAATGGTACAGAAACACGTGCACCGCACGGTACTATTGACAATGGTACAGAAACACGTGCACCGCATGGTACTATTGACAATGGTACAGAAACACGTGCTCCGCACGGTACTATTGACAATGGTACAGAAACACGTGCACCGCGTGGTACTATTGACAATGGTACAGAAACATGCCGTGCTCCGCACGGTACTATTGACAATGGTACAGAAACACGTGCACCGCGGTACTATTGACAATGGTACAGAAACACGTGCTCGCATGGTACTATTGACAATGGTACAGAAACACGTGCACCACACAGTACTATTGACAATGGTACAGAAACATGTGCACCGCGTGGTACTATTGACAATGGTACAGAAACACGTGCTCCGCACGGTACTATTGACAATGGTACAGAAACACGTGCTCCGCACGGTACTATTGACAATGGTACAGAAACATGTGCACCGCATGGTACTATTGACAATGGTACAGAAACACGTGCACCGCGCGGTACTATTGACAATGGTACAGAAACATGTGCACCGCGTGGTACTATTGACAATGGTACAGAAACACGTGCACCGCGCGGTACTATTGACAATGGTACAGAAACACGTGCGATTTATGACGTCAGACAACAATTTTAACAATCAGCAACGTCTCTCAGAGGCAATTGTATTTATTTATTTTTTTGGAATGGAAGCGCAGTACACTGGAATATGCTCAACATGGCGAGCGTAGTAACAATGTGAATATACTGAGTGTTTCCCCTTTGCAATTTACAGGAGGTAGAAGATATTCGTGGCTTGGTGCAGCTCCCGGTGGTACGTCTGGATGAGGGCAAGAGACAGTTTGATAGCAGATGGGGCTATGAAGGTCTAGAATGTATCGAAGAGGACAGCATGCAACACTTCGACGTGTGTGAGTCTAGTACGAAGTGCAACTGTTATACTCCTGATTTTTTGTTGTTTTGTGTTTGCGGTTTAAAGTCACGCCCGACAACTTATGTCATATCATGACTCCAGCTATTATTGGTGGAGGAAGGCCCCGGGTTCCCCTCCGAGCAGTATTTCAGTCACTGACAGGTACCTGGGTAGAACCACCGAACTTCCGCAAGCCAGCTGGCTAGCTTCTTCACATGAAAGCATTTGGGATTAAGACCTACAGCAGTGAGTGGCTAGTAATTTGAAGTCAATGACCGCAACCACTCGGATACAGAGCCCTCCCCCTCCCCCTGATATGTCCTATAAAGGTGCATAACTTAACCCTTAATCTGCCGAATAAATAGGAAGGAATGTGCAAACAACATAGATCCAGATCAATCACGGTATATAGCCGCGTCTGATCAGGATCTATATCCAGATCACCCGCGACTGATCAGGATCTATGTTGTTTGCTATTCAGCCAAATGTTTTAGCTCCACTAACAGAATAGAGCCTGACCAGATAGCACATTATTATCTGGCTCTATGCTGTTTGCAAAAGTGACTTTAGTCATGATTGGCAGGTAAAGGGTTAATACAGATGTCGGCCATTTTACTGACAGACATTATGGGATAGGATCTACAATAGGTATGAGTTACCCAATTCAGCTGTTCATACACCATTAATACTCAGATAATTATTATTATTATTATATACCAAACTTATATAGCGCTCTTTTCATCAAAGTTTTGGGGCAGCAGTCATGAAACTTCTATCTCCGTATGTGACAGTCACGCAGATAATGGTAGAAGAAGGAATCCTAATGGCGGATGAAAAAAACGTATTTCTTTTGCACAAAATGGCAAGTTGTGCATTGAATGTGGCTCTGTTTAAATTAATTTCTTTGTGTATGGTTCATTTAAAGAAAATTACTTTTGATTTACATAAACTACTCTGTAACATAGGTGTACCAACGGTTATACATAAACTACTCTGTAACACAGGTGTACTGACGGTTAGACATAAACTACTCTGTCACACAGGTGTACCGACAGTTAGACATAAACTACTCAGTAAGAGGTGTACCAACGGTTAGACATAAACTACTCTGTAACACAGGTGTACCAACGGTTATACATAAACTACTCTGTAACACAGGTACCACAAACAAAACACCACAACCAAACATAAACTACTCTGTAACACAGGTGTACCGACGGTTAGACATAAACTACTCTGTAGCACAGGTGTATCGACAGTTAGACATAAACTACTCTGTAACACAGGTGTATCGACAGTTAGACATAAACTACTCTGCAACACAGGTGTACCGACGGTTATACATAAACTACTCTGTAACACAGGTGTACCGTGGGTTATACATAAACTACTCTGTAACACAGGTGTACTGACGGTTAGACATAAACTACTCTGTAACACAGGTGTACCGATGGTTATACATAAACTACCCTGTAACACTGGTGTACCGATGGTTAGACATAAACTACTCTGTAACACTGGTGTACCGACGGTTATACATAAAATACTTTGTAACACAGGTGTACCGACGGTTATACATAAACTACTCTGTAACACAGGTGTACTGACAGTTATGCATAAACTACTCTGTAACACAACCACGGTTAACATAAACTACTCCGTAACACAGGTGTACCGACGGTTATACATAAACTACTCTAACACAACCACAAACAAAACACCACAACCAAACAAAACACCAACACAACCACAACAAAACACCACACAACACAAACAAAACACCAACACAACACAAACAAAACACCCAACACAACCACAACAAAACACCAACACAACCAACAAAACACCAACACAACACAACAAAACACCAACACAACCAAACAAAACACCCAACACACCAAACAAAACACCAACACACCACAACAAAAAACAACACAACCACAACAAAACACCAACACAACACAACAAAACACCAACACAGGTGTACCGACGGTTAGACATAAACTACTCCGTAACACAGGTGTACCGACGGTTATACATAAACTACTCTGTAACACAGGTGTACCGACGGTTAGACATAAACTACTCCGTAACACAGGTGTACCGACGGTTATGCATAAACTACTCTGTAACACAAGTGTACCGATGGTTATACATAAACTACTCTGTAACACAGGTGTACCGACGGTTAGACATAAACTACTCTGTAACACAGGTGTACCGACGGTTATACATAAACTACTCTGTAACACAGGTGTACCGATGGTTATACATAAACTACCCTGTAACACAGGTGTACCGACGGTTAACATAAACTAGTTATACATAAACTACCCTGTAACACAGGTGTACCGACGGTTATACATAAACTACCCTGTAACACAGGTGTACCGAGGTATCTGTAACACAGGTGTACCGACGGTTATACATAAACTACCCTGTAACACAGGTGTACGATGGTTATACATAACTACCCTGTAACACAGGTGTACCGACGGTTTCATAAACTACTACAAAACACCAACAAACCAACAAAAACAAAACCAACAAAACACCGTAACACAGTGTACCGACGTTATACATAAACACCCTGTAACAAGGTGTACCGATGGTTATACATAAACTACCCTGTAACAGAGGTGTACCGATGGTTAGACATAAACTACCCTGTAACACAGGTGTACCGACGGTTATACATAAACTACTCTGTAACACAGGTGTACTGACGGTTATACATAAACTACCCTGTAACACAGGTGTACCGATGGTTAGACATAAACTACCCTGTAACACAGGTGTACCGACGGTTATACATAAACTACTCTGTAACACAGGTGTACTGACGGTTAGACATAAACTACCCTGTAACAGAGGTGTACCGACGGTTAGACATAAACTACTCTGTAACACAGGTGTACCGACGGTTATACATAAACTACTCTGTAACAGAGGTGTACCGACGGTTATACATAAACTACTCTGTAACACAGGTGTACCGACGGTTAGACATAAACTACTCTGTAACACAGGTGTACCGATGGTTATACATAAACTACTCTGTAACACAGGTGTACCGACGGTTATACATAAACTACTCTGTAACACATGTGTACCGATGGTTAGACATAAACTACTCCGTAACACAGGTGTACCGATGGTTAGACATAAACTACTCTGTAACACAGGTGTACCGACGGTTAGACATAAACTACTCTGTAACACAGGTGTACCGATGGTTAGACATAAACTACTCTGTAACACAGGTGTACCGATGGTTAGACATAAACTACTCTGTAACACAGGTGTACCGACGGTTAGACATAAACTACTCTGTAACACAGGTGTACCGACAGTTATACATGACATATAGTTTATACAAATTTACTTTAGCTCGATTGCGAAACAAGTTCTTACAACTTATATTAGTCACTCTCGAGACCTCATTCCTGATGGACTCCATCGCCACGAGGGAGAGAGAAGAGGCAACGTGGAATTTAAATGCCTTGAAGGACGCAATCGTAACGGCACCGGCGGGGCTCGGACTCCAGACCTTTCGCACCTGAAGCGACCACCGTGCATCCACTGCGCTATCACGACTTCCACTGTGGTACATAAGTACATAGTCATAATATATACATACAATTATATGTAAATAAACAAGTGAACCATAAAGCTGTGAAAAGTGCCATGTTTTCCCAGAAAATAAAATGTTATTGAAAACCAAAGTGAAAACAAATCACTACATGAACTTGGTGAACTAGATGGACCCCCTCCCGAGATGAAATGACATGTTCTACATGTATATAACTGTATTTTACTGCCAATGTAAGGCCCGGTGACAATAGTTTGTGTTTATCTGATGTCACTGTAGCAGGATACTACCTGTTGGCAGTATTATGTATAGAACATAAGCCGAAAACGATCCAATATGTAAAATATTGGACTGTGTGAGTGAGACGCGTAGCGCCGAAGACAGTACCAATATTTTACATATTGGATCCATTTGAGGCTTATATCTTACTTAAAACACACACTTATATAACAAGATCCTACTAATTAAAATAGTTAATTTCATACATATACGAGAATTATTTAATATAATACTCTGGTCTTTTGACACCAGTCCAATATTAATAATAATGGACTGCAAGTACAAAGGTATGACGTCACGTCAGTGTTTTAATGATGGCAAATATATCAGTTATATAGCTAAGTGAACCCTTTCCCTCATAGAATCATCTCTTGATGCCATTACCAATACGACATACATTAACCCTTTCCCTCATAGAATCACCTCTTGACGCCATTACCAATACCACATACATTGACAATGTAGTAGCCAAACCAATGTTCATAATAAAGTCCAGAATCTCATGTATTCCCAGTAATATCCATGGAGGTGGGATAGATATGGCGACTACTTATTCACTGCATGATAGCTAAATGGATGTCGTTTGTATGGAGATATAATAGTATATTAACCTAAATCTCTATGTAGTCACAGTAATATCTATGGAGGTGGGATAGATATGGCGACTACTTATCAACTGCATGATAGTTAAATGGCTGTCGTTTGTATGGAGATATAATAGTATATTAACCTTAATCTCTATGTATTCCCAGTAATATCTATGGAGGTGGGATAGATATGGCGACTACTTATCAACTGCATGATAGTTAAATGGCTGTCGTTTGTATGGAGATATAATAGTATATTACCCTAAATCTCTATGAAGGAAAGGGTTAAATGGCTGTTGTTTGTATGGAGATATAATAGTATATTAACCTAAATCTCTATGAAGGAAAGGGTTAAATGGCTGTCGTTTGTATGGATATATAATAGTATATTAACCTAAATCTCTATGAAGGAAAGGGTTAAATGGCTGTCGTTTGTATGGATATATAATAGTATATTAACCTAAATTTCTATGAAGGAAAGGGTTAAATGGCTGTCGATGTACTAGATCATACGAAAAGAACAAAACACAGGTATCTCAGTTCATATCCGATATGGCTGTGTGGATTTACTATTGATGTTCCAAAAACAGTTGACCCCTTAAAAAAAGAAGCGTTAATTAGATATTTTATCCGTGCTTTACATGTAAGTAGCGCAAGAAGATCCGTCGACATTGAACACTGATAGGATATTCGACACCTCATTTTCTATGCATTTTGAACAATAGCCTCACAATTTGTGTTTCTTAAAAGTACTGTCTCTAATTATGGGGACATTTATCAGTCGAATGCTTTGCGAAAACAAAGGGCTACTAATGGGGCAGAGTTTACTTGTTTACTTGCTTGTCTTAGGTTCTTTATGTAAAACTTGAACAATTTGTGTGGAGTGAAAAACAACGGCCTTTGTTTACTCGTGTCGCCAAAGGTTTTACTGAGTGCAACGCAAATACTTCTATGTTCTTTATGCACATCAACTGGTGAAAGCGAACTTCTGATCTGAATTGTTCAGGACTGATGTATTTTGCCATGGAGTTGGAGCTTTGATTAACGTTTCAGTGTTATTTATTAGGATAGAGTGTCTGATAAGTTTCTTCAATTAACTATTAGATGATTTATTACATCTAGACTAAGTATTGTGTGATTCCATTGTGATTCCATTGTGATTCCATTGTGATTCCATTGTGATTCCATTGCGATTCTGTCGGAAATAATGTTATACATAGGATTTGTTTGAAAATTTGAACATGTATATGTTCCAGTCATACTTTGGTAAAGGGAAAAGGACCATGTTAGGGACAGGTTAGTAGATTTTTATATACATTGCCTTGTCACACCATAACCTATGTGGCATTTGCCTTGTCACACCATAACCTACGTGGCATTTGCCTTGCTTGTCACACCATAACCTATGTGGCATTTGCCTTGTCACACCATAACCTATGTGGCATTTGCCTTGTCACACCATAACCTATGTGGCATTTGCCTTGTCACACCATAACCTATGTGGCATTTGTCTTGTCACACCATAACCTATGTGGCATTTGCCTTGTCACACCATAACCTATGTGGCATTTGCCTTGTCACACCATAACCTATGTGGCATTTGCCTTGTCACACCATAACCTACGTGGCATTTGCCTTGTCACACCATAACCTATGTGGCATTTGTCTTGTCACACCATAACCTATGTGGCATTTGCCTTGTCACACCATAACCTACATGGCATTTGCCTTGCTTGTCACACCATAACCTATGTGGCATTTGCCTTGTCACACCATAACCTATGTGGCATTTGCCTTGTCACACCATAACCTATGTGGCATTTGCCTTGTCACACCATAACCTATGTGGCATTTGCCTTGTCACACCATAACCTACGTGGCATTTGCCTTGCTTGTCACACCATAACCTATGTGGCATTTGCCTTGTCACACCATAACCTATGTGGCATTTGCCTTGTCACACCATAACCTATGTGGCATTTGCCTTGTCACACCATAACCTATGTGGCATTTGCCTTGTCACACCATAACCTATGTGGCATTTGTCTTGTCACACCATAACCTATGTGGCATTTGCCTTGTCACACCATAACCTATGTGGCATTTGTCTTGTCACACCATAACCTATGTGGCATTTGCCTTGTCACACCATAACCTACATGGCATTTGCCTTGTACACCATAACCTATGTGGCATTTGTCTTGTCACACCATAACCTATGTGGCATTTGCCTTGTCACACCATAACCTATGTGGCATTTGCCTTGCTTGTCACACCATAACCTATGTGGCATTTGCCTTGTCACACCATAACCTATGTGGCATTTGCCTTGCTTGTCACACCATAACCTATGTGGCATTTGCCTTGTCACACCATAACCTACATGGCATTTGCCTTGCTTGTCACACCATAACCTATGTGGCATTTGCCTTGTCACACCATAACCTACATGGCATTTGCCTTGCTTGTCACACCATAACCTATGTGGCATTTGCCTTGTCACACCATAACCTATGTGGCATTTGCCTTGTCACACCATAACCTATGTGGCATTTGCCTTGTCACACCATAACCTATGTGGCATTTGCCTTGTCACACCATAACCTACATGGCATTTGCCTTGCTTGTCACACCATAACCTATGGCATTTGCCTTGTCACACCATAACCTATGTGGCATTTGCCTTGTCACACCATAACCTATGTGGCATTTGCCTTGTCACACCATAACCTATGTGGCATTTGCCTTGTCACACCATAACCTATGTGGCATTTGCCTTGTCACACCATAACCTATGTGGCATTTGCCTTGCTTGTCACACCATAACCTATGATGTTATCTTTATTGTGGAACATGATGTTACCTTCCTTTATTGTGGAACATTGTGCTGACTTTATTGTGGAACATTGTGCTGACTTTATTGTGGAAGAGAATGGAAGTTTGTGTTGCCTTTATTGTGGAACATTGTCGAACATTTTGTTTCTTTTAATGGGTATCATAAGAGGGTCCCATGGAAGATTGGCCTTCTTAAATGGGCTAACCTCTCTAAATAAAGAATTACCTTCCTTACTTGCTTACTTACCTTTGTGATGCCTTTACCTTTGCTGTTATCTATGGCTTTATTGTTGATACTGATGTTGTCTGTATTGTGTATCTTGATGTTGCCTTTGTTGTGGAACATTGTGTTGCCTTAGTTGTGGATGTTGCTACTAGACACTGGTTGTTGCTGTCAACAGAGGTTAAAATGTATTTAATGGAATAAAATGCCTGACTGTGTAGTTTAACATTGGCTGACTGCTTAGTGCAAGCACCAGCAAGCACCAGCAATCACAAGTTTAACATTAAGGTCATTATTTTTGGCACAGTAACTCTGATTAGATATAATAGCTGCAAATAACATCCAAGTTGGTATGTTAATATGTTATAAATGTCACAGTGTCAGAGCTAATGACGTGCTGGGGCTGTTGGCTGTGGATAATATATGCTTAATATATACATTAATTGATAGATTGTCACAGAAAATAAAAATTCCAATTAGGTCAAAATGCAATAAAATGTGAAGGGGTATTGGCATAGAATCTACATGTAGACCAGCAGTCACATATCTCACCAAACGATCATACATATATTATGTAGAAAATGTGACATTCAATTTCTGTATACTAAATTTTTAGACTCAATTTGGTATCATTTTGAAATATACATTTGAAAATATTGAAATGTGAACATTTAAAATGTCCTTTAAAATGTGTCAGAGTGCACCCACCATACATGTAGATGTTCTAAGATTCAAAATTTCCCCCAAACCCCTCAAGCACCACTGTATCTTCGGTACTCTATTTATTAGTTGGTCATGCATATGAGGTGACTGGTGACATTGTAGATGAGGTGGTTGATGATATTGTAGATGTGGTGGTTGATGACATTGTAGATGAGGTGATTGATGACATTGTAGTTGAGGTGGTTGATGACATTGTAGATTAGGTGGTTGATGACATTGTTGATGAGGTGTTGAATGACATTGTAGATGAGGTGACTGATGACATTGTAGATTATGTGGTTGATGACATTGTAGATGAGGTGGTTGATGACATTGTAGATGAGGTGATTGATGACATTGTAGATGAGGTGACTGATGACATTGTAGATTAGGTGGTTGATGACATTGTAGATGAGGTGTTTAATGACATTGTAGATGAGGTGACTGATGACATTGTAGATGAGGTGGTTGATGACATTGTAGATGAGGTGGTGGATGCCATTGTAGATGAGGTGTTTAATAACATTGATAACTGAGATGACTGATGGCATTATAACTGAGGCTGTTTGAAAACAGGTTTAAATCTTACTAACAGAGATTATACACATGCATTTATTACACATTTATTTCTCAACTAAATCTATGCATAACAATATGTTGCTTGGACAAATTAACTAGTCCTTCAATGACTGTGATCTGATACTTTTCTAGCTTTTGCTATGATTAATATAGATTTCCTAAATTAAATTGCAGTAGTTTCCCCCAAGCATTATAAATCTCTTCTTCACAGTTACAAAGCTCTATAGTATATTGCCCCTTATGTAAACGAATAGCAAATAAACCACCATGAGGCCAAGGACTGACAATATCTGAAGTTGTATGGATATTTGATATGAATGGATAAAATACATCATCATTATTAGTTGTCGAATTTGATCTAAGCAAGAAATATCACAGTAGATGGTGTATGCCCACGACCTTGACCGTGAAGCTATGGACCTGGGTCATGTGTACGATACATCCCCTCTATATGGCTAACATTTGTGGCACATTAGTTTTGAAATCATTCCATGGACGAAGAAGTTAGAGACGGAACAGGAAACGGACGGACAGTGCGAACACTATATGCACCCGATGAAATTTCTTTCATAATAAAAATATTGTGCATATTGTAGAAAGCACCAATGTCAAATAACATGGGTATGGGATCGTGACAAGGGACATGAGGAAATGTAAATGTTTACTATTAGAGAGAGAGAGGATATATGACTTATTTGAGATGAAGGTAATGAAAATGATGGCAGTGTGCGAGATGAGGGGGCAGGTGATATTAGAGATGAGGTCGTGTAAACGATGGCAGTGTGCGAGATGAGGGGGCAGGTGATATTAGAGATGAGGTCATGTAAACGATGGCAGTGGCTGGGATGAGAGGGCAGGTGATATTAGAGATCAAAGGAATGAAAATTATGGCAATGGGAGAGTTGAGGGGGCAGGTGATATTAGTGATCAAGGTAATGAAAATGATGGCAGTGGGAGAGTTGAGGGGACAAGTGATATTAGAGATCAAGGTAATGAAAATGATGGCAGTGGGAGAGTTGAGGGGGCAGGTGATATTAGAGATGAGGTCATGTAAGTGCTGAACGTGGGACAGAAGCAATTGACAACAATGAAAGTAGATGTCACTGACTTTGATGAAAGCCAAATTATCTGTCTGTGCCATTAATAAACATGAAAAGCGTAAACAAAATATTTTAAATTCAATTTACAGAATGAATATTGTGACCACAAGTTAAAAGTTCAGCTACTTATAGTGGTAATAGGGTACGCTTGTTGTGTCTGATCGTACTGGTTTCAGATGTCATATCTTCAGGGGACAGTAGGTGTTTCCTTTCAACACAGTTGATTAAAGATAGAATGTTGCTAGAACTTGTGGCGTGACCCATTTGCCTTTATTTAATTTGTCATGTTTTGTATTCACATGTATATGTAAAACGAATCGAGCAATAAAATATGATTAAACTGATTAAAGATGCATTTTCCTACCAAACTGTTTATGATGTTAAAGATATATTCCAGATATGTCTCCCACCAAAATGATGCATTTTCCTACCAAACTGTTTATGATGTTAAAGATATATTCCAGATATGTCTCCCACCAAAATGATGCATTTTCCTACCAAACTGTTTATTATTGATGTTAAAGATATATTCGTGTTCAAATTGATTGTCAAAACTTCTAAAACAATTCTCGTCATACAATTAATTGTAGTTGCTATAAAATCAGTATTAAACATCATCGGCATCCGTCAGTCTTGTCAGACTATGGAATTTGCGCCCGTTGAATCTAAAGATGAGCACCGTCTGCTGTGGCTGTACAGTCTAATGCGTGCCTGCAATGGCGGTTGCAGCCTTTGCACGTGAAGACAGAGTCACTGGAAGGCGATGCAGTTGGTGGCAGCTCACACTGTTCGGCTTTCCTCTTCCTATGTTTGTCTTCAGAGGCTGCTTGCAGAGCGAGTTCTCCTCTCTTTAAGCCTGTTGACAGCTGTTGTTTCCACGCTATTCTGTTTGTTGCGAGGGATTCCCAGTTGGTGGTGTCCATCCCCAGCGCTTTCAATCTCGTTTGCAGGCATCCTTGAAGCGAAGTTGGGGTCAACCTTTGTATCTGTGCCCTGCGGCCAGTTCACCATACAACACGATCTTTTGGAATGCGACCGTCGTCCATCCGGCGTACGTGTCCGAGCCAGCGTAGTCGGCGTTGGCGGAGTAATGTGTACATAGATGGGATGCCGGCTCTGCTGAGGACCTCGCTGTTGGTGACCTTGTCCTGTCAGGATATGCCTAGGATGCTTCGCAGACAGCGGAGATGGAACACATGCAGTATTACACAAGTGTTCTAAGAAAAGAAATTCATTATTTTAAACATTTTTTAATGTACAAGTGGGTGCGGTGCGCGTTATACATGATAGCACGTTATACATCGATAATTACGGTACTTGAATATTGTAGAAAAATTAATAATCTTATTTTGACTAGGTTGGTCTTTTTTCATGCAGTTCTCTTCTTACCTCCCTTGAGAGACATTACTGGTGTTTCTATTACCTCACTTGAGCGACATTACTGGTGTTTCTATTACCTCACTTGAGCGACATTACTGGTGTTTCTATTACCACCCATGAGAGACATTACTGGTGTTTCTATTACCTCGCTTGAGAGACATTACTGGTGTTTCTATTACCTCGCTTGAGAGACATTACTGGTGTTTCTATTACCTCCCATGAGCAACATTACTGGTGTTTCTATTACCTCCCTTGAGAGACATTACTGGTGTTTCTATTACCTCCCTTGAGAGACATTACTGGTGTTTCTATTACCTCCCTTGAGCGACATTACTGGTGTTTCTATTACCTCTCTTGAGCGACATTACTGGTGTTTCTATTACCTCCCATGAGCAACATTACTGGTGTTTCTATTACCTCGCTTGAGCGACATTACTGGTGTTTCTATTACCTCCCATGAGAGACATTACTGGTGTTTCTATTACCTCCCTGAGAGACATTACTGGTGTTTCTATTACCTCCCTTGAGCGACATTACTGGTGTTTCTATTACATCCCTAGAGACATTACTGGTGTTTCTATTACCTCCCTTGAGAGATATTACTGGTGTTTCTATTACCTCCCCTGAGAGACATTACTGGTGTTTCTATTACCTCCCTGAGAGACATTACTGGTGTTTCTATTACCTCCCTTGAGACATTACTGGTGTTTCTATTACCTCCCATGAGCGACATTACTGGTGTTTCTATTACCTCCCTTGAGCGACATTACTGGTGTTTCTATTACCTCCCTTGAGAGACATTACTGGTGTTTCTATTACCTCCCATGAGAGACATTACTGGTGTTTCTATTACCTCCCATGAGAGACATTACTGGTGTTTCTATTACCTCCCTTGAGAGACATTACTGGTGTTTCTATTACCTCCCTGAGCACATTACTGGTGTTTCTATTACCTCCCATGAGCACATTACTGGTGTTTCTATTACCTCCCTTGAAGACATTACTGGTGTTTCTATTACCTCCCATGAGGACTTACTGGTGTTTATTACCTCCCTAGAGACATTACTGGTGTTTCTTTACCTCCCTGAGGACATTACTGGTGTTTCTATTACCTCCCTTGAGAGACATTACTGGCACCAACTGTTTCTATTACCTCCCTTGAGAGACATTACTGGTGTTTCTATTACCTCCCTTGAGCGACATTACTGGTGTTTCTATTACCTCCCATGAGCGACATTACTGGTGTTTCTATTACCTCCCTGAGAACATTACTGGTGTTTCTATTACCTGTTTCTATTACCTCCCTTGAGCGACATTACTGGTGTTTCTATTACCTCCCTTGAGCGACATTACTGGTGTTTCTATTACCTCCCATGAGAGACATTACTGGTGTTTCTATTACCTCCCTTGAGCGATATTACTGGTGTTTCTATTACCTCCCTTGAGCGACATTACTGGTGTTTCTATTACCTCCCGTGAGCGACATTACTGGTGTTTCTATTACCTCCCATGAGAGACATTACTGATGTTTCTATTACCTCCCATGAGAGACATTACTGGTGTTTCTATTACCTCCCTTGTGAGACATTACTGGTGTTTCTATTACCTCCCTTGAGAGACATTACTGGTGTTTCTATTAGCTCCCATGAGAGACATTACTGGTGTTTCTATTACCTCCCTTGAGAGACATTACTGGTGTTTCTATTACCTCCCTTGAGAGACATTACTGGTGTTTCTATTACCTCCCTTGAGAGACATTACTGGTGTTTATATTACCTCCCTTGTGAGACATTACTGGTGTTTCTATTACCTCCCTTGAGAGACATTACTGGTGTTTCTATTACCTCCCTTGAGCGACATTACTGGTGTTTCTATTACCTCCCTTGAGCGACATTACTGGTGTTTCTATTACCTCCCTTGAGAGACATTACTGGTGTTTCTATTACCTCCCTTGAGAGACATTACTGGTGTTTCTATTACCTCCCATGAGAGACATTACTAGTGTTTCCATTACCTCCCTTGATGGATACAGTCAGATTTATCCCTAAATGTATATTGGTCCTTTTAGTTGGAATCCTTTGTTTTTACTGTTGTCGTCTAGCCAGATGTTGTGTTAGGATAAATGTAATTTTATCAAAATCGTGTTAATTAATTGAACCAATATTTACAGTAAGGTATCCATTGGGCTAAATAATGATATCTGTCGAGATTTAATAATTTCATAATTATAAGACGCGAATACGGATGCAAATGGAAAATATGTGGTTCAAAGGAAACAGCGATAAAAACAGAGGAAACCAATTAAGAGGACCAATATACTATTAGGAGTATTCAGGGGCAGTAACTTACTAATGTTTCCAATTCTCGTAACCAATCATAACATCAATGCAATTAATGTACATCATTTTTAAAAAAGTATTGCTGACATAAAAAACGGGAATACATGGCAGTTTTTTGTTTTTTTAACTGGAATCTATCTTTAACATGACGTATTATCTCCCTTTGGAACAATTTTCATAGCAAATCATAACAGCAATGAAATTAATGTACATCTTTTTAAAACAAAATATTGCTAGCATTAAAAATGGGACACTCAACACTCGTGTCTGTCTGTGTACCTGTGTGTGTGTCTGTCTATCTGTGTGTGTGTGTGTGTGTTTATCTGTGTGTGTGTCTGTGTGTGTGTGTCTGTTTATCTGTGTGTGTGTGTGTGTGTCTGTCTATCTGTGTGTGTGTGTGTCAGTTTATCTGTGTGTGTGTCTGTCTATCTGTGTGTGTGTCTGTCTATCTGTGTGTGTGTGTGTGTGTGTGTTGTGTGTGTGTGTGTGTGTGTGTGTGTCAGTTTTATCTGTGTGTGTCTGTCTATGTGTGTGTGTGTCTGTCTATCTGTGTGTGTGTGTGGTGTGTGGTGTGTCTGTTTATCTGTGTGTGTGTCTGTTTATATGTGTGTGTGTCTGTTTGTCTGTGTGTGTGTCATGTTTGTCTGTGTGTGTGTCTGTTTATCTGTGTGTGTGTGTATTTATCGTGTGTGTGTCTGTTATATGTGTTGTGTCTGTTTATCTGTGTGTGTGTCTGTTTGTCTGTGTGTGTGTGTGTTTATCTGTGTGTGTGTGTCTGTTTATTTGTGTGTGTGTGTGTCTGTTTGTCTGTGTGTGTGTCTGTTTGTCTGTGTGTGTCTGTCTGTCATGTGTGTGTCTGTCTGTGTCTATTTGTGTGTGTGTCTGTCTGTCTGTGTGTCTGTCTGTCTGTCTGTCTGTCTGTCTGTCTGTCTGTCTGTCTGTCTGTCTGTCTGTCTGTCTGTCTGTCTGTCTGTCTGTCTGTCTGTCTGTCTGTCTGTCTGTCTGTCTGTGTGTGTCTGTCTGTCTGTGTGTTTGTGTTCTGTCTGTCTGTGTGTCTGTCTGTGTGTGTGTCTGTCTGTGTGTGTGTCTGTCTGTGTGTGTGTTTGTGTCTGTGTGTCTGTCTGTGTGTGTCTGTCTCTGTGTGTGTGTGTCTGTCTGTGTGTGTCTGTGTGTGTGTATGTCTGTGTGTGTTGTCTGTCTGTCTGTGTGTGTGTATGTCTGTCTGTGTGTGTGTCTGTCTGTGTGTCTGTCTGTGTGTCTGTCTGTGTATGTCTGTGTGTGTCTGTCTGTGTGTGTGTCTGTCTGTGTGTCTGTCTGTGTGTGTGTCTGTCTGTGTGTCTGTCTGTGTGTGTGTATGTCTGTGTCTATTTGTGTGTGTGTCTGTCTGTGTATGTGTCTATGTGTGTGTGCGTCTGTCTGTGTCTATGTGTGTGTGTGTCTGTCTGTGTATATGTGTGTGTGGTCTGTCTGTGTCTATGTGTGTGTGTGATCTGTCTGTGTCTGTGTGTGTGTGTGGTCTGTCTGTGTCTATGTGTGTGTGCGTCTGTCTGTGTGTGTGTCTGTCTGTGTCTGTCTGTGTGTGTGTGTCTGTCTGTCTGTCTGTGTGTGTGTGTGTGTCTGTCTGTGTGTGTGTCTGTCTGTGTGTGTGTCTGTTATGTGCTGTCTGTGTTGTCTGTCTGTGTGTGTGTCTGTCTGTGTATTGTATGTCTGTCGTCTGTCTGTGTGTGTGTGTGTGTATCTGTGTGTGTGTCTGTGTGTGTGTGTCTGTGTGTATGTGTGTGTATGTTTGTCTGTCTGTCTGTGTGTGTGTGTCTGTGTGTGTATGTGTGTGTGTCTGTGTGTGTATGTGTGTGTTTCTGTGTGTGTCTGTGTGTGTATGTGTGTATGTGTGTGTGTCTGTCTGTGTTTGTGTTTGTGTGTGTGTCTGTGTGTGTGTATGTGTGTGTGTCTGTCTGTGTGTGTCTGTCTGTGTGTGTCTGTCTGTGTTTGTGTGTGTGTCTGTGTGTGTGTCTGTCTGTGTGTGTGTATGTCTGTGTGTATGTCTGTATGTGTGTGTCTGTGTGTGTGTGTCTGTCTGTGTATGTGTGTGTGTCTGTGTGTGTATGTCTGTCTCTGTGTGTGTTGTCTGTCTGTGTCTGTCTGTCTGTGTGTGTATGTGTGTGTGTCTGTGTGTGTGTCTGTGTGTCTGTCGTCTGTGTCTATGTGTGTGTGCGTCGTCTGTGTCTGTGTCTGTCTGTGTCTGTCTGTTGTGTGTGGGTGTCTGTCTGTGTGTGTGTGTGTGTGTCTGTCTGTGGTGTGTCTGTCTGTGTGTGTGTCTGTTATGTGTCTGTGTGTTTGTGTGTGTCTGTCTGTGTTGTGTCTGTCTGTGTGTGTGTGTGTCTGTGTATGTGTCTGTGTGTGTGTGTTGGTCTGTCGTGTGTGTCTGTCTGTGTGTTTTCTGTCTGTGTATGTGTCTGTCTGTGTGGTGTGTGGTCTGTCTGTGTGTGTCTGTGTGTGTGTCTGTCTGTCTGTGTGTGTGTCTGTCTGTGTGTGTGTCTGTCTGTGTGTGTGTCTGTCTGTGTGTGTCTGTGTCTGTCTGTGTCTGTCTGTGTGTGTGTCTGTGTGTCTGTGTGTGTGTCTGTCTGTGTATGTGTCTGTCTGTGTGTGTGTCTGTCTGTCTGTGTGTATGTCTGTGTCTGTCTGTGTGTCTGTCTGTGTCTGTGTGTGTGGACATGATAACTGGAAGAGTTGTTGATGGATTTTGATTTTTGTGGAGATATATATATATATATGGGAGTAGTTCGATTTTACAGATGGATCTGTAGTACAGTGGTAACACGCTGGACTGG